>JAPDOI010000236.1:600000-1133996 GCA_029168955.1 Aplectana chamaeleonis
GGCCTCGGTGAAATATAACTGGTGATAAGGAGGTTTCGACGAAAAAGCCACCGCTTAGCGCTGTGATAACCGAAAACATGAGTTCTATTGGAATGAAACAGAGTCTACCTCCAGAGTGCCTCTTTCACCAGTGCTTCAATTTGATTACGTCCTCACTGTATTTCTACCCTATTCACCTGTATTCCACTGAACTGCAAGGTACTAGATGCTGATAAACAGTTGTATTCAACTCCAATAGCAATCCTTCCGATAAACATTGATCCCAAATGCATTGATTTGCTAACTCATGAGAGTTTCCGTGTTTCATTGTTAACATGAAACTTTTCTTGACCAGCAATATGATGCTATACGTTTCCTTTTTTCTCCGCAGAGGTGATTTCATGAAAAAGGTGAGTCCTTTCCTCGGATTTCTTTCTCTCCTTTTCATTTAGAAGATATAAATGTTTAATGAATCATGATAAGACCCCTATTCGCGTATTGCAGTGACTTTAAAAGTTGCTTCCCTGAGAAAACTCGCCGCGAACGAGCCGTGAACCTACCGCGAACCTCGTGCCTACCACGAATCTGCCGGAAACCTACCGGTAACCTCGAACCTGCCGCTAACACCTCGGCACCGCGATGAGAGGTATCGCTGGCCGGAAGACAGGATCTCGAAATTCTCACTGCTCTTATTCCTCGAGTTCACCAATTCATTCAACCGTTTACAGTTTCTTATATGAAGGAACAAGAATCGTGTGATTTAAGCTCTTGTCCAACGATAGATTGAGAAAAGGCAAGAGAAAGTACTGCAGCGACGAGAAAGCGCGCTGCAATGTCACGACGCGATGCGACCGCCCGCATGGGATGGGTGATTTTTAGAGACACGATCGTGCGGGACTCGACTGAAAAAGCGCCGGGGAAGTACGGAAGAACGCCAAGGGTTACCGATCATGTGTTGGAAACAATTGGGAGGACCGACAAGGGAATTAAGATCGAAAACGCTGTTGCGATTCGTCAGTTCGTCTAGCAGTTATTGGGTTCGGAAATGATGAAAATGGGTGTAGACTGCGGTGGTGCTAGAAAGGGTCGGTAAGTATAAAGCAAGAGGGGTCTACTACACAACTACATGAGGATTTGAAAAGTCATATCTGAAGTTATACGGTGCCTTTACCAAAAAAAAACCTTTGCTGAATTAAAAAGAAATTATCCAACTGTTTTGCTTCGCTACAAAAGGTTATGATTTGGCAATGTAGTACTGGTGAGTATCTCGTCAAAAGAAGTGAAAAGATTCATGCTACTAATTCAGGATAGAAATAATCTCGGAAAAAGCGCGAAAAAAATCATTGAAATAATTCATCCTTGCTTTGGCTGTGCACTTGCTTACTAAACAACAATAATTGCGCTTACTTCCGCAAGTAAGCCGAAACGTTTCATCTAGAGTAACGTACAGCAAGTGTACAGGTAATGGGAATTAATTAAAAAAAAAGAAAAATGGAAGTAAAACGGCAAGGAACGCCGATGGGTCGATACGGCGGGGCGGGAGCGTTCCACGCAAGCGCTGCACGCTTGTTCCGCACTAATGCGCAGGCGCGTGTAAACAAGGTCAGTCGTAGTGACAAAAGTGGGGGTGCGATGGTAAAAAATGTGCACGTCAATACACGCACAGACACGAAAGGACAGCGAAGTGACGTCATGCCATGCTACCGGTCGATGGGTGGTCGACTGTCTGTGGACCTCGGTCGACAGACAGTCGATCGGACACATAACGGTCGACAGACAGTCGATCCGCCCCTTGCAGTCAAACCACCCAGCGACCGGTAAGCCACAAGGGTGACGTGTCGACCACCCGTTGGACGCCACGACTGTCTGAGAACGTCAATGGATCTGTGGACGAACCCTACGCTAGTGGCCGAGTTTCTGAACCTATGACAGAACCCTCTCTGTGGCTGCGAAGAAGAAGAAGAACAACCGCTGCTGCGACACCCACGCCACAAAAAATCGAAGTGAGTGAGACCAATGGTAATCGTGCTGAGGCCACGAGGTCACGGCACGATTATCTTCTAGCTGCGACGCGGTAAGCTTGCGATAACGGCTTGAACAAGAATCCTACGTATCGACATTCAACGGGTCCAACAAGTGTGCCACCACTCACAGGAAAAAGTACAAGCGTCCGTTCATGAAGCTGTTCATCATTGTCCTTTATTTTCTTCTCCGCTTTCTCCGCCTTCGTTGAACATATATCCTCGATTCAAAGGTTGTGTTCACGATGGTTTTCGATTTTAAGATTACAACTCGATCCTAAGATAGATTTGAAATGACGAAGAATTTGAATTACGGTTTTCTCACTCAGCCCCATTACTTTTAGAGGAACTGTTCGTGGGGACAATAAACACTTTTAGCCAACAGCCGCAGTTAATTCCGGATTTTCTTTTGTTGCTTTCTTTTCTCTGGACCCTAATGTCTGTACTGTGGAAAATCAAGCCATTCATGTAATCAATACTGTTCTGTATAATATGGTTTGTATCCCATCTCTAGAAAAGCGCGATGCAGCTATTTTCTCGCTATCTTGGGAGTTGTATATGCATTTCTAATATCACGTTCTCTTCAAAAAAGAAACTCGACTTTTGTGATAGATCTATCATACTGGCCGTCGGTACTTGTCCCTTCCAGGGATTGACTACATGAACATTCCTTTTTGGTTGACCCAATTCATCGGTCAAAATCCCTTTGCTCTAATGGAAAGCTAGTCTTAATCAGAAAATGATGTCACTGGAATGAGGCGTGTCGGTCGTTTCTGCAGTTTCTTCGTGATTTTAGCAATACATGATGGGCAACGCATTCTTTCAACTGAGAAGCTCGGCAACTAAAATCGTCGTGAACACTGCCCTCGAAGACAGTGTTACGATAATCTTCAATTTCGAGATCTCGGATAGAGCTGAAATGATGCAAAAACTGAGAAAAACGAGCCAGAAGTGCCCGAAAAGCTGTACTCTCATCCCGCCTCTTCACTCTCACTGGAACTGTTTGTTAGGACAATGTAATCTTTGGCGGACCTTCACACAAATTCTTTACTCTCGTTTGCTCCGTTCTTTCTTTCGGACCCAAAATATTACTGTTTTGCCTAAAATACTTTTCCATTTTCGATCAACCTCGTTTTTCACCTGTGACGACCACCAGAAACATGTTCATACAACCGGACAGCTAGTCCGGACCAGGAAAGAGTCTCATCGAAATAAGGCGTTTTGGTGCGTTTTTCGCAGTTTTTTCGTAATCAAGGTAACACTGGGTGGCTAACGCATTGTTTTGAGTCGGAAACTCGGTAACGAAAATCATCGTGAACGCGGCCTTTATGTCATTCTAGCAAGGGAAATTTTCGAAGAGACCTGAAGCTGGCCGACGAGCCATGTCAGCCTGAGAACCTAAATCGTCGGCACACGAAGCAGGCAGAAACGTTCCAACAAAAGGAGAAAAATGTGAAAGTGGAGTTGAGAGGGACTACAAAAAATGAACAATATTTGCTGAAAGCGATGCTGAAGATTAGCATTTCCAGACAGCGCAAACAAATGTGTTCTACAAGGAAGTTTCGAGGCAGGCTCAAAGGCAAGGCAGTAGTCGCGATAAAATATGCTTGTCTTCTTCTCCTCTCTAAAACCCTTTCTGGGTTCAGAGTAGTAGGACTAGTAGGACCTATAATAAAAAATCGCGAAAAAACCGCTGTTTCGGGCCAAATAATATCCAAGAATTCCTGCATCACAAGCTTGTATTTTCTCCCCTATTCGAGTAACATAACGAAATGTGAAACTTGTGAAAACATTCACTAATTTAAAGTGATAACAAGGTCAAATCGAAGTCTACAAGGAAAGCAGCTTGATTTACCTGAGTATGTCTACATACTGAATAATTATTATCCACTTTTAAGAATGCCGCTCTACTTCGACTGGCTTTTGAGGTAGAGGATCTCTCCGGTAGGCAGACGACATGCTGTGCTCCGGTTTCACAAACTGTTTCTCTTGCAGAGTCCCATTTTACGGTACTATCCCTCTGAACTGAACATCACTTCTCATTCTGTCTTTTTAGGCCTGAGAAAATACAGGCTTGAGAGACGGTAGAGGTGCTCAAATATTGTCATCCTAAATAGTGCTTGGTGCTTAAGCTCTGTTGACTACATGGAAGGGGGTGTGCGCACCTATTTATGTTGTTAATTCGACCGTGTTTGTTAGCGTGTATGCTGCCTTTGAAGTACTGCTCAATTAGGGTGAGCGCAGCCTTGAAGTAGCGTCAATGCAGCTTTGAAATAAGCCTAGTGCTTCTTTAATGTATCCTTTGCGCAGCCTTGAAGTAGGATGAATGCAGCCTTGGGGTAAGATTAATGCAAATTTCAAGTAAGCTCAGTGCTGCTTTGCAGTATCCTCTGCGAAGCCTTGAAGAAGGATGGGTGCAGCACTGAAGTAAGCTTATTGTACGTTCGAGGAAAGGATGCTGCGTCTTTAATGAAACTAGGTTGAAGCAATCAAACTAGATACTCTGAAGTCGTGGAAAGCTTTTCCAGAGAGTTCTGAGTAGGGAGCCCGTCGTTAGCGCTGCTCGCACCTTCGCTCCCACCTACATATCTGCGCTCGCACCTCCGACGCTAATTACGCTAGCATGGCTCGTACTGGAAAGCCCTGGCGCTCATCCAAGCGGCACAATATCAATCCCATTCTGAGGCGACAGTGGTGTAGGCTAAGAACTTGCCGTATATTCGCTCAAGGACAACAATATTCTATTTCTAATCACTGTATTCCACTCTGATCGACACCTTCCCTGCTGCTGTTTTCTTTTATGCCTCCTGACCCGATTCATCGGGTCACTCGTCATAAACACCCCTCTCACTCCTAGAATCTCCTCTCCGACTCGAAACACTGCGCACTGGGCTTTATATGGCAACAGGCAGTGAACAACCAATATCGAAGTAAACGGTCCAAATGTAACGGAACAAGCACAAGAAGAACCAATGCATCGCATCAAAAACAAGACATATTCCCTTTCAAGATCCTTGACGAAAGTAGAATGCTATACACTGAGTATGAAACTGTTGAAAAGCAACAAACAAACATTGTAGGAACACAGAAGTCCCTAAAACTGAGAAACCCAAATATAGGAAAAACCGTATATAAGCACCATGAACATCAGGATATAGCCGTAGAGTGAAAACGTCCCGTACTTCTAAAACTCAATAAAAGCAACAAGGCTATCTACACCCTTATGAGCGCATACACCATAGCGCCAATGAAAAAAATAGCCCGAATGAGCCAGCACTACAAAATACAAACTATCACAAGCACTCAAAGAACATGAAAAGCTGCCAAATCACAAAAGCAATGGAGACGAAAAACAGCACACCGTAAACATCCACACAGAGGCTAAACCAGCCAAAACCTACAGGAAAGCAAGGCGACGGACAAGAATATTCCGTGAGAACCGTGAGAGTAACTAAAACACAGGGCAAGATCAACTCAAAACAGGATGGAAACCGTGACCTTCGATCGAACCAATCGAAGCCTCGTCGAATGTGAGCTGGCCCCTCGACCACTGCGCCGAACCATCGTCGTCGTCGTGCCTTGCTCGAGAGCACGTGTCGAATTGTCCCTTCTGAACGCATGCAGACTTTGCCGACGTCTGTTATCTGCCCCACATATCCTTATAATTCCGTGATGACACCACCCTTGACGCATCCATCGGTCTTCCATTTCTGCGAAAAATTATATAAGCATCACATGGAAACACAATGTGTGAATCAACTTGCACTCCCTCTCCCTACCCCCTTTCAAGCCTCTATAACACAACCTCCTGATCAGACCCTACACTGATAAACCCACAAAAAAAATTTAAGTCACTGCCTGTGACTATGCCAAAGCCTAGAATGGAAAGTTATTCCCAGAATTTCCCTGCGTACCTCCATCCGCCCCTATGATACTCAGTCAACCCACAGCAGCCAATAGCCGCTCTACCCAGTACAACTCGTCCGCAGTGTTCCTCGTCTGCGGTTCGATTCCGTCGTGAGACGGGTACTTTATGCCTCCTGACCCGACTCATCGGGTTACTCGTCATAAACACCCCTCTCACTCCTAGAATCTCCTCTCCGACTCGAAACACTGCGCGAAAGGCTTTATATGCTAGAACGACAAAGCCGAGGGTCAGAGAAAGCCGAACCCACGCCTAGAGACTTGTCAGGGGAATGGTCCAGAAACACAAAAACGAACGGGAATGACAATAACTGCGAAGGAAAGGCTGCTGAGGAGAAAATAGCTTGGTACCTGTAGGAAACAGAACCCCATCTCTAACCTGCTCAATCCAATCTCCTCCAGAATTCTTAAAGGCAGTGTTCACGAAGAAAAAGTTTCCCCTTTTATGGCAGAAATGTAAGCTTTGGGTCCCTATAAGAAGATTAAGAACGGAAGTGCGACGAAAAACAGCCGGTAAGCGGGTGAAAATCTCGTGGGCCAGCCGACCCATTGGGCCACTCCGCCCACGTCCTATAACAGTTCCCCTGAATTTGTGGTTAAATGCGCGATGGTTTCCGATCAAAAGCCCCGTTCTTCCCTTTATTCTCAACGTCTCTCTTTACTCAGGTCATCTCGCACACATCGGCTGCAAAAAACGGGAGTTACAAGCCTCAGTCAACTCGTCCACAAATTTCCCTTGCTGAATTTCGAACAGTCATAACTCCGTTTCCAGGGGGTCTTGTACTATTCCAGGGACGTCATTGGAATTAGCATTGGACCGTTTTCAAGATGGGCGGAGAAACAGAAAAACGATTTTTATCGTTAACACTGCCTTTAAGGTCTGAAAAGGACCGATGTGAGGGCCAGTATGGGGCACCAAGTATAGCTCGCCCTCCGACTTCCTTCAAAATATGACCTGCCGCATGAACCAAACCAGAGGGGTAACTGACCAGAGAATCCCGCATGCCCAGAGATTACGCGAATCCCGACAAAGAGCGTCAACTCTAACTTGATAAACTGAAGGCAAACTGAACCTGCCAACGAAATACGTGATTTTGGTATCATGCGAAGACGCAAACATATCCAACACGGCTTGACCCCAACGCTACTTTAGCAAAAACACTATGTTCTCCGAAATCCCCCAATCATCGAAATCCATAATTCTACTCGCCAGATCTGCTTCTGAGTTATCTTCCCTGGGGATCCACTAGAAAACAACTTCAATTTGAGACGTTTTGAAGATACCCAAAATTTTATGTAAACCGGGGACAGTGCTATCCTTACTCAAAATGACCACTGCACTTTGATTTTCCACCCTGAATTCAACATTCAAGCCCCTAAGCTTTCTTTCCATGTTTCAAAAGCAAACTCCACTGCTAGAAGTTCTCTGCACGTACTGGAAAAATTGATAAACTGCATGGGTATGCTCTTGGCAATAGTTTCCCTGCCCTCACTAGTCAATATTACTGCTCCGAGCCGCAAGCTTGACGAGTCCGAACAAATAACAACGGAAGGAAAAACATCTTTCACATCGAAATTTCTGTGAAACTGACCATTGTAAAATCTGTCTTCCCAGAACAAGATCTTCAACTCCTCGTCAACATCTACAGGCACATGAAAGTCCAAAGAACCACCATTAACAACAACTTTGTTATTCATAGCAGGAGTATGAAGTACACTTTCATCTCCTAAAACGAACCACATCGATACAACGGTTCCGATGAACCTTAGTCTCTCTTTCAGAGAAGGTCTCTTAGAGTCTCGCAGACTCTGAAGCCATCGCACGGCTTTTCTTATTCTATTCTCAGATATGCTCACCAACCTTTCACTCAACTTAATATCAAAACCAAGCCAGGCGCTCTGACTCGAAGGAACCAACTTGCTTTTCTCATTAGGAACAACAACTCCAGCTCTCTCAAAATCTTCGCAAAGAAGGCTAACAGCTTTAGCTACTTCTTCTTCACTCTCTCCAACAATCAAGCCGTCATTTAAGCATAGACAGATATTTGCTCCAAATTTTCTCCATTTACTGAGGAGACGATTGAAAATATTCGTAAATATAAAATGAGCCGGTCCGTAACCAGCATATCCCACGCCTTGGTCATGTCCTCAAACCTCACGATTTCTTTTGCCACAAAAAGGTTGAACCATGAGAGGTCCAGAATTAGTCTCAGTTTCTCACCTTCCGCTACTGATACCGGCGAAACTATCGCGGATTTTCTATCGACCTCATCTAAGGCTTGAGTCCTCATCGAATCTTCGACAGCCTCATCTACGAACTCCCCGTGAAGAAAAGCTGAACGACGATGGGGCGTGCAGGACAGTTGAACAAGGGCCCCATCTATGGAATTGACTTTGAATCCTGTTGTAACCCATTCCGTCACTAAATTCGAAGGATTCAATAACGTCCAAAAATCTGCATAACCGCCTATTCCACCTGCTCTTAAATCACTGATAGCCTTACGTGAATCGGCAAACGGCTGCCATGCGTCCTGCTTATCGGCAGTTGAAATACAATCTGAGCACGAACGGGGTATGCTTGACGTTTCGCTCTAGGGGCTACCCTTAGAGAAGCTGAGTTCCTGCTTCGCGAACGAAATGGGCGTAGAAATGTTGGGTTGCAGCGCAAAAGCGAACTGTATTCTTGACTGCCCACATACGAAGAGAGATGCGCGAAAAAACAGATGATCCTACTCCTGTAGGATACCCGCTTACACGAAAGGGCTCTTGAATCCTCTTCCTCTTCTCCGGAGATCTCGAGGCTGACATCTTAAGTTCTTCTGCCACCAACATCTCGGAGTCGTCTGTCTGATCGATAACTGAATCTATCTTATCGAAAGTATCCGCAGGCATGAGTATCGAGCTGTACGTATCGACCCCGACGACGGTTGTCAGCCTTCTTCTCATACTCCTTCTGCGATTTTCTATTCTCTCCTTCTTCGCCTCATACGATTCGTCCCGAGTGACCTCTAGCTCTCGAATCCATCTGACCAACAGATCCGCCTGAGCCTTCAATCCGGGATGTGCCAGTGAATAGCATCGTATCCTTGAGGAACTGGATGACGGAACCGGCTTCTTCTCTTTGAACTTTTTCACAACAGAATACGAAATCATTGGCTCAATGCCTTTCGCCACTTGCTCAGTGATGGAAGCCACCAACTCGGTCCCCCTGCCCCAACTGGATAGCTCATATTGTGCTCTGTACTGAAATTTATCTATTTATTCTATTTTTTCCCTAAGACTTAATGTTGCATATTTTGATAACTCTACTATTTGAATCTCTCCACTCCACTCGCTCTTTCACTCATATAACGTCAAGAATGGGAACGAATAGTTTTACGATCTCTCCACTCCACTCGCTCTATCACTCATATAACGTCAAGAATGGGCACTCACTAACCGGAAAGCAAGACCACATAAAATTCAGCTCCACCAGAACTGCACCATCAGAAAACAGAAGCCACACGAGATAAGTCAATATCCACCGCGAAACAGACTAAAAACAAACATGAAATTTTTAGAGAACTACTCAAACCCTTTGCAAAATTCTAAACACCAATTTACAAACACCCAACCTCTGCAATATTTAGAAATTACCGATTTCGACCCAATCTGCGCGATAACACTACACCAAATGTGGCAAATTCAATATATACCCCCATAAACACAGGTTCTGAAATGATTAAAAATCAATCAATAATGCCTGACACAACCAATACGAGAAAAAATATAAAAACACGCTCCAAAACTCGGAATAGAAAAACAGACTTGAACGAAACACTAGCCACAAACAAACCCCTAGCTCAAACCACCCAATAAAAACGCAAAATTACATAATATGAGGATCAAAACCCAATTAAACCAAACCAACCGCTGGCTCAGACCACTCAATAAAAAGAGAACTAAAACTACCTAATATGAGTAGCAAACCAGACCAAACCCTTACACTCCCAAACCCAAGAAATCCCTGACAAAATCTCAAATAAGAGCCCGCCAAACTAAAAAACTCAACCCTAGAAGCCAATAAATTGAGAGAAGAATAAGAGCCCACACACTAGCCTAACTCTTTCCAAGAATGCAAACAACAAAAATGAAATCCACCCCTTCAAAAAACCTTCCACCCTCAACTAATCAAGCGAAAAATTCAAATAAGACACCGTCAATTAAACATGCGACGATGAAAAAGGAAAACGCTACAACGGGATAGCCAGCAAAAAATAAATAAAAAAAATTTAAGTCACTGCCTGTGACTATGCCAAAGCCTAGAATGGAAAGTCATTCCCAGAATTTCCCTGCGTACCTCCATCCGCCCCTATGACACTCAGTGAACCCACAGCAGCCAATAGCCGCTCTACCCAGTACAACTCGTCCGCAGTGTTCCTCGTCTGCGGTTCGATTCCGTCGTGAGACGGGTACTTTACCCATTTTCTTAGGTATGTTAAAAACCTGTGGATGTTTGGTTTGCTTTTGATGAATGGATTTTGATGATTCGCATTGTTACACCAATAGCGATGCTTTTTATCATTTGTTGACCTGCAGTCCACGATGTCTCGTATTTTTGATAATGTAGCACAGATCTGTTACTGTAATCATCCTTGGGTGTAATCAGGGTAAAGCACCCTCGGTTACCGTAACCAGGGCTGGTAGGAAACCCCCCATTGTCGTGACGACAATTGTCATGACATGTCACGACATGTCGCGACCAAAAGGCGCGAGCTTTGGGTTCGTATCGTATCCTACAACACATGGCTCGTGACTGTCACGAGCTTGTTGTCACGACAATTACGGTCACGAGCTGTCACAAGTGTCGCGTGGTCATAACATCACGACAGCGCGACAGACAGCGTGACACAAAATAGTGCGCGGTTGAGGGAGCGCGCAGATTGCTGCGAGTGTCGTGCGCTTGTGTACAACAATGTCGTGACGACATTTAGGCGTGTGATTGAGAGCAGGGTGTGCGGCGCCTGTCAATACAATGCAAATTGCGCACCTTTCGCTATGTTTTTTGACCTTTGTGTGGCAATGATAACAATGCAAAACATTGCATTGTTCGGTATCGATCAAATTTCCCGGAAATCACATGGCATCCCGTCGCCTTCCGCTGACGAATGTGAGGTGAGAAGCTTTTTTATTTTGCTTTTCTTGACTATATTTTTGTAGGTGAATGTTCTAATGTAGCGACTTATGAAGGGTTTAAATAATACAGCATTTTAAATGCGTTTAGAACATTTTGATTTCAGTTGAACATTTTTGCTGTTGATTTCTAATCTCCGTTCTTCCATATGACTTTTTTTGGAGAAAAAAATTGATAGTTTATTTTTGATTTCAGTTTGTGAGATTGATTGTTATGAGACTGTGCGCGTTTTTCTCAGTTCCATGATATTCATATGGCAGAAACAGCTGACTGCAGCGGTATTCCTCAGCTGTATTTATTTATTACTCCCTTTGACATCACTAATAAGGGTTCTTTCAATAAAAATGGTGTCAATACTCATTTGTAAGATTATTATACTTTGATGAGGTTTGATAAATTCCGAAAGGGGTTTTTTTATTGATTCATATATTTTTTCGTTTGCAAGTGTTTTGCTCTACATATCTTTTGCGTTCTGGGATTAAAGTCTTTTCAAGTTACCCGTGTGGCAGTTCAAAAACCAAAAAACTTCAAGACGAGAACGAAAATAAAACCTTTTTCCAAATCGGGTTTATCCCTGCCCATAGCCACTAAACTCTCACAGTTATTATTAGAAGCATTTCTCATGAAAAGGGAATTTTTTCATGCACGACGGCGGGAATAATTAAGATTATTATAGCGAATAAATACAGCTGCAGTCAGCAGTCTCCGTCTTCCGAAAAGGTTAAAACTGAAAACAAGGCCTTCGAAGTTTTGTGAGAAAATCTGTCTCAGAAAGTGAATCCAAAATCAATCTAGGAAAAATAATTTCATGAAGAAAAGAAAAAATTTCATATTGAAAACTCCTATTCAAAACTAGGAGTCAAATTCTGAGGCGACATCAAGATGTAATTAACCTGCATGAATTGACTGACTGTAATCTTTAAAACCACAATAAGTGAAAACATCAGAACATTTACCAATGAGAATATGGAAAAGACAACTAAAATAAACAAGCCGTTCGAATGAGCGGAATAGTGATTTGATAGAAGTAAAAAAAGCTGTAGAAAAGCATTCATGGCAAAATACAAAATTTATCGAAAGTATGGGTGGCTTAATAACAGGAAAAGTTCTCAAAACAGTGCATAATAATAGTGGAAACTGCTTCAAATGTTGATACCACCACTGTGTGGATTGATCAATGGTCTCCAATCATTGGGTTTTATGGTAGGTATAACGCAGTGATCGACGTGGCCGACCATCATAGCACCCGATTAGGTGGTCCGCGCAGTGCACTATTGGAGCAGTTGGTGTGCGCACCGCTATGAGACGTGTGTCCGGGGTACCGTTCTCGCGTAAGACTGGGGTTTTTGCAAGCAACTGCTCGTGTTCCATCACTTGATGGTGTCGAGTGGCGGAGCTGCTAAGACCAAGATTGTGCAGTAGGTGTGCGCGCCGTGGTTGGACGAGTGTCCCGAGTTCATATCCTATATTAGATCGCACGAAATATTTCTCGTTTTGTTGTGACAACGCGAGAGGGTTTACTACCAGCCCAGGGGGGGGCGCAACTCTGGGTTCCAGGGGTGGTATGCTCCAAGGGAAGTGCGGGGGAATCAATTTTCCCGGCACGCCATTTCAATACAAAATGTGCGCATCTCATCTATACTGAGCCTAGTTTCAATCGTGAACCTTTTGCGGCCGAACCAAGGATAACATTCCAAACTGCGCCTGAAGAGTTTTTCAGATGAAGAGTTTGACCACCTCAGTATCCCTTGAAGAAAATCATTTTCTTCACCCGTTTCAATTTGCAGTCAACATCGCAGCGAAAATTTCTCGTTGCCGAGAATGCCGCGAAAACACGAACAATCGGAATTCCTAGTAGTGAGAATTTATTTATGGCTCCACCCAAGGAAAAAGCAGTGAAATAGTTCCTTGTGTAAATTCTTGAAACGATGTCTATGTATACACCGTGTTTTTTCACACTCCACGTGAGAAAGACGTGTGTCACACTTTCACACGTGTTTCTCACCAACCCGGGGTTTTCCTCCCCTGGCAAAATCAGGAGAGCTAAAGAGCCTGTGAAGTTAATGGTGAATGCAGAAAACGATTTTCAGTTTGAGCATCTCTTTCTAAGCTAACACGCCCAGAGTTTGAGGACTCTAGCTCCGAAAGCTTAGAAAAATCGCGGCGTGACAAGTTCTGATCTGATTCAACCTCTGCATGATATGCTCCAGAGTGACACGATAAAGGAAACGCGCGCCATTGAACTGAATGAGGATGTGAAACAGTTCCGACGTAAAGGGAAACCGGGCGTTGGGTCCCGAAACTATTGTCAGAAACGACACCCGACTAGCGCTGATTCCTGCATTATTGGCTTTATCTGGATAGGGAGCTAGCGCGCTATCCAGCAAAACTGCGACGCGAAACGCGCGCGTCTGAAGTAAATCAAGCTGCAAATGGCTTGGGCTAAGGGCTAGTGCATACTCCGTCGTGGGTGCGACGGCGTCACCGCGACAGAGAGTGCTCAACGATGTGATTGGTGATCGGCCGGTCGCCTGCAAATGGAGATGACGCAATATTGCGTCCACGACCAAATACACACTATTTTCTTGACAGTGTGTTTTTTCATCTTTCTATAATAGGGTCTAATCTTTTATAATCCAATACAGGCTCATTTGTAGGTGATTGACACGGAGCTGTAATTCATTTTGTCCTTTCCCTTTTGAACTGGTCACTCAATATGTGAGGTGATTTTGTTCAATTTCAGATTGGACTAAAACTTCACCTTTGGAGACTTTTGAGGCAGTGATCATTGATGAAATACTTCTTTCGAAATTCCCAAATCATGTAAGGTGGCTGAGTGACGTTTTATACACCGTAAAGATAGCGATTCATAAAAAATCATAGGCCGATGGTGACTTGCATAGTGATCAGCATCCAAAAAGACTCATTTTAGGCAAGGTTGCACCCCTAAAACTAGAACATTTACCCTCCGAACGGAGCGAAATCCCGGTCCGCACCAGCGATCAATCGCCATTGGAGCACGCAGCTAGAAGATAATCGTGCCATGACCTCGTGGCCTCAGCACGATTACCAGTGGTCTCACTCACTTCGATTTTTCGTAGCGTGGGTGTCGCAGCAGCGGTTGTTTGAAGATGTAGAACGTAATTTCACTCCGCTTAGGTCTAGCACATACTTCCCGCGTCGCGCGACAGTGCATATTATCCATATCGATTTTCGGTCGATATGTATGAAAGACACTATGTCGTGTCGCTTGTCGCGGGAAGTATGTACTAGATAATTAAATTCGTGCAAATGTAAACGCATCCCCTATCGGCAGTGATTTGAGGGACTTGTGATTTTTAATCCCTTGAAAATCCGTAGATGCCCTACAATTGTTGATAAACTCTGGGTATCGGAAATCTCCGTGTTTTATATACATACTACTTGGGCAAAACTGTAAAAATTTTCGAATATATTCGAAAATCATCTCTTCCGAATTTCAAATTTTCGAATATATTCGAAAATCAAATTTTTTGAGTTTCAACTTTTCGAATAAATTCGAATATGGAATTTTTAGAATTTTCGAATATATTCGAAAAACAGATTTTTCGAAATCCAAATTTTCGAATACAATCGAAACTCAAAATTTTCGAATTTTCGAACAATTTTTTTCGAATTTTCGAATATTTTTTTCAATTTTTCGGATAGATTTTCTCGAATTCGAAAATGTTAGCTTCGATTTTAGAAATCAGTTCTGAGCTGTCATTCACTGGGTCAGTCGCGGAGTTGGTGAAGCCTAAAGCCCCATTCATAGCTGGTCGCTTCGACTTGAAGTCGAAGCGACCAACGATACTGCCGCGATCTGGAATCGCTCCATGCCGCGACCTGAAATCGTTTCGTCCACTCATTTCGAGTCGCTCGGGCGGACGCAATTTCGCGTAAAAAATACGGGCAATTGCGGACAACGCCGTAGGAATTGAAAAAAATTTTTTCTCGGTTTTTGCTGATTCCTCCTGATTTTTTTGTGACTTCGGTGCCTTTATCTTCTAGATAAATTAGTCTTGCATAGTTTTCCAACAAAGAAATGGTTTCAAAAGACGACGGGATGGAATTTGCTTGTACAGCAACATAAAACTACAACTAACGTTAGTAATTGCCGGAAGCTCTGCATGAAATGTGATTTCTCGGTAGCCTTATTGACCTTTCTCATCTCTATAATCGTAAATGTGTAAAAAACACTCGTTTTTCCCTTTCACATGCCGTATTTTTTTCGAGTGAACTGTGACGTCTGCAATTTTGAGCCACATACGCAGGGTTGTGACGAAAGATTGCCGACTAGTCGCTTCGACTAGACGAATCGCTTCCATCCATCATGGAAGCGACGCGACTAGTCGAAGCGACCTAACAAAATCGAGCAGGTCGCTTCGACCAGCTATGAAATACCCCAGTCGCTCGGCGATCGTGACTGAAACTGCAAACTGTTCCAACCCGTCGCGACTCAGTGCAAGATCTGTTGCCGCGACGGGTTTTGTACCTATTGGCAGTGCCGCGACTAGTCGAAGCGACCTGCTATGAATGAGCCTTAAGACACTGCAACTTAATCGTCTCGGCGCAGTGATGATTGCGAATCCGCCGTGGTTCTATTGCAGTACAGTCGAGAGTAGCGGTTCTTTCTCGGCACCGGCGAGTTTTCCCAGAGGCGGGCTGAGTAGGGAAAAACCGCTGCGAGTCTCTCATTTTTTTTCATTTTCAAGCACCTTATGCCTTCTTTTTTCTGTAGCTTATTTTCAGGTTTTCGATAAAAAACATTATCTCTCGAGTAGAATTCTGTCAGTCTTGAAATGTTTCACTAGAACTACTGCATCAGAATACCGATGTTTTGGCCGAATTCGCTCAACTGTCAGAACCGAATCTGTCTAAGCTCAGAAAGTACAGAAATGGACGTCAATTCGCTAAACACAACCCATTATAACCACTCGAAGTCAGTATTTTGGAGTAGTCATTGTAGATTAGTGAGCTCAATCGCTTCCTTACGTATTTCAAAAAATTGTTTCTTGAGAAGGGGAGGGTTTCGGAAGCTAAAACCCTGGTACTCTCTATATCTGGCTGGCAGCTATGAACATAATAAATATACTTCGGACCGAATTATATTATTCGAAAAATATTCGAATGATTTTTCGAATTTCGAATCTTTCAAAATTCGCTATTCGAAAATTTTGGTTTTCGACTAATATTCGAAATTCCAATATTTCAAAAACAGAATTTCGAATAGTATTCGAAATTCGAAAATTTCAAAAACAGAATTTCGAATAATATTCGAAATTCGAATATTTTGAAGAGCATATTCGAATTTTTTGAAATTCGAATAATCGAAATGCACAATCATCATTTCATTAGAAGCCTTTTTTTCTGATCAACCGTTTGAAGCACACTCTATCAAAGCACCATCTTGACCTATTTATTTCCCGAATTGGGGTTCTCACACGCTTGGATTGTATGAAATATTGCGTCACCGTACAAGGTGCTCGGTGCGATAGGCTATCTTGAACGGCCCCAATGCAAACCGTTTTCTCTCGTTTTCGCATTAATTAAGGAGCTGCCAGGCAGATATGGACAGTACCAGGGTTTTTGCTTCCAGAACCCTCCCGTTCCAGAGAAACAGTTACTTAAAATACGGACGGGAGCGATTGAGCTCACTAATCTAACTTGACTACCCTGAAAACATTAGCTTGAAGTGATCTTCGCGGCTGGAAAGGTTTGGTTTTGCTCAGGCCTTGTGAATTACGATTTGCAAATTACGAGGAATTTAAAAACTTAGGAAATTACAAAAATCAGCTACGCACAGCCGTGCTCGGCGTTGCACGATCGATATTATAGGATCGCGCTCCGCCGCGCCTCTCAGCGGCCGGAGTATAAACATCGCCTAAGGTCAATGGTATACATTGTCGCTGCCATGAGCGACAGACATGGCATTTATGTAGCACAAATGCGGGACCAGAATCGGAGCGATGGCACTGTCCGTCGCAGCGACGTTCGCTGTGCAGCGCACTGCGACAGCGACAGATTTGATGGGCGAGAGGCGGTCGCTGTCGCTGTGCAGAGCGAGGCGACCTCTTGTCGCAAAACTATATCATTGGCCTAACGCCCTTTTCTTACCTTTGCTGCCGGGTCAAATGCCGCTCCTAAGGAAAATAATAAAACGCGGCGGTGGCGGAGAAAAGTTCTCGATAGTTATTACCGCTATATGGGGGCGTTTGTCGCGCTTTACTTTCTCGTTACAAGTTCCAATCGCGAACCGATTTCGCCAGCATTTTCATATGGAAAGGAGCTAGTTGCCAACTTCCGGCTACTTTTCTAGTAATTCAAAACACTGGCTTCATTGGAGCTCAAAAGCGGTGGCGTAGTAGTAGGTCTTGAGAGCGGCGCTTGGGTCTCGGCGCTTGGGTGCGATAAGGACTTCCCCAAAAAGGGATAGTGGTGATCAAGTCTCGCCTGAAGCCAAGCGTCTGGTGCTAAACGCGTGTGACGCGCTTGCGGAGGCTATGAATACGCGTGACACGCTTGCGGAGGCTATGAATACTCCAGCTGCGACGCTATGGCGGAGCGGATTAAAATGGGCCCTAACTTTGTCGAGCAAGCAAAATCTGTACATGCGATCACTATCATAGTAGCAGAAGATAGCACTAAAATCAATAATTATTAACCAAAATGAAATTGAAGACGGACTAATATCGAAAATCAGGCGTCAGACTATTAATACATCAACGCCACGCCCGCGCATGCCGTATGAATAGCGCCTAACATTGTGGTAGGCTTTCTTAACCAGTTCCGACACAAACCAACCCCAGGGACAGATTCTCCAGCCATCCTGGTTGAAAATGGTCTGAGATTAAGAGTAAGTGTAACCGATGAATGTTTCTACACAGCAATAGCCACAGTGAATGACAGCTCAAAACTTATTTTAAATCGAAGCTATCATTTGTGAATTCGAGAAAATTTATCCGAAAAATGGAAAAAATTAGTCGAAAAAAATATTCGAAAATTCGAAGATTTTGATTTTCGAATATACTCGAAAATTTGAAATTCGAAAAATCAGCTGTTCGAATATATGTAGTCGAAAATCCGAAATTCGAAAAATACCATTTTCCAGTTTATTCGAAAATTTGAAATTCGAAAAATTCGATTTTCGAATATATTCGAAAATTTGAAATTCGAAAAAAATGATTTTCGAATTTATTCGAAAATTTGAAATTCGAAAAATTTGATTTTCGAATATATTCGAAAATTTGAAATTCGAAAAAAAATGATTTTCGAAAATTATTACAGTTTTGCCCAAGTATAATAATAAATGTGAAAAAGAGAGAAAAACAGTTTGCATTGGCTGGCCGTTCAAGCCAACCTAGCCTATCCAACCAATGGAGCACGTAATACGGTGACGAAATATTTCACGCGATCCAAGCGTGCGCTATCCCCAAATCAGGCGTCGGGTGAATAGGTCAAGATGGTGCTTTGATAAAGTGTGCTTCCAACGGTCGATCAGAAAAACAAACTTCTAATGAAATGATGATTGTGCATTTCGATTATTCGAATTTCAAAAATTCGAATATGCTCTTCAAAGTATTCGAATTTCGAATATTATTCGAAAGTCTGTTTTTGAAATATTCGAATTTCGAATACTATTCGAAAGTTTGTTTCTGAAATATTTGAACTTCGAATATTATTCGAAAGTACTTTTTACGAAGTATTCGAATTTCGAATATCATTCGAAAGCCCGTTTTCAAAATATTCGAATTTCGAATATTATTCGAAAACCAAAAATTTCGAATTTTGAATGATTTAAAATTCGAAAAATCATTCGAATATTTTTCGAATAATATAATTCAATCCGAGGTATAATACATACAAATGAGGCCGCCCGCTCACGTAAGAATCGATATGAATCGGAACACAATTTTCTGCCGTTTCTTCAATTTTTATCTCTAGAGCACCTCAAAAAACTTATGTGCTCATTTCTAGACTTTTCAGAAAATGATTTAAATAGCAAGCATATTTTTGCTGTGAACTGAGCTCAAAACCCTCCATCATGCGTATGCGATGAGAATGTTACCGCTTCAAACAGGGATATGAACGAGTTTAGCAATCATCATAGGTCCATTTGACGTTCACCGCGCGAGCTTTCATTAGCGATTCGTTCTTTACCAGTTCTATGTATTGTACGCGACCGTGAGTGCACCTATATAAATAGATCTGCTCAGCTTCCTAAGCCTTTAAGATGAGTTCGGTCAATTTGCAGTTAGAAGCCTATCGATTTACTGCCATTGTTGCTGTTGTATTTTCTGTCGTCCCAATGTTGCCTATTTACGTAATTCTACCAATGCTTTATACAAATGTCTCGCTCGACCGAGAAAAGATTGTTCAGGGAATGCTTTATTGCAAGGGTATTTAATCTAACTTTCATTTTCAGTGCACGTTAAAGTCCGTCCTCCCACGCTATCGGCGTGCGTGTTGAGCGGCCCTCATCAAAGGCATAGCACACACTAGGATAAGAATTTTGTGTTTCTTATTTAACTGTGTAGTAGACCCCTCCTGTATAACACGAGCCAAGGGCGAGATCTGACAACCACCACTGGCCAAACCACCTTCCTAAATTTTGAATTCAATAGCGGCTAGATGGACATATGAGTTTCAACCGCATCGTCGCTCTTCACTCCCTTACCGGTGTGTCTCATTCTGGTTCCCTTCTCGTGCAACGACTGCGAATAAAGAGAATTACAGGCCTGAGACAACACGTCCACTTAATTTCACTCTCAGAGTATAGTCATTTTTTGAAGAGCTATGTATTACCCTGTTTGTAGGAGGCCATGAGCGATTTTCAAGATACCATTGTGATCAGCGTGTGATCTTCCCCAAGAAAAGCATAAAACGTGAAAAATCTTTACGGTGTTCTGTGCCTTCAGTGTTTTTTCGGACCAGCCTTCTCACGACTGCAAAGAGCTGCTCGGGGTATAATCAGGGAAAGGCGTAGCGGTGTGATCGGCCCGTGAGAGGTGCAGCCCCCCTCCTCCAGCTTTAGATCCTCTGCGGCCCCCCTCCCACCGAGGTTTTGATTTTAACTCCTTGTGCAAAACAAATTGAGGGGTCTCTTCCGAACAACGCTTCCGAACGATTTACAGGAAAAACGGACGTTATAGGTCAAGTCACAGCGGCCGTAATCGGCTCAAAAAGGTCGGATCGACCTGAGACTCGGCCGACAGTTTTTTTGTAGTCCTCTTCAAAATAAACACTGCAACAGACTTACCCAGAAAAATTATTTTTTTGACCTCTCCTGACCTTGAAGCGAAGACCTCAGCGGTTTTCCGATTTTTCAGCGCCCCGAATCACACACTCATCTTCACCTGCTTGGCCTCTGGAAGGACTAACCAAATAGTTTTCTTACTTGTCTCTCTGATAAAGCTTCGAAAAGTCATCTAGAGGCCTTTATCGCAAAAATCACGCCGTGTGATGAGGCCTGTTTTCAAGGCTCAAATCACACCGTCACATTTAAAGCCGTCACACCGGCCGTAATCGGCTCAAAATGGTCGGATCGACCTGGGAGTCGGCCGACAGCTTTTTTTGGTGGTCCTCTCAAAAACAAATCTTACAGCAGCTCGATGCAGGCAAATTATTTTTTCGACCTCTCCAGACGTCTAAGTCCAGACAGCGGTTTCCCGATCTCTGGTCAGTATCTCTGATTTGGCTGAAATCTTGACTAGGGGTGTAATTCAGGGCGCTGTAGACGAATCTGACGTCCGTTTCACAATTTCCGACCTGCTACCTCAGTTATACGATGGTTTGGGAAAGACATAATTCATGCGATGATCTCACTGTTTGATTAAATGGCGTGCATCTTCGCGCCATACCTTTTTCAACTTACTACGGATAACAAAGTGGTGAAATGGGCCCCTGAATTAGAGCCTGCTCTCGATAAAGCAGGAAATCGAAGGGCTCTCAAGAATTCATGCAAAGCCTGTGAGGAGTTTCAACAACAACGTTCTGAGTTGATGTCTCGGCAATCGGAAACCCAGAAAAATCTCGAAATTCTGGAATATTTATCAGTCAACATGTTGGGATCACTCAGAGAACTAACACGTTGGCGAATAAGGAAAGTGCTTCGGTTAGCGACCAGGTTGCAAAACTGTGCGGAATGTTCCGGGATGAGAATGCGGTCCTGCGTTTCGGATCGAGATTGAAACGCGTTGATGTTGCAGGACCTAAATCATCCAATGCTTCGATTGAGACAATGGTGTGAGAGACAACACTAGGAAGACAACACTCTCTACTACTGCAAACTTTCCTGCAGCAAGCTTTGCGACAGTCGTCAGACCGCGAGGAATGGCATACTAGGTCTATTAAATGAGGATCCAGGTCAGAATCGATCCCAGTAGAACGAAGAAAGCGACAGACTCGCCCTTAATCTTGGAAATTGCGTAGAATACAGAACCAACAGACCACGGCAAGGTACAGATAGGCCCCGCTCCCACGGCGACAGCCAAGGGAGGGTGAGGACTGTCTTCGACACAGCTCACTTTCACTATGACAAGGTGTCTTGTCTTAAAAAAGCTATCTACAGATTTTTTGAACGTGCAGAAATGGGTTGAGATTACTTTGCCAGACGATGAGACGACACCACTATAACCCAACAGAGCACTACAAAACCTTGCGTGTTTCCTGGGCCATGAAAAGGAAGGCTTGAAGCGAGCCACCGGGGCTGCAATAAAATCTACTGCCATAGCCTACACTACATCTAAAAAGGCATTTAATTTTGCCAGAGTATTTCCACTCGTAATTGCACGATGAAGACTGGAACAGTTGCTTGTGGAGCTCATAACGAAGCGAGAATAGCCTACAGGTGTGATTAAAGGCAGTGTACACGATAATCTGCGATTTTGAGATCTATCGCTAAATTGATTGTTTGGCCCCCGGGTATAGCCGAAATGACGAAGAAATTAAGAAAAACGCACAAGAAGGGCCCCGTCTTTTGCAATTCTCCACTCTCTGTTACTTCGTACTTTCTTTCGGACCCTAACTAATACTGTTTTGCCTAGAATATTCTTCCATTTTCGATTAGCCCCATTTTTTCACCGGTGACAACCACCGAGAACATGTTCATTCAATCGGACAACTAGTCACTAGAGAATAATGTCACTGAAATAAGACGTTTTAGAGCTTTTCTCGCCGTTTCTTCGTAATTTTAGTACCATTTGTTGGCCAACGCATTGTTTTATGTGAAAAACTCGGAAATGAAAGTCATCGTTAACGCTGCCTTCAAGCAGTTCGCTGTTAACAAGAAACACGATCTGTTGAAGTATGTCATCGACGAAAACCTCCCGATCTCACCTATAACAGATGATCACACAGGAAACGGAATAAAATAGATAGTCTTCTTGTTGAGGACTGCATCTCCTGTCAATCGTTCATTAACTATTGTGGAAGCTCAGAATAATTTTGCTCGTGGCACCTTGCATGTCTCACGGGAATGCTTCACTTTATGAGATTCCTAGACACAGCAACATGGCCCCTCGATGAGTCTTTGAACATTATTTATTAAAAGTCTTATTTCTCTTTCTTGAAACGGCTGTGGAGGGGCTTCCGTTATGACCAGTAGGATACAAGGTATCCACGGATTATTGAAACAACATATGTAACCAGCAACGAAATTTTGGAACCCGCAAGGAATGATCTGCTGTTGTCTGCGGAGCTCAAAAATTTACCCTTGTGATCACGACACAGGAAGATATGCAATGAACCTCACTCAAACACTTGTTAGGAAGGAGTACTTCCTATTCGAATCACCAACAGGGATTAATGGGAGATCTACCTAACGATCTGTAGCAGAGCGTAATTAATTTCGGGTTCCTTCAAATGATGCTATCCGTGTCTGATGAGCTGTAAGTTTTCAGTCATGAGTACACAACATTCTCACCAGTTCCCTGGTGCTGCTTGTAAGTCTCAGACGGCTGAAACAGAATTTATATGTCACACCGCACGGGCGAAAGCAAGAAAATGTCACATAAAGGGTAAGAAATGAAGCCAGTACATCTATTATTGCGGAACACGTGAACGCAAGCCTCCACCACTTCGCTATATTTTTTGAAATTCTTCCAAACAAAGAGAGTCTTTCAGTAGATTTCACACTGAAATGCGAGGTCTGAAAAAGAAGTGCAGCACCGAGTAAATTTTATGCGAACGTTTTGTTGAATTTTTTGCTAGCAAAGAGCGCCCCGTCGCCACAACTCATTAGAAAATTGACGTAATGAATTTTCAGGGTTTTCATGTTTCTGTTAGTGGGATGAATACAACGGTATGTTAAAAGTCTTCCTCACTCCGGTGTTTCATCGTAATACTTGTAATTCTTAACGGGTCACATCTCTTATGAAGACCGTCTGATCAGTTCACAATGAGGGATTTTAAAGGTACAGGACACCCAAAAAATTATTTTTCAGATTTCATGCTTATCTTGGAGAGAGCCACTCTCTGATCACAATGATATCTCTGAAATCGTCCAAGACCCCCTACAAACCGAGAAATGGCTCCTTGAAAATGCCTGCATTTTGAGGGCAAAAATTTTGGTGGACGAGTTGTCTCAGTCCTGTATTTCTCTTCATTCGCAATCGCTGCACGGGAGCAAAAGAGGATGAGGAGATAGACCGGCAGTGGACTGAAGAACGACATGTTGAAAAATCATCCATCTATTTAGCCGCTATCGAGTTCGTAAGTCTGGTAGGGGTCGGGCCTGTGGTGGTCGCCTATATCTCGCTTATTTGAGGGAACTGAGATCTTGCATTTGGCACGTGTTATACAGGTGGGGTCTGCTACACAATCAAATAAAAATCTCCAAATTCATGTCTGAGGGTGAACTGTGCCTCTAAAGGCAGTGTTCACAATGATTTTCTTTCCTGAGTTTTCCACTCAAAATAATGCGTTGGCCACCAAGGAATACCAAAATTACGAAGAAACGGTGAGAAACGCACTAAAACGCCTTATTTCAGTTAGATTATTCCCTGGTCTGGACTAGTTGTCCGGTTGTATGATCATGTTATCGGTGGTTGTCACAGATGAAAAATGGGGTTAATCGGAAATGGAAGGACATTTTTTGCAAAACAGTATTAGTTAGGGTCCAAAGCAAAGAACTGAGCAACAGTAAGCGGAGAATTTTAAAACACGAATCCACAAAAGATTTCATTGCCACCACAATCAGTTCCAGTGAGAGTAAAAAGGCGGGGTGAGAGTAAAGGATTTCGTGCCCTTCTGATGAGTTTTTCTCGATTTTTTCGTCATTTCAGTTCTACCCGGGGGCCAAACCATTGATTTACCCATTAATCTCAAAATTGAAGATTATCGTGAGGCGGAAAAACAGAATAACGACTTTATTCGTGAACACTGCCTTTAATGTGGATTTTTGATTGGTTTCGGGTATTAACTCAGTCATTTCGCATCACTATGGTATGGTACTCGTTGAAAGCTGTTCAAAAATGGCATCAAAATTGAATTTGTAGAACTCTGAAACAAGTTGTGGCGCTTTGTGCGCGCGCGAAATGGCCGCAAATCGCCGTTTTTGTGAGAAAAAAATTTGCTCCGTACGGTAGGAGGGACATTTTTGGCATGATGACGGACCGGGGGCCTGCGCCCCCCCCTACCCGGGGTCTAAGGCTGCGCCCCCCCCCCCCCCACTGTGATCGTCACACCGTAAGCCTGAGCCTGAATATTATTCAAGATTCGTCTACCACTCCTTCTTATCGATTTACATGTTCAAAAACTGCCCTTGCTACTGCCGCATGACACGCACTCCGAACGCGTGGACGTACTCTTTCGTTCGGGCAGACTTTATATGTAAAAAACTGTTTGAAGGCAGCAGACACGCTCGAAAAATTTGATAAGAGAATTACTTTGCTGGGGTCGCATGGATCCAATTAGAGCGCTTACGCCGTTGAAAGAGTCATAAACGAGTCAAAACTACCATATTTGAGCAACATCGAATCGAAAATTTTCGTAGACTCCACCCATGAGCTACGCAGACTTCACCCCCAAGACAAACGTCCAGATTAATTGTTCGAATACAATCGCCTTGGAACGAGCTATGAGCGGATAACGGAAGGACTCTACCGAGAAACTTGAAGTACAATTACCGCTAGCTATGCCATTTCAACCGAGCGGGCATGCTACGGTGTTTCTCTTCCACTTTTGTTCCATAACAAAAACAACCCGTTATTTTTCTATTTGCATCCAGTTTTCGTCGGTTTTTTTTCGTTAGTTTACCATATACCAGCTCCAAAGCTTCAATTTATGTTATAAATCGTTAACATTTTTGAGCGTGTGTGCTGCCTTCAAAAGTGGGAGAGTAGAGATGGAAGTGTTTCGTGGGGTGCCTGAAAAGTATTGAGGAAAGAGAACTCACATGTTCGGATATGGGGAAAAACCGTCATTATTTTTATTTTAGGTGTCCGTGTCCAAAGTTACCGACGACATTTCGGCACAGGATGGAACGAGCTATGAGCGGATAACGGAAGGACTTCACCGAGAAACTCGAAGTGTTCCACATGGAAATAGATTCGCAAATACCCGGCGGGTCTTTGGGAATCACAAAACTGCCATTAGTCATCCAAAATTTCCTAGACAGGCAGGGAGATTGCCACAGTGCAACCAGTGTTGTCAGGCTGGCGCTCCGGGTGCAGCTGGACCACCGGGGAATCAAGGACGCCCGGGAATGCCTGGAATTCCAGGCATGCCAGGTAATCCGGGCAGACCCACAGGTGCTCCTTGTAAACCTATAACACCACCACCCTGTGAGCCATGTCCTGTTGGAGCACCAGGTGATCATGGTCCACCTGGACCACCGGGAGAGGTTGGTGCCCCCGGTTTGCCTGGAAGGCCTGCAGTCGACGCTGCTCCTGCCTCACCAGGACCACCTGGTCCTCCCGGGCCTCCTGGTGGAACAGGCTTTCCTGGAGCGGTCGGTCCAGCGGGATCTCCAGCCGAAGCTACTTACCTAGAGACTGGAGATCAAGGTGCACCCGGGTTACCGGGTCCTCAAGGAAATCCTGGCACCGATGGTAGTCCAGGAAGCAATATCCAAGGCATTATAGGTCCGCCTGGTACTCCAGGTACCCCAGGTATTTCAGGTATACCTGGAAGCCCTGGCGCACGAGGTCCTCCTGGGTTGCCAGGCGTCAATGGAGAACGGGGCGTGTGTCCCAAATACTGTGCTTTAGATGGAGGGATATTCTTCGAGAGTGGAAAGCGTCATTAACTTTGGCAGTGTTATAGTAAATGTTTCATATCGTATTGTACTACTGTTTTTTTTCGCATGGGAGCGAAGGTTTCCCGCCACTTGACTTTGGCAGTTTTTAAACATTTTAGCGTTGGTTCTCCGGCCAAGTGAAGCTTAGCTCACGCTAATACTGCGGCCCCTTCAGGGTAGCGGAGAAACCCTTCAAATTGCTGAAGCGCGCCGCTCTAAAGTAGAGGGTAAGGAGTGTGAATGGACTCTCACCAACTAGAAGTGAGAATTGCCACACAATTCATTGTCCAGCGCATGTAAAAAGAACGTTTCCACCATCCGGTATTGAAGGCACGCATATTGATAAAAAAACGGCTCCTGATCCGGGGCGTGGACTCATATACTATCGTTCTCTGGGCCAAATTCCGGTCCGCCTACGGCTGTTGCATCATGCGACAAGTGATAATCGTGCTGGGAGAAGGGTGAATCGTGCCGGAACCAAATGGCCCCAGCACTATGATCACGTGCCGCATGATGCAATAGCCGTAGTCCGTAAATGCGGACCGGAATTCGGCCCAGAGAACGACAGTACATACTGTGCTTCTCTGGGCGGAATTCCGGTCCACAACTGCGTCTCGACACGCTTTGCGGCCGCACGCGCTCGAGTCAGTCGAGTTTCCAGCGCTCGATATGGTTTTTTTACACAGTTTTTAACAATTTGGTTTACTTTCCAGTATCTAAAACCCACCTAGAGTCAACAGATCGGCGGCTCCGGCGCTTGAAACTCTTCTGACTTGAAAGCGTGTGGCCGCAAAGCGTGTCGAGACGCAGTTGCGGACCGGAATTAGGTACAGAGAAGCACAGTAGATCCAACCCCAATTACAGAGAAAATTAGGAAGGGTCAGAAAAAAATTTCGAAAATGTTTATGGGAATAAGCTAAAACCGGCGGTTATCAATGAGTGCAGATGCGCTCCATCTTCTAAAAAAAGATTTCTTCTATGAATGCGTGATGATTCCTGAACAGAACGAGTAATCGGCTTGAAGTGGATGATGCAGGTCATGTTTTAACGGAAGCTGTAAATCCTATCACTTTTAGGATACATGTTTGCGCACCACAATTCATATTTCTATTGGCTTCTCAGAGTTGTTTATCCTACACAGCTGTCATGGAGGCCAATTAAAATATTTCTATTCCTATTTCCAAGAAGCCTTTCAAGCATCTCTATTCTCACATTTTTCTCTTCTTTGGAGTTGAATGATTATTCAGAAGCTCTCACGTCTCATTACGTTAAAATACCAATTCTTCTATGAAACTAACGTCCCGTTTATTTGGTTTTAGTCCAGAACATGAAAATACTTTACAGCTTGTGTTATTGCATGAAATGCCTAACTACGCCTTTTTTCATTACCAAATTACCCGTTTTTTTCGGATCGAAAATTTCCCATTAAAATATTCTGGTAAAGAATTCACAGAAAAAGATTTATCGCCCACCCCTGCTCGTGGTCTATGGTAAACTGGGCGGTGAAATTTACTGAAACACTCCCTTCAAACATGGCAATGTAGTCGCGTCAAAACATCTTGTTAAAGGCAGTGGTCACGATGAAAAACGTTATTGAAAAAACTACATAAATCAGCTCAGATTGAAAACACCTCAAAAACTATGAAGGTAGCGCGGTGAAAAACGGGCTAGAATTAGAGTTATTAAGACCCTAAACTTCCAGTTCGTGCACACGTGCACAGAAAGATCACAGTCCCATGCCCAGAAGTTGAAAATCATCGACGTTCGGAGGAAGAAATAAATGCAAATTTACCTAATAAAACAGTTGAACAATGAAAGCAAGCACTTCAGTCAGTGTTTTTTTCTAGATGTGTACATAAATCCGAAGGTTCATTGATTGAAACTCAATTTCAAGCCAGCTGATGTTCTTGATACTAGACATCATCGATGCCGATGATGTGGGGTCGACTCGTCCACCATCAAAGGGCAAGGAAGTTAAGGCTTCAAATTTGGCCTAGAAGAGCGTTTTTTCGCGATTTTTTCTTATAGGTTCTACTACTCTATACCCAGAAAAGGGTTCAGAGAGGAAAGAAGACGAGCATATTTGAGCGCGACCACTGCCTTTAAGCATAATTATCACGCGCCGCGTATGAGTGTGGCGGATGTTTGCGCCACACCGCGCAGGACTACAATTTTTAGGTCTGTTTCAGAGTGCGATCGCCGTGCAGGGTCAAGCTCACGGTGGTCCGCGGACCACCGCGGGACCGAGGGGGGGTCGTTACTTTTTTGACCCATCTAAAATAATGTATGTATCGCTGAAAAATCGAATCTTGAGGTAAAATTGTCTGGGGCCATGATTAATTATCATGGAATATAGCATTATCGATGGAACAAGAGCGGTTTTAAATGAAAAATGGAGTAAATCATCAAACGTGTACTAGCTCAACATTACCTCTTCTAAAACATTTGAAATAGACATTACTTCGTGGTTTTCTAGCGAAATCCGATGGAAGCGGAGACTATTTTTATTGCGTCGGAAGTCGTTAGTCCACAAATGTAAACTTCGTGTAAAACTGGCAGTGGTAGCGTAGAAGGTTTTTAACGATGGCGCTGCATCCTGTATAGCACAGTACTTCTGGTGTTAGGCGATTGAGTTCGTCATCGAATCTCGGCATACTGTATAATCTGTATCTTGTTCACGTCGTATATTTGGGCCAACCTCTGGTGTTTAACTTGGCGTTTGCAGGTTTGTACATTTTGAAGTCTTCGAAACTCGCTATTTCAAAATGCATCATCTCCAGCAGTATGTGACGACCCAAAGCATAGGGGAAGTCCTCCTGCTTTCTGCGTTAGCGTCATCTCCTGCGGATATATACCCTTGAATCTGATTGGTATAGCTGGAGTAGAGCTCAGTGATGTGGGTGCTAGCCAGAGCAATAGATGAACCTTCGTTATACACCTTACCCAAGGCTGGATAGCTAAGAGCATCGATGTCAATAGTAGTGTAATCGGTGTAGCGAAAAGCGTTGTCTTGTTCTCTTTGACGGGGTGTGACACCTCATTTCGGTTTTTCTGGCTTCGTGTTTTGGGCCTTCAAAGTTGAAAGCGTTTCATGGTTCTGCGACGTCGGTCTATCAAAGCCCCTACATGTCTTAGGATCATAACACAACTGGTGCTCAGATATTGGGCCTCCAAAAGAGGCATAGCACTAATCGAGAAAAACTTTGGTCCCACTTTCGTAAATTAAGTTCAAGAGATTTTTCATTTTCGAGACGTCACTGCCTCTCAATAAGTCTTCCGCAACATTTGCCATTTTGGCGCCGTTGTTTCCCATCATGTGGTCGAAATAGCGCCAGCGAGACACATAATCCCAGCGAGATACCATGAGACTTTCTTTATATTGTAGCTCCTCTAAAAAAGATGTCAGCTGGGATAGTGTGTGGCTCACGTGGTGAAGAATTAGAAACGTGGGTCCATACACGCAGCAGCCACAGCTCTTGCTTTGATACTTTCAGTTGTAACTTCGTTCGCCAAGGCTTGAAGGCACCTCATCAAAACGGGGTAGTTGCGTAGGATCTTTGCTAGCGCTTGCTGCATTCCGGCCGACCAGCGGACCTGATGTAAAGTGTGCCCGAATGAGAATGGCGGCCCACGCGGCCGGCGTGCTTGGCAGGCAGCCGTCGCATGTGCCGCCCTCGGACGAGTGTTGAATTTAAACGACGGCCATCCCCTCTCCCACCGTCTGCAGAGCTGATTGATCGGCGCAGTGCTTGCTGCCAGCCGGTGCCGGCCCCGTTCCTAGTCGATGACGGTGGGGACTTTTTGCATGCCCATCTGAGAGCGGCGAACGCGACGGCCGCCTGCCAAGCACGCCGGCCGCCGGGCAGCCATTCTCATTCGGACGCACCTTAGCAGCCCCATTTTGAGGTACGAAAAGTTAATATGTTCTTGAGCGAGCCGATATACGTAGTTGTTCTGAGCTATTTGCTGCGTAGACGCTGAAAAGAAACCCTGAAACAAAACTTATTTAAATACCTATAATTTCTTTTAGTCACATTGGATTCGCACCTTCTCTCACAGTTCAATCGAGTGTTGTCTCATCATCTAACATGCGCTGAAGTTTTGCTTGAACGCCGTTTATGTGCTTTGCCATCACAGATGCACCGTCGGGAGACAGGGTCATCATCTTTCTTATGGCGAAAGCGAACGGCTTGTGAGAAAGACCATTCTGCATGTCTGCCCTTGAATCCTTCTCAATGAGAAAGTTCTCGAATGCGTCGACGATGTTTTCGGACTTTCGCTTTCTGTTTCTACTAAAGAGAAGTGTAAAGTTACGAGTGTGTAGGAGGGTGAGATAATCTTCATCAGAAACATTGCAATCGGTGTCGAAAGTTCCGTCGGTCAACAGAGAGAAGGGAAGGTAGTTTTTCATTAAACATTTCAGCAAATCAAACTTCATGTGCTGTGCAAATTCTTGACCATACGCTTGGCAGATGTGGGATCGTCATGCGATTCAGCAGGCATCGCATCGGACTTCATTGCCATCACAATAAGAGAATTGTTTAGCGAACGCTAGACTTTCCTAAGCAGCGATACCACATACGAGATAGGATCGAAAGCTTAGTTTGAAGACATCATCCGTGCTAAGAAATTTTTCAGCATTCTGCGCTAAAACGTGAGCTTGACACGGCTTTCTGCGTGAACGCCGCCTCACCCCTCGTGAAAAAATTCATCCGAAGCTTTCAAATTCTCAGCATTGCAAGTTCTATCTCGTCTATCTCTGCTAGGACCTACATCGTTGTCGCAAGCTTCAGCTATTGGGCTCTCATCATGTGAACGACCTCATACTCTTTCCACTCCATTTTTTGCACCCGTTGCATAAGATCTGCAAATATTTTTTGCATCAGGTCGAAGCTTTTCATGCCACTTCTGTGGCAGACCGTGACCAGAAATTCTGATTCTATAGCGAAACTCAAACTATTGTTTGGTTCACATAACACCTCATACCTTTGGGTGCTGAAGCTCTTAGAGGAGGAAAAGTATTCCAGAAAATAACACACGAAGGCCATTTCTTGCTCCGCAACTTTAAAAAGATAGAACACAACATCTTCGTCGTCATTTTATACCTTAGCACTCGACGAATCGAAACAAGTTGAAAATCGTGCAAGCCGAAAGTAAGCTAGTCTGGAAATGACCGAATGTTAGTTTCAGAAAAAAGTACCCGGAACGAGGGTACCAATCGACTGGAAATGTTCTGTAGGCAGATGCTAGAAAATGTTAACGTCCGGAGATGAGCTCATAAAATCGATTGTGAGCCGTGTTATGGCCGTTCAAAGGTGCGGTGGTCCCACGGTGGTCCGAAAGCTCCACCGGACCACCGTGTCCTAAAACGGAGGGCGGGGATTTTTCCGGTTTCTGAAGTGCTTTTCAGCTCTCCATCTGGCTGAAGTTTCTCAATATCGGCAGCGCATGAAACGCTATTCATCCTCTTTGGAATGGTGAGGCCCCGAAAATTGGAAAAACCTCCAAAATGAAAATAGTCAGTAACGTCTACCAATTTTTTCACTTTTCCTAGAGGGTCGTTTTTTAGCAAAAAAAAATGTCCCGCTCAAGGGGGGGTCGTTGTTCAGGACGACACAGACCGCCGCTGTGCCTGACCCTGTCGCCGGGCGACGCGATGGCATGATAATCGCGAGAGTCGATCGTTATCGCATCGCACGTCGAATCTCTATCTTAGCGATCGACGATGGAACTCTAAGGCCCGGATCATACTACCGTCGCGGCGATGTGTGAGAAAGAACGGTATCGATCAATCGCGGCGATACTGCGCTTCTGAGGGCATCGATTGTTTTGGCGAACCAAACAACAACCTGCTGGGTGGAATGGGATGATATCATCGGAGATCGGTTGAATGCTTCATTTCTAATCACATTTCCGAAATATCGGGCGAAATTGCATATCGCCGCGATGATATCGGAGCCGCTCTCCGTTGGGCAGCGTTGAGATGAAATCGCGGCGATATTCATATTTGCTAAAAATTTCGGTAATGTGGGTAGAAACAGAGGTGTCAACCATTCTCCGATGAATATCTCTTTCTAATAGACTCGACGAACTGCCTATGTGCATATGAAAACAATCGATTCCCTGCGAAGCGCAAAACCGCCGCGATTGATCGATACTGCTCTTTCCCACGCATCGCCGCGACGGTAGTATGATCCCGGCCTAAGGCCGGGGTCATACTTCCAGCAACGAGTAACGCGACGCAGTGCTTACCATCCATATCGACCGAGAATCTATATGCCTGATGTGCGCTGTCGCTGGTCGCGGGAAGTATGATTCCGGCCTAAAAACCCCCTTACAGCGCGACGACTCGCTGACCTACTTTCTGTCGGGGATTCCGCAGACCTCGTGGGCTGGCTTGCGTAAGAAGCGCGCGGGTGCGCTGCGTTTCTTCTGATCCAGCTGAGTGGCGCATGAGTGATATAGATTTGAATAATTCGAAGATTTGTGTATTTGAATTTCCAATTCAATAGGTATTTTCAATTTCTAATTTTTTTTCTTCGATTATTCGATTGACTCGGGAATTCTGATTTTTTGTTTTTTTGGACGCTCGAACATTCAGAAAATTGGAATATGTGGTTTTTCGAATGTTTTGTTTGTCCGGAAAGCCTAAATATTTGTTTTTTGCGTATCCGGCCAATTTTGGGTCACGATATTTGACTCCTCGACCGCTGAAAAAAATGTGCAGAAAATATTCACGATTTGCGTTAGAATATTCGGTTATTTTTTCCCTGTAGGCATTCGTATCGAAAAGAAAACAGGTTTTTGAAAACACTCGTTCATTCAAAAATAAAACTGAGAGGCTATTCACTCATTCTGGAATTTCAAAAAGCTATATTCTAAAAATTAGTCCATTGGGAAATTTTAGAAATGCCTCATTCAAATTTATTAATATTTTCGGTGAATTTGAAAAGGCTCAAAGACAGTGGTCGCGATCAAATATGTTTGTCGTCTTTTTCTCTCTAAACCCTTTTCTGGGTTTCGAGTAGCAGGACCTATAAGAAAAAATCGCGAAAAAACCACTGTTTTGGGCCAAATTCGAAACCTGAACTTTATTGTCTTTTGATGGTGGACGAGCCCACTCCACATCATCGGCATCGGTGACCTCATATATCAAGAACATCAGTTGGCTTGAAATTGAATTTCAATCAATGAAGCTTTGAATTTATGTTCACATTATACAAAAACATTGACTGAAGTGATGCTTTCATTGTTCAACTGTTTTTATTCGTTAGATTTGCATTTATTTCGTCCTCTGAATGTCGATGATTTTTGACAGCTCGGCATGAGACTGCGATCTTTTTGAGCGACGCTGTGCACCTGTGCACAAACTGGTTTCTTTGGGCCCTAGAAACTCTAATTCTAGCCCGTTTTTCACCGCTCTACCTTCATACTTTTTCAGCTGTTTTTGATCTGAGCTGATTTTTGTAGTTTTTTCTATAACGTTTTTCATCGTGACCACAGCCTTCAAATCGAAAAACTTATTCATCCGAAATTTTTAAAATCTGCTCGTGCAAATTACATATTTATTCAATCGAGTTGTTCTTAAATGTGATATCCAAAGTGAATTGTTCATTCATCTGAAATCTACCGACGAATGCCCATGTCTATTTCGTAACTACAGCATCCATACGAGATCTGTTGAGAAACGAGGAGGATTATCGAATATGATCTTCATAAAGTGTCTAATGAATTAAGAGCTGGGAATGAGATCTTTATAATTTTTCTAATAAAGGAATAAATTCGAAAATATTTTGTATTCTATTCGGTTGTAATGTATGAGACAATGTGTACAAATACGCAAGCAATCATTCGATTTCAAATTTCACATGGTTTTCAAGTAATACATTTGTACAACTGCACACTTTTTTTATGACCATTTATGTTGTGAGCCGATGCGAGACAAGTACATATTCGATTAAAGGCATTGTACCCGATGGAAACCATACCTGGGTTTTTGACGTTTTCGAGTTGCTATATCTCTGTGGTTACTAAAGGTTGCGAACAGCCCCCTCAAAAACATCAACTTTTCAAGAAAACCCATTTCAAAAAAGCTCAAAACAAATTTGAAGTTCCCGCCGACATCAACTTGGGATAGTTGCGCGAAGAACGCAAGCAACAGTTTTACGATTCGTTCCTTGGCGCAGCGTTGGAAGCAATTCACCGAAGACGCCAATCAGGCCAGCTATCATTTTTTCTTGAACGAGATTAGAAAGGGTTACTAACCCGCTGCGTTCATTGCTGTCAGCTGCTTTCGATCGATGCCGAATGTGAAATCGAGTGGCGCGTGCATTGCGCCCTACCTACGACGCGTCAACGCACGATCGCCGGCAGCGACTACGGAGTTTTGTTCCTTGTTAGAACGGATCGACCCCAAGGCCGGCCCCCCAAATCCAGCAAGTCCTTTTAAAGTAAGCGAATCTTCATTCGGAGGCGATTTTGAAACTTCAGACTTTCTGAGTGGCTTTGTTATGGCCCACTAGTCCGACTGAACGCAAAAGCTGGATTTCGGTTTTCATCGTGTACGATGCCTTTAAGCGGACATTTCGTCTGTCCGAACGCAGAGAGGTTTTCGAAATTCCTATTGAGCGGAATACTCGAAATGCAAAAAATATGAAACCCCGACTACATCGAGAAACAGAACAATACAATATTATAGAGAAATAGAATATTCAATAAAAAAGATTGCTTCAGGCTTACAAATATCCCTAATGTTAAAAAAAGGGGTGCGCAACTTTAGGAGAAAATCAATTAGTGGGACTGTAATTAGTGATGGTTCGCACCTCGACTCAGATTACAAGAAGGTATAATTATCTGCCTCGACTCAGAATCTCTCGCCCACTTCGCACGGCGACTAGATCGCCGCAACGCGAAGATGAGGCGTGCCTTCTTATCCCTCGTCGAAGAGGGTTAGTGGAGGCATTGGCATCGTTCTGAATGGGACATTTTGAGTGGCTCTGCCATATGCAAAGATAGAGGCATGGTAATCTCATTGATTGGTCTCAGAGGAAGGTAACGAATATCGAATGGATATGGCTAAAAAACGAAACCAGTAGTTATCTCTATTAATGAGAAACAAATGGTGTTCAATCAAAGTTTTACTATCCTTTCACACAGTTCTATTCTGTATAACATGAAGGAATTCTTGAAAATTTGCTTCAAAAATGCTGATAAAAAATGGATAGTTGCCAATGGATACAGAGTATTTTATCGAGATTCTGAGCTAACATGTATTATACCATCGCAGACTTGATATATCACATTGACCATCTTTTATGCAACAGTTACTGTCGTTTCGGAGACTTCAGCTCATCGTTAGCCGATATAACAGTTTCCATGTTGGAGTATAGGTACTCTCTCAGAGAAGTTCAAGGACAATCCGCGGCGCTTTTGCAGGATCGTCCGCGGCCGACGACCGGACGATCCTTCACCGAAGCCGCGGATGCGCCGGCAATGCGCCGCGGACCATCTTGCCAGCGCCGCGGATCGTCCTGCAGGCGCCACGGATCGTCCTGACAACCGCCGTGGACCGTCCTGAGAGCCGCCGCGGATCGTCCTTTTGAATTATGTTATTCAGCCCACCCCAATCGACTCATTGGCCGTAGGACAGATTTTGGCATTGGAGTACGCTTTTCGCGCTAGCATTCCACACTCCTCAGAAAGCCTCAATATCACAATTTTGTAGGACTTCCCTATCGTACGAGCTAATTTTAAGAGTAGAACAGCTCGATTAACATGCATAACTGGTTTCGATATAGGTTAGCTGTACAACTGTGACATGTATCGCTGAAGAAATATTGTGAAAATATTATATTTAATTGCAATCTTTTAGACATCGGTGATGTATAATTATGATTATGGACAAATGATTATGTAACAAATGATTAATGTATGATCATGAGCTGCAAATTCTCGAAATCGAGAGCTCATACCTTATGACTCTTAAGCAACAACTTTGTAATATTAGTTTAGACTGAAGACCTGTAACAGTTAGTTATTGCACAATCATTTCTTCATGTTACCATGGGCATACATTGCAATATGCTATAAACTGAACAAGTCTTCGAATCCACATCGAAACCAGTTCTACATGTCAATTGAGCTGTTCTACCTCTGAAAAGAAATCGTACGGTAGAGCAATCCTGCGAAATTGTGATACTGATGCTTTCTGAGGAGGTTAAAAGGCTAGCGCGAAAAGTGTGCTAGAATGCCGAAATCTGTCTCACGGCCAATGAGTCGATTGGGGGTGGACGTACTGACTCTGTTTCCATCTAATTGGCCATCCTAGAGGTCAGAGAACCCATACGCCAGTCAGCGGCAAAAGCGACACTTGTCGATTTGATTTTCTGGTTACGGTAAGCGGCACTGTGGGCATTTTAATTGCGTAAGCAAAACACACTGAGCGAGAATATAGGGACTGCGCTCTACTAGAATATCCCACTCGATGGAAACAGAGTTCATGTACTGTTCTTCTCTGAGTCAAATTCCACTCCTCTGCGTCAAATTCCCCTCCGCAATTGCGTATTGAGACGCTTCGCGGCCGCACGCGCTCGAGCCGGACGAGATTCCAGCGCCGCAGCCGATCAGCTGATTGTAGGTGTTTTTTTTGTTTTCTTCAATTTTCCTGGCTTCTGTAACTAAACCCGTCCTTCTGTGTTTCTTCCTATATTAAAGTGTTATACCTACATGCACACCAATTTGTTTCCTTCCAGATGCCTCCGCAACAACTTCTAGGGGAGAAAAAATCCACGGTGGTGACAATTTTTTACTTCACGTTTATTTTTGTAATTCTCTCTTTTTGTTTTTCTTCCTTACATTCCAGTAATTTATATGATTGTTTGGTTTCCTAGGGTAGATCCGGTTTCATGCGGAAATCGATCGAATTCGCGATCAAACCGGAACCATTGAAAAAAAAAACACATGAGGAGAATCACGAAACCAAACAATCATGAAAATTATTTGAATTAAAAAAAACAAAATCAGAAGAGAATCTCAAAAATGAACGAGAATATGAAAAATTACTTACCATCGGGAAATTTTTCTGCCCTAGAAGTTGTTGCGACGGCATCTATAATAGAAAGAATAATTAGCGTGCATGTAGATATAACGGTTTGAAGAAGTTCCAAATACGAGAAAATCGAAGTCAGCGGCTGGGAAATTGCCTTAAGACTGCGGGGAACGAGGTGGTGGAGTCGTTCAATCCAAAAACAACTCAAAAATATATGTGGCTGCTTTTGGGCGATCGGTATCGAGATGGTGGACCGCCGGTGCGCCCCGAAACCACCCTATCTAGAACACGCAGCGCCGCGGATCGGCCGTTAGGCCTCTTTCAGAGTTCGATTGCTCTGCGACGCGACCGAATGAAAACACTGTGTATCGATCTGATCGCGTCGCGCGATCTGGTCGCCGGCCTTTCAGACAAGATCGCGGGAAAAGTCGCCCAATCACGCGATTGGGCGACTGAGATGACCAGATCGCGTCGCCATGCAGAGCACGGCGACGCGACCGATCGCGGCGACCGCTTCATATGTCGTCGTTCAAATTCCTCTTTTTTCACGTTGATTCGGGCAAAATAAGTATAAGTAGGCAAAACAATCATATTACAAAACAATTATTATCATAAAATGATTATTATCATTAAAAAATCTACGATACACTTGAGGGTGACAATAAAACTAGGATCCAAACCACAATTGACAATGTAGTTCAATGGTCTAAACGAAACCTTCTCCCTCTTTCCACTCAAAAAAGTCAAGTACTACACCTGGGTAGAACTACTAATCCGGAAGGCGGGTACAATATCGATGGTTCAATACTCCAGCATGTTAACCTAGTAAAAAATTTAGGGTTTCTTGTCGATTCGAAATAGAATTTTGATAAGCATTTGGATAGTATTGTTGCGAAAGCTGAACAGAAACTTTTCCTCCTGTTCAAATCGCTGAAAACTAAAGATCCATTGCTTTTGGTTAGAGCCTATAAAATTTGAATTCGATCTGTTCTTGAATATGGTACCTGTATCTACTTTCCTCTTTAAAAGACCTGCGTTGCCAAACTACCAGGTTGTCCAATAATTCTTGTCCGAAAACTGCACCATTTTTAATTTTTTTCAACTTTATTGAAAAACAAGTCTTATCAACAATATAATCACTAGAGTTATCCACAACAGTGGCCCATCGATTGGGCAGGTCGCCGATGCCCTTCGCCCAGAGCTCCGGGGGCTGCGACTCGAAGAAGTCCGCGATGTCGGATTTGAGGTTGTCGTAGTTGGTGAACTTTCTTCCGGCGAAATGGTGCTTCAGCGGGTGGAACAAGTGGTAGTCGGAGGGGGCGAGGTTCGGGGAATACGGCGGATGGGCAGCCGTCTCCCAGCCGAGCGTCGCCAACTTCTGCTGAGTCTCCTTCGCCACGTGGGGGCGCGCGTTGTCGTGCAGCAGGTGGACCGAGGCCCGTCGGGGACGCTTTTCTCGGATGGCGGCGGCTAGTTTCTCGAGCTTATCGGTGTAGATGGAGGCGGTGACCGTCCTGCCTTGCGGGAGCAGCTCGAAGTACAGCATGCCCTTGGTGTCCATAGAAGGCCTCCCGCTGTGCTCCCTGTCCTCGAGGCTCGTGTCGCCGCTCTCGAAACGATTGAACCAGCGGCTGACTGTGCGTTGGGACACTGCATCCTCCTTGCACGCTCTGCAGATGTTGGCGACCGCGGTGCCCGTGTCGTTGCCCAGCAGCAACTCGTAGTACACGAACGTACGAATTCGACCTTGGTCCATTTTAGCTTGTACTGGTAGCTAGACGCGGCGACTGCGCCTTATATACCCCTAGCGTAGAACTTTGGAGAACCTTCTAGAAGGTTCTTAAACTTGCCTGATATTATACCACTTCTAAGGAAAATTATAGAATTTTGAAAAATTTCGGACAAGATTTATTGGACAACCTGGTAGAAAGAGTGCAAAACAACTTCACAAGGAAAGTCTTCATAAGGTCTCTTGGCTTCACGTATAGGAGTATTCCCCGTGGCATAATGAGGAATTGTATGCTTAATTTGGATACTTTACATTACAGACGCAAGAAAAATGATTAAATTCTGGTATATAATATTATAACTGGAAGACTGGGTCTCAAAGCTCATTTATTTTACAAACTGGTTCAATCAAATACTAGGGGAGAAAGGTTCAAGCTTAAATTCCGTCAGCCGTGCACCTCTTTGTAGCGCAGCTTCTTCACCTTCAGAGCCGGCATTGAATACTTGAAAATGAGCCATTCTGTTCAGATACCGATCAACTTCACTAAATTCAAAACACTTGTCAGAAATTACCTTCATTGTCAAGAAAGGATCTATCAATCGTTTCACGCTTTTTCCTTTCGAAACTTGTCATTTTTTAAGTTCCTCGATGTTTTCGTTGTTTTTCTGCCTTTTCTATGTTTCTACACCTCTGCAAGGGCGTGTAATAAAGTTAAAGTTGAATGACGAAGCACAATGCACCTTTTTATCATGACTAACCAATTGCGCGACACCGCGAACATGAAACAGGCGTCGATTAGAATGTGTACGTAAAAGTGCGTGATCGCCAACTTCCGCAATTGGGCATTCACACTTCCAAAATCTGCGATTTCCACGGCGACGCGACGGTCGCGTCGCCGTGCCCACGATCGCGTCGCAGAGCGATCGAACTCTGAAAGAGGCCTTAGACCATTCCACTATCAATTGTGCCGCGGATCAGCCGTCAAGCGCCGCGGACCGTCCGGAAAGCTCATCTGCCGCCGCGGACGAGCCGTGAGTTTCTCTGAGCTATTAACGCGGAAGTTGAAAATAACGTACTTTTCAGACTTTTTAGGTATATGGATGACTTGCTCATAATCCATAATAAAGATGAAACATTTGTGGATAGTCAACTTTCAATAATATATAAGAATGTATTGGAATAATCCCTGTAAATGCAAGTATTCAGACATTATTATGGGAATAATTAATAGTAGAATACACATAAATGTATAATAAGACAGATGATTATAATTTCAGAGTTAAAAGATTCCCTCATGCTCATTCTGATATCTCTATAAAAGTCAAACATCTACAAATTACACGGAGACCTTGAGATTGGCTAATTTCTGTTGTACCCAATTTAGATTCCTTCACGGAAAAAAATCAAAGAAATGAAAACAGTTTTAAATGGAAACCTATTCACCAGAATTCGTAGAAGCTAGTGTGATAAAATGCATCTATAAACAAAAAATGACAGCATATAAGTTTAAACTAAGAGATGATAAGAAAAGTATAACCATACCTTTTTCTGGCGTTTCTAACACTACTTCTTTCTAACGTTTCTAACACTACTTCACTCTGCTCGGCTCATACTTTCGTTTTCATCCTTCTTTTTCATCGACAGTTCTGTTCCTCACAGAGGAGCCCCGACAGAGCTGTTTGACAAAGTTCGTCTGAGGGCAGTGGCGAAACGAACTTTGGCAACCTCTCTTTCATACCTTTCCTCTTCTGAATAACTCAATACGAGTAATCTCAAGATTTAGTCTAATATATCATAAAATGGCAATTATTTAATTGTTCGTACTTGATGTGTATTCTTGAACACATAACTTTACATACGTCTTAGTATAATTTATAAGTAAATGAATGTGGATGCGTGGAACTTGAAAATTGAATTGATGGGACCTGTGGAATTTAAATAAAATAATCATCGGAATAAAATGTTACAATATTCATAAAAATCATAAAGTAATCATCGAAATGACAACTTTATTCATAATAAAAGGATAAAGGATAAAGTTCTCGGCGCATTTCAATCCTCTGGGACCTATTTAAAATAGGTTTAAAAACTATGGCAGGTGCCCAGAGTAGAAAAAAAGTTCAAAGAATAAGCATTTGCATAAAAAAGCCAATAAAATAACTGTTATTTAAGTAAATAGAGAAAAAAATTGTTTACCATTGTTGGTACAAGCAGGTGGTTATGTGCTAATCATAGACCGTTTCATCAACGTGTAATGAAGGACTGGCGTTTCTCGGGACGAGATTGTGGAGTACTGCGAGAAGATGTCGCGTTTTGCAACAAACTCAGCTGTGTGATTCTTTAGCGTTTATTCTCTATAAAACGTCGAAATTCACAACACTCGAGGCGCGAGTTGCGCGCGCGACGCCTCGGCCTCCGTCTGCCTTACGCTCTCTCACTGTCTCTAACCTCTGCTCCACATCAGCAGGGACCGAGTGAATTTCGCCGGTTCTATAGCCTGTATGTCACCAAATACTTATGTGAATTAATAATTTTCCGCGTGTCATAATCTAGTGAATCTTACATAATTATTTTGTTTTCAAATATTTAGGAAAAGCAATTATACATGCTCATGTGATATCTAATAAGCATGTACAGTCAATCCTCCTGGGGCCGGATTCATCAACGCGGCAGTGCCGGTAGCCCTACCCAGTGGTAGCTCTACCCACGGTAGATGGCTACCCTACCATCACATTGTGATTCACGAGCGCAATGCTACCGCGGGTAGCACTACCAAGCAGTTACGCCTGAAAGCGTTATGTGTGTGGCGACGCCGCCATATTTTACAAACAACGGCTACTGCACATCGCTCGTAATTGCTTTCCAAAAGCCTAAACTTTTGGGAACTCACAAAACCTAAAGCATAAAAAAGCAAAAAACCATGAATAAAGTCTATGTTCGAATCACACGAAGAATTCAGCGGTGTGGGAAACGCTGCTATGGTTTTCGGTTTTTTTCTCGGTAGATTTTATTGATATGTTCTTTCATCTGTAACATATGTACAATAGCCGCGCTAAGTTTTGCAAAAACGGAGAACACCTGGCAAACTTGGCCAAATAGCGTCCGATGCATGCAACTTTTTTGAATGAGTACTTTTCTGAATTCGGAAAACTCTATCATATTCACAGCTCGAATTCCTTCGTAATTATTTGAATTGTGTGCCGAAGTTCCCTAAAATCGCTTTGCTTATGAAGGAAATAGTTTTGCAATCGTTTTTCAAAAACGTCGCGCGCGGCGAAGTGCGGCGAAACTTTGAGCAGTATTTGTACGAGTAATGGAAGAGCAATCTGCATGCTTCTTTCATTAATCAGGTGTTGGCGACAGCATCTCAAGATTTGTGTTGGTTGAATTTTCGAAATCCTTCATTAAACAACTTTAGAACCACCTCAAAAGTCGGAGTTTTGTTGCGAAAACCCGAGACTCTTAAATAAATGATTTCGAAAGTTTAACCAACACAAACCTTGAGATTCCCTCACCCGCACTACCGGTAAAAGAAAAGCAAAATAAACTTTGCAGATTAAGGGATTCCGTGTAGTTTTTAATTAAGTTTGGTGTCTCAAAGTCATTGCGTGAAAGAGAAATTGAAGGCAGCAAGAATATTCACTACTTGGAACGCACATCAAATTTTTTAATTCCGAAAAGATAGTTTTATGAGAAAATACAAGAAGTATCAGATAGAGAAGCATCAAAATCCACAAAAAAATCAACCGGTCAAGAAAAATTATTTATCAACCCACAATTATTTTTGCTCCTACCGCATAATTGAAAAATAATCAAGCCTTGACGATAAATAACGAGTATTGAGAAGAGGGTGGCGGAAATTGACGATGAAAACCCAACATCCTGACCAAATAAATATAAAAATTGCCGGAAATCCGTTATACAAGGGGCCTGAAAACAGCTGTTCAAAGGAAGAGCGCGCAAATTCAGCATCAGAGCGCGAAAACTCGCTGGGTAGGACGCCACTGGTAGGACCCTACCCAGGATTCGCGCAGGGTAGGCTTGGTAGGCCGCTACCGTGGGTAGCAAGTTTCGTGAATCGCGTCATTCGCGCGAAATTCGGTAGGAAGCTACCCTTACCCAGCCTACCAGCGCTAAATTTCGTTGATGAATCCGGCTCCTGATCAATATACTGGCAGTGGATCGGTTACCGTCTGTAGTCCAATCATAATCCGAGATGAGCCTGCATAACTCGCCGCGCGGAAACCGCCGCGCGATCTTGGCTGTCTGCTCTCTCTTTCGAGGTGGAAGGGGCCTTCTGGGGCGGCATTAGGAATCGAGGTAGCGCGCGCCAAAACTAGCGCAAACGCGCTATGGGGACGGCATAGCGCAATCTGCAATCGAGAATCATGCAGGCGCTCGCTTGTCTTAGCCCAAACGCGCTTGGCATAGATCAACCGCGCTTGGCATAGCCTAAACGCGCCTGGCATAGCCCAAACGCGCCTGGCATAGCCCAAACGCGCTATCATGGGGATCGTAGCGCTGTTTAATATCAAGTACTTGCAAGGCGCGCTACGGGAAGCGCGACAGACCCTCTGAAACCGCGCTACCGCTAGCGCTCTACACGACGCGCGCTACCAGTGGCGCGCGAACGACTCCATGTCGTTTTCCATTCTAAACATCCTTTCCAATCTTTCAAACGCTTAATACCCTGTCGTTTGTGTTAGAAGAAAGCAATATTCTTCTATTCAGGTTTTTCTTTGATTTAATCCGCTTCAATGGCTCGTTTGGAACAGTGATCAAATAACTTGTGAATCCGAAGTTTGAGAATATTAGTGAAACGATGGTGGCATTTGAGTGTGCCTCACTAGCTCCTGTCCCAGATTTCCTGCTAGTGAATAAACTGCGCTTTGACAGTTGCAGGTGTGCAACAGTGCATAAACAATCCGAGCTCAAAACTCGCTTATGCTTCGAAGGATTCAAAAAAGGGGCTTTTTCTTAGCTTTTGGAAAAATCCTTAACCAAAAGCCAACTTTCGGGGTGTTCTAAAACAATGTTATCCGGATTTGGCTTTCTAGAGATTGTTTCGGGTGCTGGTACGGGGCTTTTCTCTGACAAGGGAACTACTTTTAGTCAGCCTGCCATTCCGGATGAAATATACGTTTCTAACAGTTTTAAACGTAGAATACGATTTTAGTCTTCGCAGCTGCCCAAAGCCTCCCTGAAAATGTTATAAGCGTTTTTCGCTAGATTTCTGTACCTATTGTACCTTCCAAAACAATCACTAGTCTTTGGAGAATCTGAAGGGACCTCATAATCGTGTTCAGCCTCCAAAACTACCCCTGAGCAAATTTTGTGTGACGGCACATTTTCCAAATTTTGCACAGACTGATACCTTTTTGGACTTGTACGGGTTTTCGGTTGGGCGTTTATTTATACCAATTCGAAAGCTCTTGAAGCGTTTCTCAAAATTTCCAGATTTCACTTGCAATCTTACGAGGTGGGTTATTTGGGCCGCTGATCACCAATCCGAGGTTCGTGTATCGATTTTTGACAGATTACGGTAGATTACGTTGGGTATACGATAGTTCAGTCAGAGTCTCAGATTTTACTCAAAATTCCTGAGCGGGGGTTATTTGGGGTGATGAATACGAATTCAATGACCATTGGTCGACTTTCGAATAATTGAGGTAGGCTTTGCCCATAAATGGCATGATACCCACCGTAACCTACAGTAAACCTTAGAATCGCGACAAACGGACACGAGATTCGTGTTCAACACCCAAGATTACCCCTACATACAAGTTTTGAGCCGCATCCGAGTTTTTTTTAAACACCCATAACTTTTCATGGGGGTGAAGACCCTACCTTGCCGCCGGACTTTGAAAAACGCGTATAATTTTTTTATGTGTTTTTAGGCAGCTGCAAAGACCATAATTGGACTCTACGCCAAGAACTGTTCTAGAAAAGCACATTTTAAACGGAATGGCCAGGCTGACTAAAAGTAGTTCCCTTGTGAGGAAAATTTCGCTAGCCAAACGCGACTTTTAGCGATGCTACGATAATATTGCTCCAAACCTCTTCAAAGGAGTTTTCGAGCTACTCAATACGAATCAGTTCGTTTATCCATTTTTCTTGGCTTAACGGTGGGTATACGAAAGCTTGGTCGAAGTCTCAGATTGGGCTCAAAAATTCCTTGTAGAAGTGGGACGCCAAACACAGATTTGGGGATAACTTGTCAATGCTCGAAATACTAAGATTGGTGCCCAACTTAGTAATCATTATGCCTACCGCAACTTGCAGTAACCCCCAGACTAGCAACAGAGGGATCCCCGATTCGTGATCAGCGCCCAAGATCACCTCAATTGGAACTTTTGAGCGAAATTCAGAAAAGTTTTTTGAACATCTCGAAAATTCCCTGATGAAATTCGAAAACACTTCGGAAAAAAAGATTTACACGTGGGTGAAGCTATAAACACGCCCTTGTTAGAATCCCCCGAGGCACTAACAAAATTATGAGCAGGGACTATTCATGTACTGTCACACTCCTACAACACTCTAAATATAATTTTGCAGAAACTTCAAGAAAGTATAAGCAAGGAATAGTCCGCAAAGGTGGTGCTAATCCTTTTTTCGTCACCGTATTCGTGGTTGATTGAACGCGTATTCGTGAACAATTGAAAAACAGTCTTCCTTGAGAATTTTGTTGGTAATAACACAGTTTAAATCTAAGCAAAGGTTTCCTGTGGCACAGGGCTGATCAATGCACCAAGGGAAAACGCGCGCTTGGCATTGGCGCGGGCTAGCCTTCCGGTTCTTGATAGAAGGCCAGCAGGCGCGCGCTATGGGCCTCTTCTAGCACCAGCACAACAGCGCTAGTTCTGGCGCGCTCTACCGGGTTTCTTAATGCCGCCCCTGGCGAGCGAGCCAAGGTGCGAACAGCGTTAACGAGTTTTTATTTACACCAGTGATCTCTGATTTTATCCTAAAGTCCCTCTCCCAAAAAAGGCATATTAAAATCCCAGGAGCCAATTAAATATTGGAATACTTCAAGAATCTCTAGAACACTATTCGAGTATTATTTCCATTAAATCCAAAGTCTGATTTGCGTGTTATAGCACAAAAACAGATGTGCACAACAGCTATGACTTTGACTTCCTCATTTTGATAAACAAGAATGTAAAAAAGCACTGAATAGAGAACATGCCGAAAATGTCAACAAAAAAGGTAGTGTAATTTCTAAACTTCAAAACGATCCCATGAGGAAAATTTGTCAGTAAGACGGTAAGTTATGACAGAAAATAAAACAATTTTCATTGCAAAACCTTTCAACAATTACAAACAACAGAACTACTACTATTGCAATGATTTCAATTTTCTGTCGAATGTTTTCATGAACATATGAAGGATTAGTTAATCTGTGTTTGACTGTTCTGATGTGGTAATCAAAACTATTTTGTGTTGTGGAACCATGTTAGGATTCATGGGATGCGTAGGGAGTGGAAAACCCGAGTTTCAACCTTCTATGATGCCGCAATCCCTTAGAGACTCGGCTTGGCGTGCGATACGGTGTTAATAAGCAGCTACACAGCGCACACTGGAGTGGACGCGCACACAATAATAATAAAAAAATGTATTTTATTACAGAACGGGGAGCAGAAAAGGATTGAAACTAAGGAAATGGAAGATGGTAGAGGCAGTCTATTCTGGATGTACCCATTTTAGAAATTTAATGTAAATAATCAAAGTTAGAGCGGGGGTAAGTATTTAGCCGTGAGAATGTTCATTCAAACGGACCTAGTTGAACAACTGTAGCATTAAAGGCAGTGTCCACGATAAATTTCTTCGTCGGTTTTCGGCCGGGAATCGAAAGTTCAGGGTCTCATTGGAGCACTGGGGTCGAAAGAACAAACGAAAACGAGCCCGAAAGAGCTCCATACGGCTCCGAAGTCCGATCGCGCTAGCCCTTCCACTCGCGGTCGGGTTTTCCGAGGAACGGTTTGGTCCGCTTCCACATTAGCATTAGAGCGAGAGCGCGACTGAGTTTTAGCATTGGGGCGCATCAGCACACGCTGTCTATTTCAGGCCCATGCCCGCGCAACTTATCCACGGTTGAAATGTGGCTTTTACGAAGAAGAGCTGTTTTTGGAAGTTTCGCAGTGTTTTCCATGATTCTTTCTTCACTGATGAAACAGTCAGACTCTTAACCTTCGTTTTCTGGTGGAAACTCGAAAACGATTCTTATCGTGGACACTGCCTTTAAACAAGAGAGCAAAAGATATTGTGAGAACGATGAGATACAGGCAAACATTTTAGTTTCAATAGGATCGATTTTTAATGTGTTTTAAGGACCTTAAATCTCGTCCCGGTTTTACCCCGAGAATCCGGACAAAACCGGGATGAAACCGGGACGAGTTTTAAGGTCCTTAAGTCACATTGAATGTTAAACTTAATGCTAATAAAATGTTTGCCCGATTCTCCTCTATCTCTCAATGCTCTTAGTTCTCATGTTCATTGGTGTTTTTAATCAACTAGGTTCATTTGAAAGGACCTTATCAAGTCCGAAAAATTCACCCCGCTCCAATTTAGTTTGTTTACATTAAATTTCTATAATGGATACATTGAAAGTATCCTATTCCTGCCTTCTTCCATTTACTCCAGTTTCAATCATTTTCTCCGCCCCGTTCTGTAATAAAATACATTTTTTAAATTAATATTGTGTGCGCGCCCACTCCAGTGCGCGCTGTGTAGCTGCGGACAAACACCATATCGCACGGCAAGCCGTGTCTCCGAGGGTTTGCGGCATTCAAGGTGGATAAAACTCTGGTTTTTATGAACAGGGTACTTCTCAATGAAGACGACACGGGCATTCGCTTCTTTCATAGAAACTTGCAGTTTTCAATTTTTACAATTGTCTCCCTCCATAAGTCACATTCTAATGAATTAAAATCTGTTGACTAGTTGTGATACTGATTCTGTATCTTTAAACTGTCGAAATAAAGTCTAGTCTGCTCGGATGAGTCCGGGCGGAGTAAGCATCGGAGCAGTCGGTAATGGCAAAATATAACAGTGATAAGGAGATTTTGACATGAAAAGCCCGATAAGCCTTGCTTCGACCGGCTCAAAGTGAGCGACCTAGGCTATACATCAGTTTGAACTTGAACGATAGCTTTCCTGGGAGCTGTCTCTGTAGTTTTGCCTCGAATCGGTAGCCACCCGCGCAATCAATGAACGTTGCTTGCATCAAAGAAACATGACACCACATCAATCCTTACTTGTGTTGAACGTTCGTCTGTAGCACGCACGAGGTGGTAGGATGACTTTATTGACTAACATTTCGGCGGATTCGCCCTCGTCGGAGTCTGAAACGGTCAAATTTACTTGCAAAATTAATCGGCCAAATGTAGATACTATCCTACAGAAATTCAGACAAATTTTCCAAAACGAATGGCACGGAAACATAGAAATGAGTGGCATACCTGTTCAAAAGTCCTCAGAAAACCATGTGATCAGTAGAACAACAAAGCGGGTACCAGAGTGACAGAAAGTACCCTAATCAGAAGCCGAGTCTGATGTAGGGTTGGAGTTCCCGTGTTATATTTATACCCTCGTCCTTCCGGTTCACCTTGGGATCTCTCGCACTGATCCAGAATGCTTCCAGCGCTTTTCGCGCACTAGTCTGGGCCTCCCGCGCTAGGATCTCCACTCTCACCTCAAAATCATCTCCCTCATGGCAATTAACCCTGTGGCAACCCAGTGCAGTGCCGACCCGCGACCTTTCTTTCCCATCTAGGTGTTCCTTAAAGGCATCGTACGCGCAGAAAACCGTATATTACTTTTTCATGTTTTTGTGTAGCTTGGCCTCTCTAGTGAACGAAAATGTCGAAGGGGCCCATGAAAAGCCTTTATTTGTAAAGAAGAGTCAATCGGAACACATTGTAAATACGAATTTGAATTCCGCGCCAAAATCCTTTTTGAAGTTTTTCTGCTTTTGGAGGCCTCGTCACTGTCATTGTCGGAGTTTTTCTGCATGTGGAGTTCGTGCCGTAACTATTTTTCATGTTGTCTTACGGTCGCACCAACATTCTGGGAAAAAGTGCTAGATGACTGGTGAGATTTGGTGGCGGATCTTCATCTTTGACGCCTTCCAACCTCATTGCCCCACGTTTTTGACGCGCCAAAGTTTACCAGTGTGGTCTACCGGGCTCAATCATGAATTTGAGCCTGAAAAATGAAAATTGATTTCCAGCGCGAACGATGCCTTTAAAGGCAGTGTCCACGATAAAAACCATGTCTGTTTTTTTGGTGGAGATCGGCAGCTGCGGGGCCTAGCTCAACCCTAACGTTGAAAAAACTAAGAAAAATGAGCTCGGAAGGGTCCCCTGCGGGCCCAAAGTTGGACACTCGTCAGCTCGTCACCCCCAGATGCACTTTCCACGCCCACTGACGTGAATAAATGAATGCTCGAGAATGTGAGATGAGCGATAGTTTCCGAACATTAGCCCCGTTCTTCCCTTTATTCCCAACTTTTCTCTTTACTCAGGTCAGCTCGCATACATCGGGTGAAAATGACGGAAGTTACAAGCCTCGGACAACTCGTCCACCATGCTTCCTTAGCTCAACTTTTGAGGGACCATAACTCCGTTACCAGAAGGTCTTGTACGATTCCAAAAACACTATTTTAATCAGCATTGGACCGTCTTCAAGATAGGCGGAAAAGCAGAATAACGATTCTTATCGTGAACACTGCCTTTAATTCGCACATGTAAGGGGCGAGCCGTTCCGCCGATATACTCTTAACCGCAGCTCTGACATGTGATAATGTAGATTACGCGCTGGAAGAATTCTGGATCAGTGCGAGAGATCCCAAGGTCAACCGGAAGGGCGAGGGTATAAATATAACACGGGAACTGCAACCCTACATCAGACTCGGCTTCTGATTAGGGTACTTTCTGTCACTCTGGTACCCGCTTTGTTGTTCTACTGATCACATGGTTTTCTGAGGACTTTTGAACAGGTATGCCACTCAGTTCTATGTTTCCGTGCCATTCGTTTTGGAAAATTTGTCTGAATTTCTGTAGGATAGTATCTACATTTGGCCGATTAATTTTACAAGTAAATTTGACCGTTTCAGACTCCGACGAGGGCGAATCCGCCGAAACGTTAGTCAATAAAGTCATCCTACCAACTCGTGCGTGCTACAGACGAACGTTCAACACATTGTTCTGATGCCGAGGTTTATCGAGAGTCGAACTTGAAAATCCTTACTTGCTACAAGATAACGGAGTAGTGTTTATTCAAGAAGATATGACAAATCAGAAGAATAGTGTTTATTATTTTTCTCCTGAAATTCGACAGAACATGCACTTCGTTCTTTTTTTATAATCGGTTTGGCACCCCCTTTGCCCTCTCTGCAACGTCCAATATGCAACCCCCTAAGAACTCTGAAGTTTTCGATAATGTTACGGGCAGGTTAAAATGCTAAAATCATGTTTCGATGGGCCTTATGAGCTTATAGAAACTTGCAGTATAGTTATCGTTAGTTACGAATAGCGCTATTCGGCAGGCAACCTAGTAGACGTCGGAAGCGTGACAAATATTCGCAGCAGCAACTAACTGAAAGGCTTCTGCAACCTCTTCCTTTATTGATCAGTTTCATCGTTTTCCACCCTTCACTTTGCTCGTGCGTTACATAACCTTTCTCAATTTTTTCCTTCACTGCTTATCAAATTTCTTTTTGAAACCTGTTATTGTTTGCGTTAATTTCGAGACGAGGTAGCAAGCACGAGTAGAAAAAAAAAATAAAACAGCGTGTTCAGAAGTCAGATTTTGACGGCTTTATAGCATTTGATTAACAGAAATCTCAAATGTACAAAACTATTAGCAATACTGTCAAAATACCCTTTGGAAGAAGATGATGGAGCAGTCGTAGAATATACGAGGAACAGAGAGCCGTGCTCACAGCTACAGCCGAGGTTTATTACCAAAGTAGCCCGGGTACACGTCAGCGGATGGAGAAGATGTGAATTGCGTGTTCTACAAAATACTGCGTAATACCGTAGAAATCACACTTCTAAGCAAACTTCTGCTCTCCTGTGACTATGTTAATTCAAATGGGCACGAATGGTTAGCATCTGAATCAAGAATATATGTACGATGAAGCAATAATGTTCCAAGTCACAGTTTATAACAGCTTTTGATGACTAAATGAGATAGGATAATTTTTACAAAGTTGACGATAGATTAACTGAGGTTTCTTGAAAAAGAATTTTCCTATGTTTTTAGTTATTTTACAAGGCGTGATATAGAACTCGATTTCTCCCTTCAAACAAAACTCCTTATCACTGCCTGTAAAACTTGTTCTTTTTAGAAATTTGCATTCGAATAAAGAGTGTGGTAGCAGTAGAGAATGATTACACTATGTAACACGATTTTTCTTCCTGGCTTCTAAGTGTTATATTTCAATTGCTTTTGTACGAAGTATGTAAAAAATGACTTCATTGAGAACATACTTCGCTTACACTACAACAGCACGAAGAAAACACGTTTTTTTTTGTGAAAATAGAAAGATTTCTATTTTTTTGGCATTATGCACGGGTAGAAACAAAAAATGCACAATTCATTAACAATTATTTATTACTCTATAAAGCAACCGATTCTAAGTTTTTTTTTTAGTTTTTGAAAACAAAATCAATACTTTGCAGAACAAATATTTCTGATTAGTGGTTTGTTTTAACTTTTCAACTAGCAAAACTGGCGTCTCAAATTTATCGCACAAAAAAAATTTTAAGAATCAAAGTTTGTGAAAAAAATTGCTATATTTGCTCTATTGAAGGAATCCCGTGAGTCCTTGTGGGTGACATCATCTAGTGCTAATAGAAGCCGAATGTTCTTTCATTAGAGGTAGATTAGGGATTCTAAAGGATACGAGTGTCAACAGATATAATTATTCACTACTGCTAATGCACTATTTATTCAAATGCAAACTTCTAAAAATAAAAAGTTTCACGGGAAGCCATAAAGAGTCTGGGTTAGTAGGAGAAACCGAATTTTATATTACGCCTCGCCAAAACAACCTGAACAGAGAAGAAAAAACTTTTTTTTAAACCGCAATTATTTCTGTATTAAGTGCTCACTGTGCTCACCTTGGGTGGTGATTCACTAAGGTTACAACACTTTTATGCTCCTATGATAGGTTTCAACCGCTACCAATACATAGATGCACATGCAAGTAACTAACACACGGGTGTAGCCCCGCGCCCCGATCGCCCGTCGTCGCAACGCGAACCCCGCGCCGCCGCGACCTAATGGCCGCGGCGGAGGGTTCGCATCGCGATCAGTCGATCGCGGTGAGACACTATTAGTTGGAATCAACATTTTAGACAGTTACAAAACAGTTCCGAAAATGTTGCGAACACATTAGGGCATGAGGCTGCGCAACTTACGATCACGATTCCAACAACTTACGGAAGACTTCGGTAAGTTGTTGAAATTAGTGTTCGCAACATTTCTGAAATCTTCAGAGAGCCGGCCATTTTGGGGTTTGCTGTTGCTGTTTCCGTTTACCGAAATTTTCGTCTAAAACGGCAGTTTTTCGGCAAAAATACGTTAAAACAAAAGGATTTGCCCTTATGGCAGTTTTTGTATTGGTCAGCAATTCGAAACTGCTACAACTAATCATTTTGACTAGTTCCAGCTGATGTAATGTGTAATTGTACCTATTAAATTGGTAACTGATAAACTCTCTTATAAACTCTTGACAAAGTAATCAGAGAAGTTCCTTCAAGTTCTAAGTTGTTTGGGAGCCTCCAAGTGTCTTTTTTCAATTATCAAACTCTTAACCACTTAGAAATGCTAAATTTGCAAAAAAAACCTTTACCGGAAGCATTCAGATTCCTGCCAATTCCAAGATTACAAAACCAAGTGGTAACAAAGTTGTAGCGTGAAGGCAGCTATTTAAAGGCCGTGTTCACGGTAATCTTTGATTTTGAAAGTAATTGCTGATTAGATTGTTTGGCCCTCGGGTAGAAGTGAAACGACGAAGAAATCGAGAAAAACGCACCAGAAGGGCACGAAGTTCTCAAATTTCACCCCGCCTTATAAGCTTCACAGGAACTGTTCGCTGCGACAATGAAATCTTTTGTGGAACCGACTTCTGCAATGCTCTATTCTCTGTTGCTTCATACTTTCCTTCAGACCCTAACTAATACTGTTTTGCCCAGAATATTCTTCCGTTTTTCATTAGCCCCATTTTTTATCGGTGACAACCACCGTGAACATGTTCATAAAATTGGACAACTAGTCCAGGCCAGAGAATAATGTCACTGGAATACGACGTTTTAATGCGTTTCTCGCTGATTCCTCGTAATTTTGGTAACACTTGGTTGCCAACGCATTGTTTTTAGTGGAAAACTCGGGAACGAAAATCATCATGAACACTGCCTTTGAACATACAAACCGGCTGAGAACTCGTATAAATCGATCCGCCTATAGTCTGTTGGTGGGCTGATGGTCATTATTAGGGCAGGAAGTTGATAAAATCTGCGAACACTTTCTCCGTCTTTTTCTTGAATTTAACAGTGTCCACAGCGGCCATTAGAGGCAAGGTTCAATAATATTTTCGATTTCGAGATCCATAGCTGAAACGAAGAGTTGACTCAGTGGCAGAGCTGAGTTTGTTTTAAAACGGTGTAAAGAGGAAAAAATGATAATAATTGCAGCACATATACTGGCCCGAAACTTGAACGTGGTGTGCTCGCCCCACCCACTTCGTGTGTAGCTACGGGGGAAGCGGGTGGTGCGAACACACCACATTTAGAGGCAGTGTTCACGCTAAAATATGAGTGTCGAGTTTCTTTCAGAAAAACCTTCTATGGGTTTAGAGTAGTGTAACCTGTTAGAAAGAACCACTCAAAAACTATTCCTTCAATCAGAATTAGGAGCTTAAAGGCAGTGTCCACGATAAAAATCGCTTTCGAATTTCCACCAGAAAACGAAGGTTTGGAGTCTGACTGTTTCATCAGTGGGGAAAGAATCATGAAAAACGCTTCAAAACATCGAAAATCAGCTCTTCTTCTTGAAAGCCACATTTCAACGGTGGATCAGTTGCGGGGCATGGGCCTGAAGTAGACAGCGTGCGCAAATGCGCCCCAATCCTAAAACTCAGCCGCGCTCGCGCTCGAATGATAATGTAGAAGCGGACCAAACTGATCCTTGGAAAACTCGACCGCGAGCGGAGGAGCTAGCGCGAGCGGACTTCGGAGCCGTATGGAGCTCTTTCGGGCTCGTTTTCGTTTGCTCTTTCGACTCCAGTGCTCCAATGAGACTCTGAACTTTCGATTTCCGGCCAAAAACCGAGGACGAAATCTATCGTGGACACTGCCTTTGAACATGGACAGATTTTGATGGTGGACGAGTGTCCTTCCTGCGTAAGGCGTCGATCGGACGAGCCATCGATAAGGCTCCGTCCATAGCTGACGTCCTAGGGTCAAGTGACCGTAAAGTGACGCTGGTGGTTTGCATCTTCAGCATTTGTTATTGATCTGACTCCCCAGCGACCACTGCAGCCGGCCGGTCACTGACGGTGGAGGCATAGTGATCGTAACGGCTGTCACTAATATCATCGATACCATCGTTAACCACGTGCCGTCCTCGGCCACGGTGAATGCGCCAGCCGTCGAGCGTCATGCGCCAGCGTTTCAGCGCTGGCGCATGATGCTCCGACGCCTTGACGCTTTGCCGCTGGTCGCCTGCTATGAACGGAGCCTAACGTCCATGAAGGGTTTATCAGCTGTCTCGAACCCGAGACAATCAATTCCCACTAGCCAACGACTAGGAGCGCTCGAATTTCCACTACATATCACTGACCCAACTCAGTCTGTGCATTTAGATATGTTCTTATTCTCTTGATTTGTTTATTTTGTATGGAGGAAATTCAGACTGCATTTTGTTTCATTTGTTGTGTAAGTTATTCAAAACATCGGAAATTCGCGCGTGGGCACTTTTTTCAGGCATTTATGTCGTGTATGTGAAGAATGAAATAAATGCCTGAACGATCTCCGAGAAGGTTTCGGATGTTTTCAATAACACACCACACGAAACGGAATGACTCGGGCATTTCGGGGGTACCAGCCGAGGTAAATTCGGACGAGGGGACTGATCTGAGGATACAAATTCGTGGGCGGAGACTCGTCCTGTGCGAGCCGAGGGCGAAAGGGGCTCGGCCGAGGGGGCGACGACATTTCCCTCGGAGGACCACTCATGACAGCTGCAGCGCCGTCCTTCAAACTAATCATCCACATGGAGCTTTTCTCATCTGCACAAGTGTCCTGTTGCTAATCCCTCATTGTTTTCTAGAGCACCTTTCGTTGTCTTCTTCATTTCTATTGGGATCATTTGTTACACTGGAAGACAAGCCGTTTGCTATACATTCCTTCCGGAAATTTTCGGATGAGATCAAAAATCGTATTTTAACTTTGTTATTTACGACAATGTCACAATAAAAATGTCAACAGATGACTTTTCGCAAGTTTCATAAAAATTTCGTCGCCGACTAGTTTGATTTTAAAGCAAAAACTTGATTTTCGGATCGGATAATTAGGATTAAGCGAATATGTCGAGCTTCAAACTGCGATTCGGTTACGAAAGTGGAATCGTATGAATGTATAATGATTCTTAACCGGAAAAGATTTTCGTGGAGAATAAATTTGAAGGCGAGGAGATGAAGCTGTTTGCATAGTTATCCGAAATTCTTCGGACGGAATGTATACGATGCATCAAGTTTGAAATTTCTATTGAATATGTTTTGCACTTCTCGGGAACCTCCTTAAGGGTAAAACCGCTATCCCGTACAAATATCGATGTCTGTTCGGCTCTTATATTTTCAGACGTGACGTCAGGATATATGTAACGTCGGCATGGATGGGGAAGAGACTTCGCTTGCACTGTTGAAGGCTGGCGCCATCTCGGTGCACCTATGTTATAGCACATGGCACCGAGTTTGCGCCAACCTTCACCAGTGAACGCGAAGTCTCTTCACGATCCATGCCGACGTTACAAATGTGAGGAAGATGGAAATCTGGGGCACAGACGGATCTCTATCGTTGTGAGTCGTCATGTGAATGAAATTTGCTGCCCACACTTGAACTCTACCAATTTTAACTCCTGATTTCAGCACCATGCGAGCCCGTTTCGAATGCTCCAAAGGCTGCCGTCGATGAAGAAGATGCCGGCCTGTCCAAATCGCATGCAAGCGTGACTCGGGATGATGCAAAGCTGAAGACGATATCGACCTCATTGAACAAACAAGGAAACGTGATTGTAGTTGTTCTCATTTTCCATATAATATGATACTTCGGGTCGACTGAAAAAGCAGAGCTTATCATTTGTTTTGTTCAACCTATCATGTTGATTCGTGAGTGGGCTTTTTTGATTGTGGACCTGTACTTTGCCCTTCCGTCATTGAAAGCGTCATTCTATGCTTGTTTTGTGACTTCGAAACACTCGAAAATCTCAGTATGAGCGTACACTGATTAGTTCGACTCTGGTTGCTAACCCCATTAATAATCATGAACAATTGTTGTGTTCAATTTTTCAATTTTTTTTGCAAACAGATAAATCGCATGATCTGCCGAAGTTATCTGAAATTTTTGTAGTTGAACCTCAATCCAATAAATCATCAAGTCGTTGTTGTTAATTATTATTACGTAAAACGGTATTGAAAGCGAAAAAAATGAGTATTATGATGCAATACTAGCTCAAATAGTGAAATAGTAGCAATAAAGTAATAGTGATAGCAAAATATAAGTTAAAGTAGTGTATTAGTAGTAAATAAAGCTAATGCAATAACAAAATAATGGCTAAAATATCCTGGGGTGAGATGAGAACCTCTAATCAAACTATTACGATTTGAAAGACCCGCGCTTCACTCGAAAAAGGTCCGCGGATCAGTCCCAAAGACAAGCGGGGGGTCGGTCCGAGGGCGCTGGGGGGCTGCTGCCGAGTTTGGGACGCTCGGATGAGTCCCCGACGGACACTCGGCTGGTTTCCCTCGAATGTCCGAGGAAAAGAGACCTCAATGTGCGGTGAAATTCAGAAAAATATTCTGAAGGTGTGAAAACTCACAAAAGAGGGATGAATTGCAACAATCAATGCAGCACTTCCATCTACACTAAATAAACTAAGAAATCAAGAACATAGATGTAGTTTATTTGGCACATTTCCACTTCTCGGAATCCATAGGTAGAAGACATATTTTTCGCCCCAAATGTTCTGTATGGGTTTAATCGAAAGGCGAACACCAATATTTTTTTTTACACAGGTTCATTTTATTTTTTTGCAAGATTACGTTAGACGTTAGGGATAGTTATAATAATAATAATAATCTATTACGTAGTTTAAGACATACGTTAGACATGAAGAGGCAGAAAAAAAAGAAATAAGGACGCAAGTAAACCGCAGTGCTATTCAGAAAGAATCTGTGTTCTTGCCAAATGCTCAAAGTTTCTAAATAATTGAGGAATAGGCTGTAGCCCATGCCTTAAAGACACAGTCCAACCTCATAATCGATTTTTCGTTTTTCTGCCTATCTTGGAGAAAATTTCACGCTGATCACAATGGTGTCTCCAGAATCGCTCACAACTCACTACGAACGGGGTTACGGCTCCCCAAAGATTTATATTTTGAACGGTTAGAAGTTCTCGGACGAGTTGTCTCGAACCTGTATTTTCTCGTTATTCGCAGCCATCGTTCTGTAGCAGGCCACAATATAAAGCCAGACCGAAAACAAATCGAACTCAGACAATGGAAAAACCTGACCGCCGACCAATAGACGACCGCCACCGGGATGGGCGTTTGTTGGTCGGCTTTTTGTCGGCGGTTAGTCTGAAAATTCCTGCGGTTGGTCGGCGGTGAGACCGCAGGCTTCTGCGGTTGGTCTGGCAGACCTACAGGTTGTCCGCTGGTTCCTGCGGTTGGTCTGTAATTTCCTGCGGTTGGTCTGTAATTTCCTGCGGTTGGACCACAGGTTGATGCGTTTGGCCCGCAGGTTCCTGCGGTCAGTCAACACGTTCCCTGCGGTCGTCCTGCAAACTGCAGCGGTCGGTCCAGATTCAGCCATGGCCAGCCCATTACCCATTAGGTACCTCGATTCATCCGGGTTCAGCTGCGATTAGCCTGTGAGGTCACGTAGGTAGCCCATCATCCCCCCCCATAGTTGGTATAGACTGGACCATGACTCCGTAAGGTCTATTTTTTAACACACGTCTACTGCGCCATCCAGCGCGTTCAAACCCAAGCATAAATGAATAGGGCGAATTCGAGAATATACCCTGCTCTAGCGATTTCTCCCCTTAGGGCCCACCACATTCGACCAACACCATACATGCACGTATTCACAGTAATGTTTCTCTCCAGATTTATTTATTTCTAAGGTTCTTCCAACGGACAAAAATGTCAAACAGACAACAATGTTAACCTCCAATAGAAAACAGTGTAAACTTCCAACAGGTAACAATGCATATGAGAACAGTAGAAAACATGGCATACTAAACTAAATATTCTGTATCTGAGACCTCTATACCGGTAGGCGTACACAGGTAAAAAACAACAAATGAGCATTTTAAAGCCAGGTAGAATCGTGAGCAATATAAAGCCAAATAGTAGGTAGCACAAGTGATATTGAGAATAAGTAATACTGATTGAACCTTGTTATGATTATGGCAGAAAGCGACAAAATGGCAGGATTAAATGCATATGAAATGAATGCACGCCTTTACGAAGAAAAAAAAACCGGTGTCTGTACCAAATAAAAATCATGAATTCAGTGCCTTTCTGGAAGCACCTAGGCGGGGTTTTCCAGTTCCAGCGAGTTGTAAACCTTGGTCTGGCGCTGAAAATGCAGACTGAAAAGTATTTGCCGGCATCCAAAACCCCTAATTATTACACTCACACCACCTATTGGCGAAATTTCGCGTTTTGCGCTCCCAAAACCACAATATTGCGTGTTTCTAGGCGTTTTCAACTCACAACTGCGTAAACCGCTAAAAGGCAGGCAGGCACGAGAATCTGGACTATCGAGGCGAAAGCACCTGATCTTTTCGTTTCAAAAATTTCCGCATTTTTGCAAAACCAGAAATCTCATTTCCGTGTCTTTGTGTGTTTCGCACAAATTTTCCGCAACAAACAAAATTATTTCTCTGCATGAACCCGGAACGGATTACTCTCATTCACACCCTTCCTTGGCATACTTGTGAACTTCTTATTCCTCTCTCAACCCTCTAAATTCATTTCTTCCTTCCACTACCTCCAAGCGCCCAATTATCGTTGTAACCTTCATTCCCTGCCCTCGAGATATGTCTTTCAAGCAAATAGCATCCTCGTTTATTAGGCCTAACCCAGTTTGCAGTCATTGGTATTCCTAAATTTGCTTCTTCTGTGTCATATGATCAAGATTACACAGCCTTAATTTTGTTTTCATTCTCTCAATCTTTACAAATAACCAAATGCGCATATGGTTTTCATACCCGATCTTTGTTCTAAATCATCCACCGCTTCATAGATTACATTGTCAAAATTCGCATTTGGGTCAGTCTCCTCAAGAAGCTCAGGATCTATATTCTGCAGTGCTGCGAGAACTGGGCGTTTTGAAAAGGAACATTTTCGAAAAGACTTCAGAAAATCCTAACAATGAATTCAGTCTTGTATTTTTCGAAAAAAATACGTTTTTGAGGTCAAAAAAATTTGCGCAGAGGTTTCCCCCCAATCGGGAAAACCTCTGCGCTGAACAGATGCTAGAAAAAATTTTAATCGGAGAAGGAATTTTTGAAAAAAGGGAAGATGAAGAAATAATTCCTAACAATGATTTCAAAGTCTTGAATTTTTCGAAAAAAAAAATACAAGTTCTTGAAGCCAAAAAATTTGCGCAGAGTTTACCCCAATCGATAAAACTTCTGCACTGAAGAAGTTCTAGAAAAAAGAAATCAGAATCACTAATAAAACCAGCGATGTTTGTTGGCACAAAAATTCCTGATAATGAATCAAAATCCCAAAAATTTTCAAAAAAATCCAATAACGTAATTCGTTAGTGAACATACCTTGGCTGCCTCCTCTTCGAAGAATCCTTAGTGCCTGGATCCCATTCTCACCTCGCATACGAAGAGAACGGAGGTGTTCTGCTTCCATTGCAGCGCGGATCCTCCCCTGCTCAACGATTTCTGAAAAAAAAGAAAGCCTAATCCAGTTTCCAAAAGACTCGAAAAGATTTCAATTACTCACCTCCATAGCGTCGAGTTCCCAAGGTGTCAATCGAAGCCGAACGTCTCATCTTCACTGCGTTAACGCAATCTTCCGAGATTTCATCAGAAGTTTCTAGAAAGACGGGCTGCAGAAAACCGAGCGGAATTTGCGTCAGATTCGGATTCGTGTTTCGCTCACGATCAAGAAACAGTCAACAAACAGGTGTTAAGTCAGGCAGAAATCAAAACGGAGAATCAAACGAGAAAAGAGCGCTACTCAAGAGAAAAACCTGAACAATACAAATATTACGCGTGATTTTCGTTGTGTCTCTTTCCGTAAGTGCAGACTAATTCACGATTCACGTTGACACCGAAAATCACGCGCAAATCGGGGAATCCTACGAAAAGAAACTACTCGGGGCTTTTCGAATCGAATCGCGGGTAATATTTAGTGTGTTGCGTTTCATTAGTACAGACGATAAAAAAGGCAACACAGAGGGGCTGAAGCACTCGGGAATGGAAAACATTGCAAAATAACGAAAAATCCGATTCCGAAACCAGAACGAGAAGAATTCAAATATCACGCGTGATTTTCGGTGTGTTTCTGTCCGTAAGTGCAGACTATTTCACAACTGAGGTTGACACCGAAATTCACGCGCAAACCGGGAATTTCTGTAAAAACGTGATACTCAGGGCTTTTCAAGTGGAATCGCGGGTAAAATTCGGTGTGTTGCGTTGCGTTACTGCGGATGATATCACATATTTGAAAAATATCTGCAGAGTTATTGCTACACGCGCGCATTTGGTTTCAAAATATGGCCGGTTCCCGCAAAACCAGAAGGATTCGGATTTCCGCCTCAGTCCACTTGAGAATGCGTGGAATTATTTAATATTCGCAGAAAATCTGTTCAATCATCCGAATTAGATGGAAATTTGGGAAAAATATAGAAATACAGCTATTAATCATATCAATTTAATTATGTTGCATTCGGATGGTAATTCAATTCACTCTGGCTGGTCTTGTTATTCGTTTTAGACGTCAAAATGTCGGAACACCAGTTGAAATTTCGTCCATATCTTGACTTGGGGAAGCGGCGATGCTAGAATGATATCTTGATCACGAAAAACGAATGCTTTCTTTGTAGAAAACACAATGGTAGAGGTAGAGAAACGACCTCTCCTCACTCAAGATAGAGAGATAAATGCTGCGTTGCGGCTTCCTAGAGATATGATTCCAACCATATATAATGAACGTAGGTCAAAATTCCGAAGGATTTAAGGCAAAGCCACGTTGTTATATGATAACTAAAAGCACTAATAACCATTATTGAATGGAGGAATTGGGAGGAACGTGGTAGAGAAGACTGATCCGACTTGTTACTGAAAGGAGGCATGGCTTGCTTTCTTGCGGCCTCGGCCGTTAATTATCACCTGCGGTCATACGGTCTGGGCGGCCGTTGCCATCAACTGCGACCTTTTGGTGACGGGCCTCGCACGCATGGTCATTGAACCACTACTGTATTCGCTATGGAGTTTTACTAATGTTCGAACACAGAGTATACAATTACAGTATAGGGGGTTCAATGACAATATACTATGCACCCAAATACAAAATTTAACATGTAATTGTTAAGTCTCTGCAGAGCTTCGATTTCGGCTTTAAACCCTACCTTATGGTGTTTTTTTGAGAGTTCGTTCATGTGGGATTAAATTTTCATTTAAAATCCTGATTGATATAAAAAAATACACGAAGTATTGTATTTTACGCAATAAGGTGTCCCGATACCAATACCGCTTACTGTGATTTAGGGTGATTCGGCATTTTTCAAACAAATCAAATTCAGACCTTTTCGGATTAATCCAGCTGTGATTTGCTCGATCCAAGTATATCAAAATTCTATTAAAGCCTATCCTCACAACATCTACTAATTAGTTTCGTTATCCGTCACCAAACCAGTCAAAACCAACCCAACAAATCTGGATTGCTACATTCTTTCAATTGTTCCATCGATCAATGAAGCGCACCATCCATCGATGAAGCGCTAATACCAATAACGAATACGAATAGAAGCTTACCAAGCTGATGAAAGAAGCATATTACTACAACATTAACTCATAGTAAAAAACGTATTTTTTTTTTCGAAAAATACAAGACTGAATTCATTGTTAGGATTTTCTGAAGTCTTTTCGAAAATGTTCCTTTTCAAAACGCCCAGTTCTCGCAGCACTGCAGAATATAGATCCTGAGCTTCTTGAGGAGACTGACCCAAATGTGAATTTCGACAATGTAATCTATGAAGCGGTGGATGATTTAGAACAAAGATCGGGTATGAAAACCATATGCGCATTTGGTTATTTGTAAAGATTGAGAGAATGAAAACAAAATTAAGGCTGTGTAATCTTGATCATATGACACAGAAGAAGCAAATTTAGGAATACCAATGACTGCAAACTGGGTTAGGCCTAATAAACGAGGATGCTATTTGCTTGAAAGACATATCTCGAGGGCAGGGAATGAAGGTTACAACGATAATTGGGCGCTTGGAGGTAGTGGAAGGAAGAAATGAATTTAGAGGGTTGAGAGAGGAATAAGAAGTTCACAAGTATGCCAAGGAAGGGTGTGAATGAGAGTAATCCGTTCCGGGTTCATGCAGAGAAATAATTTTGTTTGTTGCGGAAAATTTGTGCGAAACACACAAAAGACACGGAAATGAGATTTCTGGTTTTGCAAAATGCGGAAATTTTTGAAACGAAAAGATCAGGTGCTTTCGCCTCGATAGTCCAGATTCTCGTGCCTGCCTGCCTTTTAGCGGTTTACGCAGTTGTGAGTTGAAAACGCCTAGAAACACGCAATATTGTGGTTTTGGGAGCGCAAGACGCGAAATTTCGCCAATAGGTGGTGTGAGTGTAATAATTAGGGGTTTTGGATGCCGGCAAATACTTTTCAGTCTGCATTTTCAGCGCCAGACCAAGGTTTACAACTCGCTGGAACTGGAAAACCCCGCCTAGGTGCTTCCAGAAAGGCACTGAATTCATGATTTTTATTTGGTACAGACACCGGTTTTTTTTCTTCGTAAAGGCGTGCATTCATTTCATATGCATTTAATCCTGCCATTTTGCCGCTTTCTGCCATAATCATAACAAGGTTCAATCAGTATTACTTATTCTCAATATCACTTGTGCTACCTACTATTTGGCTTTATATTGCTCACGATTCTACCTGGCTTTAAAATGCTCATTTGTTGTTTTTTACCTGTGTACGCCTACCGGTATAGAGGTCTCACATACAGAATATTTAGTTTAGTATGCCATGTTTTCTACTGTTCTCATATGCATTGTTACCTGTTGGAAGTTTACACTGTTTTCTATTGGAGGTTAACATTGTTGTCTGTTTGACATTTTTGTCCGTTGGAAGAACCTTAGAAATAAATAAATCTGGAGAGAAACATTACTGTGAATACGTGCATGTATGGTGTTGGTCGAATGTGGTGGGCCCTAAGGGGAGAAATCGCTAGAGCAGGGTATATTCTCGAATTCGCCCTATTCATTTATGCTTGGGTTTGAACGCGCTGGATGGCGCAGTAGACGTGTGTTAAAAAATAGACCTTACGGAGTCATGGTCCAGTCTATACCAACTATGGGGGGGTGATGGGCTACCTACGTGACCTCACAGGCTAATCGCAGCTGAACCCGGATGAATCGAGGTACCTAATGGGTAATGGGCTGGCCATGGCTGAATCTGGACCGACCGCTGCAGTTTGCAGGACGACCGCAGGGAACGTGTTGACTGACCGCAGGAACCTGCGGGCCAAACGCATTTACCTGTGGTCCAACCGCAGGAAATCACAGACCAACCGCAGGAACCAGCGGACAACCTGTAGGTCTGCCAGACCAACCGCAGAAGCCTGCGGTCTCACCGCCGACCAACCGCAGGAATTTTCAGACTAACCGCCGACAAAAAGCCGACCAACAAACGCCCATCCCGGTGGCGGTCGTCTATTGGTCGGCGGTCAGGTTTTTCCATTGTCTGAGTTCGATTTGTTTTCGGTTTGGCTTTATATTGTGGCCTGCTACAGAACGATGGCTGCGAATAACGAGAAAATACAGGTTCGAGACAACTCGTCCGAGAACTTCTAACCGTTCAAAATATAAATCTTTGGGGAGCCGTAACCCCGTTCGTAGTGAGTTGTGAGCGATTCTGGAGACACCATTGTGATCAGCGTGAAATTTTCTCCAAGATAGGCAGAAAAACGAAAAATCGATTATGAGGTTGGACTGTGTCTTTAAGGCATGGGCTACAGCCTATTCCTCAATTATTTAGAAACTTTGAGCATTTGGCAAGAACACAGATTCTTTCTGAATAGCACTGCGGTTTACTTGCGTCCTTATTTCTTTTTTTTCTGCCTCTTCATATCTAACGTATGTCTTAAACTACGTAATAGATTATTATTATTATTATAACTATCCCTAACGTCTAACGTAATCTTGCAAAAAAATAAAATGAACCCGTGTAAAAAAAAATATTGGTGTTCGCCTTTCGATTAAACCCATACAGAACATTTGGGGCGAAAAATATGTCTTTTACCTATGGATTCCGAGAAGTGGAAATGTGCCAAATAAACTACATCTATGTTCTTGATTTCTTAGTTTATTTAGTGTAGATGGGAGTGCTGCATTGATTGTTGCAATTCATCCCTCTTTTGTGAGTTTTCACACCTTCAGAATTTTTTTCTGAATTTCACCGCACATTGAGGTCTCTTTTCCTCGGACATTCGAGGGAAACCAGCCGAGTGTCCGTCGGGGACTCATCCGAGCGTCCCAAACTCGGCAGCAGCCCCCCAGCACCCTCGGACCGACCCCCCGCTTGTCTTTGGGACTGATCCGCGGACCTTTTTCGAGTGAAGCGCGGGTCTTTCAAATCGTAATAGTTTGATTAGAGGTTCTCATCTCACCCCACGATATTTTAACCATTATTTTGTTATTGCATCAGCTTTATTACTACTAATACACTACTTTAACTCTTATTTTGCTATCACTATAACTTTATTGCTACTATTTCACTATTTTAGCTAATATTGCACCATAATACTCATTTTTTACGCGTACACGTACTAATAATTAACAACAACGACTTCGTGATTTATTGAATTGACGTTCAACCACGAAATTTCAGATAACTTCGGCAGATCATGCGATTTATCTGTTTGCAAAAAAAATTGAAAAATTGAACACAACAATTGTTCATGATTATTAATGGGGTTAGCAACCAGAGTCGAACTAATCAGTGTACGCTCATACTAAGATTTTTGAGTGTTTCGAACTCACAAAACAAGCATAGAATGACGCTTTCAATGACGGAAGGGCAAAGTACAGGTCCACAATCAAAAAAGCCCACTCACGAATCAACATGATAGGTTGAACAAAACAAATGATAAGCTCTGCTTTTTCAGTCGACCCGAAGTATCATATTATATGGAAAATGAGAACAACTACAATCACGTTTCCTTGTTTGTTCAATGAGGTCGATATCGTCTTCAGCTTTGCATCATCCCGAGTCACGCTTGCATGCGATTTGGACAGGCCGGCATCTTCTTCATCGACGGCAGCCTTTGGAGCATTCCGAAACGGGCTCGCATGGTGCTGAAATCCAAGGAGTTAAAATTGGTAGAGTTCATGTGTGGGCGGTAAAATTCGTTCACATGACGACCCACAATGTGAGAAATTCATCTGTGCCCCGATTTCCATCTTCCTCACATTTGTAACGTCGGCATGGATCGTGAAGAGACTTCGCGTTCACTGGTGAAGGTTGGCGCAAACTCGGTGCCATGTGCTATAACATAGGTGCACCGAGATGGCGCCAGCCTTCAACAGTGCAAGCGAAGTCTCTTCCCGATCCATGCCGACGTTACATATATCCTGACGTCACGTCTGAAAATATAAGAGCCGAACAGACATCGATATTTGTACGGGATAGCGGTTTTTACCCTTAAGGAGGTTCCCGAGAAGTGCAAAACATATTCAATAGAAATTTCAAACTTGATGCATCGTATACATTCCGTCCGAAGAATTTCGGATAACTATGCAAACAGCTTCATCTCCTCGCCTTCAAATTTATTCTCCATGAAAATCTTTTCCGGTTAAGAATCATTATACATTCATACGATTCCACTTTCGTAACCGAATCGCAGTTTGAAGCTCGACATATTCGCTTAATCCTAATTATCCGATCCGAAAATCAAGTTTTTGCTTTAAAATCAAACTAGTCGGCGACGAAATTTTTATGAAACTTGCGAAAAGTCATCTGTTGACATTTTTATTGTGACATTGTCGTAAATAACAAAGTTAAAATACGATTTTTGATCTCATCCGAAAATTTCCGGAAGGAATGTATAGCAAACGGCTTGTCTTCCAGTGTAACAAATGATCCCAATAGAAATGAAGAAGACAACGAAAGGTGCTCTAGAAAACAATGAAGGATTAGCAACAGGACACTTGTGCAGATGAGAAAAGCTCCATGTGGATGATTGGTTTGAAGGACGGCGCTGCAGCTGTCATGAGTGGTCCTCCGAGGGAAATGTCGTCGCCCCCTCGGCCGAGCCCCTTTCGCCCTCGGCTCGCACAGGACGAGTCTCCGCCCACGAATTTGTATCCTCAGATCAGTCCCCTCGTCTGAATTTACCTCGGCTGGTACCCCCGAAATGCCCGAGTCATTCCGTTTCGTGTGGTGTGTTATTGAAAACATCCGAAACCTTCTCGGAGATCGTTCAGGCATTTATTTCATTCTTCACATACACGACATAAATGCCTGAAAAAAGTGCCCACGCGCGAATTTCCGATGTTTTGAATAACTTACACAACAAATGAAACAAAATGCAGTCTGAATTTCCTCCATACAAAATAAACAAATCAAGAGAATAAGAACATATCTAAATGCACAGACTGAGTTGGGTCAGTGATATGTAGTGGAAATTCGAGCGCTCCTAGTCGTTGGCTAGTGGGAATTGATTGTCTCGGGTTCGAGACAGCTGATAACCTTTCATGGACGTTAGGCTCCGTTCATAGCAGGCGACCAGCGGCAAAGCGTCAAGGCGTCGGAGCATCATGCGCCAGCGCTGAAACGCTGGCGCATGACGCTCGACGGCTGGCGCATTCACCGTGGCCGAGGACGGCACGTGGTTAACGATGGTATCGATGATATTAGTGACAGCCGTTACGATCACTATGCCTCCACCGTCAGCGACCGGCCGGCTGCAGTGGTCGCTGGGGAGTCAGATCAATAACAAATGCTGAAGATGCAAACCACCAGCGTCACTTTACGGTCACTTGACCCTAGGACGTCAGCTATGGACGGAGCCTTATCGATGGCTCGTCCGATCGACGCCTTACGCAGGAAGGACACTCGTCCACCATCAAAATCTGTCCATGTTCAAAGGCAGTGTCCACGATAGATTTCGTCCTCGGTTTTTGGCCGGAAATCGAAAGTTCAGAGTCTCATTGGAGCACTGGAGTCGAAAGAGCAAACGAAAACGAGCCCGAAAGAGCTCCATACGGCTCCGAAGTCCGCTCGCGCTAGCTCCTCCGCTCGCGGTCGAGTTTTCCAAGGATCAGTTTGGTCCGCTTCTACATTATCATTCGAGCGCGAGCGCGGCTGAGTTTTAGGATTGGGGCGCATTTGCGCACGCTGTCTACTTCAGGCCCATGCCCCGCAACTGATCCACCGTTGAAATGTGGCTTTCAAGAAGAAGAGCTGATTTTCGATGTTTTGAAGCGTTTTTCATGATTCTTTCCTCACTGATGACACAGTCAGACCCCAAACCTTCGTTTTATGGTGGAAACTCGAAAGGGAGTTTTATCGTGGATAGTGCCTTTAAGCTCCTAATTCTGATTGAAGGAATAGTTTTGAGTGGTTCTTTCTAACAGGTTACACTACTCTAAACCCATAGAAGGTTTTTCTGAAAGAAACTCGACACTCATATTTTAGCGTGAACACTGCACTGCCTCTAAATGTGGTGTGTTCGCACCACCCGCTTCCCGTAGCTACACACGAAGTGGGTGGGGCGAGCACACCACGTTCAAGTTTCGGGCCAGTATATGTGCTGCAATTATTATCATTTTTTCCTCTTTACACCGTTTTAAAACAAACTCAGCTCTGCCACTGAGTCAACTCTTCGTTTCAGCTATGGATCTCGAAATCGAAAATATTATTGAACCTTGCCTCTAATGGCCGCTGTGGACACTGTTAAAGTCAAGAAAAGACGGAGAAAGTGTTCGCAGATTTTATCAACTTCCTGCCCTAATAATGACCATCAGCCCACCAACAGACTATAGGCGGATCGATTTATACGAGTTCTCAGCCGGTTTGTATGTTCAAAGGCAGTGTTCATGATGATTTTCGTTCCCGAGTTTTCCACTAAAAACAATGCGTTGGCAACCAAGTGTTACCAAAATTACGAGGAATCAGCGAGAAACGCATTAAAACGTCGTATTCCAGTGACATTATTCTCTGGCCTGGACTAGTTGTCCAATTTTATGAACATGTTCACGGTGGTTGTCACCGATAAAAAATGGGGCTAATGAAAAACGGAAGAATATTCTGGGCAAAACAGTATTAGTTAGGGTCTGAAGGAAAGTATGAAGCAACAGAGAATAGAGCATTGCAGAAGTCGGTTCCACAAAAGATTTCATTGTCGCAGCGAACAGTTCCTGTGAAGCTTATAAGGCGGGGTGAAATTTGAGAACTTCGTGCCCTTCTGGTGCGTTTTTCTCGATTTCTTCGTCGTTTCACTTCTACCCGAGGGCCAAACAATCTAATCAGCAATTACTTTCAAAATCAAAGATTACCGTGAACACGGCCTTTAAATAGCTGCCTTCACGCTACAACTTTGTTACCACTTGGTTTTGTAATCTTGGAATTGGCAGGAATCTGAATGCTTCCGGTAAAGGTTTTTTTTGCAAATTTAGCATTTCTAAGTGGTTAAGAGTTTGATAATTGAAAAAAGACACTTGGAGGCTCACAAACAACTTAGAACTTGAACGAACTTCTCTGATTACTTTGTCAAGAGTTTATAAGAGAGTTTATCAGTTACCAATTTAATAGGTACAATTACACATTACATCAGCTGGAACTAGTCAAAATGATTAGTTGTAGCAGTTTCGAATTGCTGACCAATACAAAAACTGCCATAAGGGCAAATCCTTTTGTTTTAACGTATTTTTGCCGAAAAACTGCCGTTTTAGACGAAAATTTCGGTAAACGGAAACGGCAACGGCAAACCCCAAAAATGGCCGGCTCTCTGAAGATTTCAGAAATGTTGCGAACACTAATTTCAACAACTTACCGAAGTCTTCCGTAAGTTGTTGGAATCGTGATCGTAAGTTGCGCAGCCTCATGCCCTAATGTGTTCGCAACATTTTCGGAACTGTTTTGTAACTCTCTAAAATGTTGATTCCAACTAATAGTGTCTCACCGCGATCGACTGATCGCGATGCGAACCCTCCGCCGCGGCCATTAGGTCGCGGCGGCGCGGGGTTCGCGTTGCGACGACGGGCGATCGGGGCGCGGGGCTACACCCGTGTGTTAGTTACTTGCATGTGCATCTATGTATTGGTAGCGGTTGAAACCTATCATAGGAGCATAAAAGTGTTGTAACCTTAGTGAATCACCACCCAAGGTGAGCACAGTGAGCACTTAATACAGAAATAATTGCGGTTTAAAAAAAAGTTTTTTCTTCTCTGTTCAGGTTGTTTTGGCGAGGCGTAATATAAAATTCGGTTTCTCCTACTAACCCAGACTCTTTATGGCTTCCCGTGAAACTTTTTATTTTTAGAAGTTTGCATTTGAATAAATAGTGCATTAGCAGTAGTGAATAATTATATCTGTTGACACTCGTATCCTTTAGAATCCCTAATCTACCTCTAATGAAAGAACATTCGGCTTCTATTAGCACTAGATGATGTCACCCACAAGGACTCACGGGATTCCTTCAATAGAGCAAATATAGCAATTTTTTTTCACAAACTTTGATTCTTAAATTTTTTGTTTGTGCGATAAATTTGAGACGCCAGTTTTGCTAGTTGAAAAGTTAAAACAAACCACTAATCAGAAATATTTGTTCTGCAAAGTATTGATTTTGTTTTCAAAAACTAAAAAAAAAACTTAGAATCCGTTGCTTTATAAAGTAATAAATAATTGTTAATGAATTGTGCATTTTTTGTTTCTACCCGTCCATAATGCCAAAAAAAAAGAAATCTTTCTATTTTCACAAAAAAAAACGTGTTTTCTTCTCGTGCTGTTGTAGTGTAAGCGAAGTATGTTCTCAATGAAGTCATTTTTACATACTTCGTACAAAAGCAATTGAAATGTAACACTTAGAAGCCAGGAAGAAAAATCGTGTTACATAGTGTAATCATTCTCTACTGCTACCACACTCTTTATTCGAATGCAAATTTCTAAAAAGAACAAGTTTTACAGGCAGTGATAAGGAGTTTTGTTTGAAGGGAGAAATCGAGTTCTATATCACGCCTTGTAAAATAACTAAAAACATAGGAAAATTCTTTTTCAAGAAACCTCAGTTAATCTATCGTCAACTTTGTAAAAATTATCCTATCTCATTTAGTCATCAAAAGCTGTTATAAACTGTGACTTGGAACATTATTGCTTCATCGTACATATATTCTTGATTCAGATGCTAACCATTCGTGCCCATTTGAATTAACATAGTCACAGGAGAGCAGAAGTTTGCTTAGAAGTGTGATTTCTACGGTATTACGCAGTATTTTGTAGAACACGCAATTCACATCTTCTCCATCCGCTGACGTGTACCCGGGCTACTTTGGTAATAAACCTCGGCTGTAGCTGTGAGCACGGCTCTCTGTTCCTCGTATATTCTACGACTGCTCCATCATCTTCTTCCAAAAGGGGATTTTGACAGTATTGCTAATAGTTTTGTACATTTGAGATTTCTGTTAATCAAATGCTATAAAGCCGTCAAAATCTGACTTCTGAACACGCTGTTTTATTTTTTTTTCTACTCGTGCTTGCTACCTCGTCTCGAAATTAACGCAAACAATAACAGGTTTCAAAAAGAAATTTGATAAGCAGTGAAGGAAAAAAATTGAGAAAGGTTATGTAACGCACGAGCAAAGTGAAGGGTGGAAAACGATGAAACTGATCAATAAAGGAAGAGGTTGCAGAAGCCTTTCAGTTAGTTGCTGCTGCAAATATTTGTCACGCTTCCGACGTCTACTAGGTTGCCTGCCGAATAGCGCTATTCGTAACTAACGATAACTATACTGCAAGTTTCTATAAGCTCATAAGGCCCATCGAAACATGATTTTAGCATTTTAACCTGCCCGTAACATTATCGAAAACTTCAGAGTTCTTAGGGGGTTGCATATTGGACGTTGCAGAGAGGGCAAAGGGGGTGCCAAACCGATTATAAAAAAAGAACGAAGTGCATGTTCTGTCGAATTTCAGGAGAAAAATAATAAACACTATTCTTCTGATTTGTCATATCTTCTTGAATAAACACTACTCCGTTATCTTGTAGCAAGTAAGGATTTTCAAGTTCGACTCTCGATAAACCTCGGCATCAGAACAATGTGTTGAACGTTCGTCTGTAGCACGCACGAGTTGGTAGGATGACTTTATTGACTAACGTTTCGGCGGATTCGCCCTCGTCGGAGTCTGAAACGGTCAAATTTACTTGTAAAATTAATCGGCCAAATGTAGATACTATCCTACAGAAATTCAGACAAATTTTCCAAAACGAATGGCACGGAAACATAGAACTGAGTGGCATACCTGTTCAAAAGTCCTCAGAAAACCATGTGATCAGTAGAACAACAAAGCGGGTACCAGAGTGACAGAAAGTACCCTAATCAGAAGCCGAGTCTGATGTAGGGTTGCAGTTCCCGTGTTATATTTATACCCTCGCCCTTCCGGTTGACCTTGGGATCTCTCGCACTGATCCAGAATTCTTCCAGCGCGTAATCTACATTATCACATGTCAGAGCTGCGGTTAAGAGTATATCGGCGGAACGGCTCGCCCCTTACATGTGCGAATTAAAGGCAGTGTTCACGATAAGAATCGTTATTCTGCTTTTCCGCCTATCTTGAAGACGGTCCAATGCTGATTAAAATAGTGTTTTTGGAATCGTACAAGACCTTCTGGTAACGGAGTTATGGTCCCTCAAAAGTTGAGCTAAGGAAGCATGGTGGACGAGTTGTCCGAGGCTTGTAACTTCCGTCATTTTCACCCGATGTATGCGAGCTGACCTGAGTAAAGAGAAAAGTTGGGAATAAAGGGAAGAACGGGGCTAATGTTCGGAAACTGTCGCTCATCTCACATTCTCGAGCATTCATTTATTCACGTCAGTGGGCGTGGAAAGTGCATCTGGGGGTGACGAGCTGACGAGTGTCCAACTTTGGGCCCGCAGGGACCCTTCCGAGCTCATTTTTCTTAGTTTTTTCAACGTTAGGATTGCGCTAGGCCCTGCAGCTGCCGATCTCCACCAAAAAATCAGACATGGTTTTTATCGTGGACACTGCCTTTAAAGGCATCGTTCGCGCTGAAAATCGATTTTCATTTTTCAGGCTCAATTTCATGATTGAGCCCGTTTGACCACACTGCTAAACTTTGGCGCGTCAAAAACGTCGGGTAATGAGGTAGGAAGGCGTCAAAGATGAAGATCCGCCACCAAATCTCACCAGTCATCTAGCACTTTTTCCCAGAATGTTGGTGCGACCGTAATACAACATGAAAAATAGTGATGGCACGAATTCCACATGCAGAAAACCCCCGAAAATGACAGTGACGAGGCCTCCAAAAGCAGAAAAAACTTCAAAAAGGATTTTGGCGCGAAATTCAAATTCGTATTTACAATGTGTTCCGATTGACTTTTCTTTACAAATGAAGGTTTTTCAGGAGCCCCTTCGACATCTTCGTTCACTAGAGAGGCCAAGCTACACAAAAACATGAAAAAATAATATACGGTTTTCTGCGCGTACGATGCCTTTAAGAAACACCTAGATGGGAAAGATAGGTCGCGGGTCGGCACTGCACTGTGCTGCCACAGGGTTAATTGCCATGAGGGAGATAATTTTGGGGTGAGAGTGGAGATCCTAGCGCGGGAGGCCCAGACTAGTGCGCGAAAAGCGCTGGAAGCATTCTGGATCAGTGCGAGAGATCCCAAGGTGAACCGGAAGGACGAGGGTATAAATATAACACGGGAACTCCAACCCTACATCAGACTCGGCTTCTGATTAGGGTACTTTCTGTCACTCTGGTACCCGCTTTGTTGTTCTACTGATCACATGGTTTTCTGAGGACTTTTGAACAGGTATGCCACTCATTTCTATGTTTCCGTGCCATTCGTTTTGGAAAATTTGTCTGAATTTCTGTAGGATAGTATCTACATTTGGCCGATTAATTTTGCAAGTAAATTTGACCGTTTCAGACTCCGACGAGGGCGAATCCGCCGAAATGTTAGTCAATAAAGTCATCCTACCACCTCGTGCGTGCTACAGACGAACGTTCAACACAAGTAAGGATTGATGTGGTGTCATGTTTCTTTGATGCAAGCAACGTTCATTGATTGCGCGGGTGGCTACCGATTCGAGGCAAAACTACAGAGACAGCTCCCAGGAAAGCTATCGTTCAAGTTCAAACTGATGTATAGCCTAGGTCGCTCACTTTGAGCCGGTCGAAGCAAGGCTTATCGGGCTTTTCATGTCAAAATCTCCTTATCACTGTTATATTTTGCCATTACCGACTGCTCCGATGCTTACTCCGCCCGGACTCATCCGAGCAGACTAGACTTTATTTCGACAGTTTAAAGATACAGAATCAGTATCACAACTAGTCAACAGATTTTAATTCATTAGAATGTGACTTATGGAGGGAGACAATTGTAAAAATTGAAAACTGCAAGTTTCTATGAAAGAAGCGAATGCCCGTGTCGTCTTCATTGAGAAGTACCCTGTTCATAAAAACCAGAGTTTTATCCACCTTGAATGCCGCAAACCCTCGGAGACACGGCTTGCCGTGCGATATGGTGTTTGTCCGCAGCTACACAGCGCGCACTGGAGTGGGCGCGCACACAATATTAATTTAAAAAATGTATTTTATTACAGAACGGGGCGGAGAAAATGATTGAAACTGGAGTAAATGGAAGAAGGCAGGAATAGGATACTTTCAATGTATCCATTATAGAAATTTAATGTAAACAAACTAAATTGGAGCGGGGTGAATTTTTCGGACTTGATAAGGTCCTTTCAAATGAACCTAGTTGATTAAAAACACCAATAAACATGAGAACTAAGAGCATTGAGAGAAAGAGGAGAATCGGGCAAACATTTTATTAGCATTAAGTTTAACATTCAATGTGACTTAAGGACCTTAAAACTCGTCCCGGTTTCATCCCGGTTTTGTCCGGATTCTCGGGGTAAAACCGGGACGAGATTTAAGGTCCTTAAAACACATTAAAAATCGATCCTATTGAAACTAAAATGTTTGCCTGTATCTCATCGTTCTCACAATATCTTTTGCTCTCTTGTTTAAAGGCAGTGTCCACGATAAGAATCGTTTTCGAGTTTCCACCAGAAAACGAAGGTTAAGAGTCTGACTGTTTCATCAGTGAAGAAAGAATCATGGAAAACACTGCGAAACTTCCAAAAACAGCTCTTCTTCGTAAAAGCCACATTTCAACCGTGGATAAGTTGCGCGGGCATGGGCCTGAAATAGACAGCGTGTGCTGATGCGCCCCAATGCTAAAACTCAGTCGCGCTCTCGCTCTAATGCTAATGTGGAAGCGGACCAAACCGTTCCTCGGAAAACCCGACCGCGAGTGGAAGGGCTAGCGCGATCGGACTTCGGAGCCGTATGGAGCTCTTTCGGGCTCGTTTTCGTTTGTTCTTTCGACCCCAGTGCTCCAATGAGACCCTGAACTTTCGATTCCCGGCCGAAAACCGACGAAGAAATTTATCGTGGACACTGCCTTTAATGCTACAGTTGTTCAACTAGGTCCGTTTGAATGAACATTCTCACGGCTAAATACTTACCCCCCCGCTCTAACTTTGATTATTTACATTAAATTTCTAAAATGGGTACATCCAGAATAGACTGCCTCTACCATCTTCCATTTCCTTAGTTTCAATCCTTTTCTGCTCCCCGTTCTGTAATAAAATACATTTTTTTATTATTATTGTGTGCGCGTCCACTCCAGTGTGCGCTGTGGAGCTGCTTATTAACACCGTATCGCACGCCAAGCCGAGTCTCTAAGGGATTGCGGCATCATAGAAGGTTGAAACTCGGGTTTTCCACTCCCTACGCATCCCATGAATCCTAACATGGTTCCACAACACAAAATAGTTTTGATTACCACATCAGAACAGTCAAACACAGATTAACTAATCCTTCATATGTTCATGAAAACATTCGACAGAAAATTGAAATCATTGCAATAGTAGTAGTTCTGTTTGGCGAGCGAGCCAAGGTGCGAACAGCGTTAACGAGTTTTTATTTACACCAGTGATCTCTGATTTTATCCTAAAGTCCCTCTCCCAAAAAAGGCATATTAAAATCCCAGGAGCCAATTAAATATTGGAATACTTCAAGAATCTCTAGAACACTATTCGAGTATTATTTCCATTAAATCCAAAGTCTGATTTGCGTGTTATAGCACAAAAACAGATGTGCACAACAGCTATGACTTTGACTTCCTCATTTTGATAAACAAGAATGTAAAAAAGCACTGAATAGAGAACATGCCGAAAATGTCAACAAAAAAGGTAGTGTAATTTCTAAACTTCAAAACGATCCCATGAGGAAAATTTGTCAGTAAGACGGTAAGTTATGACAGAAAATAAAACAATTTTCAGCAGACTTTTGAAAATCAGGAACGTTCTCGTCTGCGTCTTTCTACTTATTAGTTTTAAATGTTCAGAAAAGTCCAACTTGTCATTATAATGAAATCCGAGGTCTCTGACATTGTGAACCCTAAGAATATTTTGATCATCGATCATATATTCGGGCGTGATGTCAGAGGATCCCAGCCGCATGAAAACTGTTTTTTTTTCCGGGGCGAGAGGAAGCTCCCATGAACGCGACCATGAGACAACTCCATCGATAGCCGACTGCAAAACGATTTGATCAGTGGAATCAGGTATCTCGGGGTAGACTTTAATGTCGTCAGTAAACTGCTCCAATATTCCACCATTACTCACAGCGTGAGGTGAATCCGAGATGTAAATGATAAATAGTAGAGGTGATAGTGCACCACCCTGCGGAACACCATTTCTGACATTTCTACAGGACCAAAACTGATCCCACTTTCACTTGGATCGTTCTATTAATGAGAAATTCTTCAAGCCATTTGCAAATTACTGGATCTACCTTCAGTTGAAAAAGCTTATACAGTAACTTGCTATGGCTAACCTTATCGAATGCCTTTGAAAAGTCAAAATACACCACATCATTGGTCCGCTTGAAGTCAAGACTTCCTGTCCAGTCGTTTAAACACTCAAGCATGTTGGTTTCTATCGACCTACCGGACACAAATCCGTGCTGGCAGTTAGGAATCAACATGTTACTCTGTAGGTATTCGAATAAATGGGTCTTGATGACTTTTTGGAATGTCCTGCATAGGAAAGACGTAATGCTGACTGGACGGTAGTTTCCTACGTCACTTGCAGGGGTTTTCTTGAGCAATGGTGTGACGAAGGAATGCTTCCACCTCAAGAGAATCTCGGAATACATAAGAGATTGATTGTAAATGTAGCATAAAGGGGCGACTATCACATGTGCTATGTTATTCAAAACGGTTGCTGGAATAAAATCCGGTGTCAGAGAAGAAGAATTTGGCCACTTTCTTATAATATCAAAAAGGGCGGATTCGTTGAACCAAGGGAATGTGTTAATTGGTTCAGCAACCATTGGATTGAAAGCAGGTGTACACCCGTTGTCATCAAGAAAAACTTCGAAAATTTATCTGCCAAAATATTGGCCTTATCACTATCAGAAGTCGCCACATAGCTACCCTTCCTTATACTGCCAATCCAACTACTACCTCTCAATTTTCTGTTCAGAAGCTTGTAAAAGTCGTTTTTGTCACCGGAATTAATTCTTTTTCTCAATGTTGCTATTATACTTCTCCAAGGCGCTTTGGAACTTTTTCGCGTACTGATGAAATTTGTCCCAATCATACTCACTTTGAGAGTGCTTAGCCAATCGAAATAGACAAGATCGATGATCGAACATGTTTTGTAAATAAGTTGGTAGATGTGTATGTGTCGCAGAGACGCGACGCCATGGGACGAACAGTTCTATCACATGCGTGATTATGCTTAGAAACATTTCATATTTTTCGTTTACACTAATCACTGAGTCGAGAGATTCCCTCCAAGCAACACTGCACAAATAAGTACATACTTGGGCATAATCACAGCCACCAAACTGACGGTAATACGTGTAATTTGGTTCAACGTATGTGCACAAGACGCAAAAAGTAATGCTATTGTGATCACTGGACCCTATAGGAGGTCCTACACATATATCACAGTTGAGGTATTTAACTCCGAGATGGCGGCGGACACCTCAGCTTCCCGCGCCGCGTCGTGTGCCCCCACGAGAAATGTGGTGATCGATCGGAAAACGCGACAGGCGCGCGAGCTGCTCCGCTCCGAGTAGTCCGCAGCCAACTGTTTCGCGGCTAAACCCACCATACAGCCTATCTTCCGAAATGTAAGCTGGGTGGGTGTCCGCGGGCGCGGTTGAAAGGGCCGTAAGTGAGTTTTCCTAGTCCCGCCGACGACCTTTCTTCAATTGTTTAGAAACTTTCATTCGGTATTCAGTTCAGTCGGGTATACAATATCGAAAGAAATGCTAAGAACTCGTCGTCCAGATTAGGAAAATTCTCTTGTGATCTGCTTCGATCGCGCGAGGCTTGCTTTTTTTTGAAGATAAGCTGTACTTACTCTTTATTTTGGAGCAATATTTAAATTGAGCCAACGCGTGTGAAGACGGTTCGAGGGCAGAGTTAGGCCGGTATCATACCTCCAGCGACGAGACGCATTGTTTACCATCAATAACGACCAAAAATCGATTTGCCTAATATGCATTGTCGCTGGTCGCGGGAACTATGATCACGGCCTTAGCGAGAGTGTGGAGCAGGGCTGTGCGGAACAGTTCCGTTTCCGATTCCGTTTCCGTATTTCCGGTGTTTTTTAGGCTGTTCCGTACCGCTTCCGTTTCCGAGTTTTTTGGCCCAGAAACGGAATAAATTAGTGCGACACGACCTATGATAGTGGGTCTAGGCAAGGATTTTTGAAGGTTTCAAGAGACGCTGAAAACTACATCCGACCTCATGTAAAGCGAGTATCTGAGCGTGGCTGAGATCATTCACGAAGTTTGGGTGCCTGAGATTGGGACCCTATAAAATGATGACACGAAATGGGCATGGCACAAATCTAAACGCTTTTTGAGAATTATTTTCGAAAATATGTATGTAGCTTTTTCTCTGAGATTCAATGGTTTCCTGAAGCTTTTCTACTTAATTCCACTTCTTCGCTTGTTAACCGCCGCGTCAGCAACGAAAATCGAGAAAGTTGTTTTTTGCACGTGCAGACTGTCTTCCAAAAAGAAGTCTCGGCCGAGACAGGTGGAGGTGACCATGGGCATAGGAGAGGCTCGTTTGACGCAGATCATAAGAGAATTTTCCCATCTCGCCAAGCAGTTTATTTCATTTTTCAAATCCAATCGATTGGTATTTACTCTAATGGGCAAATATGGTTGGAAAGAAGAGAAAGCACTAAGGCGATTCTCGGCCCCGAGCCGCAAAGAACAGGAATTAGAGCCGCCTAACAGTTCGGCTATTTCTTCCAATGTCCGCGCCAGTGCTGTTGCCGTTTGGGCCAACTGGAGAAGCCCGGACAGCAACAGCAGTGGCCCGAACAGCAACAAAAGGCGACCCGCAGATTGGGAGAACGAGCCGAACTGTCAGGCGGCTTGGGGCCGAGAGGCGCCTGAGTAGTCGCTGTTCATTGATTATCTAAAAATTGACATCTGATCAGCCTTGAAGGACACCTAGTGCCGCTTGGACTGCTTTCTGGGGGACAGCCTGTACCCCAGAGGTGTGAGGCATTGAAAAATAAAATTTCAGAAAACGGCAACGGCAAACCCAAGACGGCTAGCAAACTGCAATCAGCAAACGGCTATTACCGCACACCCCTTCTGTACACTATTTCGAAGGGCTGCTTCATATAATGAGTATTTTTCGAGAGTGCCTCTTCGGATTTCCAGAAGCGAGACTTCGAAATCGTTGAATGCCTCGTAGTGACTTTATTTTGAATAAGTAATAGTTTATTGCTTGAAATCATTGGTTATTGAATGTGAGCTGCAAGCAATAAGCAGAGATGAAGCGTGAGAATGCGACAACAAATAATTTTTTCGGTCTCTTCCGTTTCCGTTTCCGCATTTCCGTTTCCGGCGTTTTTTGACCATTTTTCTTCCGTTTCCGTTTCCGAAAATTTTGAAAAAGATTCCCGCACAGCGCTGGTGTGGAGGGAGGGGGCCAAAGAAACAGCAGCGGGCTCACGCGGGGAACACGGCTAATTTTACTCCGGAATAGAGGGTATACGGTTTTAAAGTCTTCAAGGCGATCAAAAATTTGTTGTCCGTTTTCCTATTCTTCGACGATTAAGGCAGGTTACGGTAGCCATGCGATATTGGACCTACCGTAAACCTTCTAAAATTAAATAATGGATATTCGCTTATTGATCAGCACCTCGAAAAAAACCCTTAAGCAGTTTAATTCACATTCGAAACATCGAATTACTACGGTACCATTACTGTTAAGTATTGTAATCCTCTGAAGAATTGCAGAAGAACTTCAAATTCGTACTCTGCACCCCAAATAACCACGTTGGACGAACTCAGGGCAAAAGTATTCTCGCGGCGCAAGAGTGGAATAGTGTCACTAACTGTCTTTATCGGAACGTAATTTCTACCCGCGAATGCACACAGCCATCGTTGAAGCACGCAGCTCAGAGATAATTATAATCCTACGGGGAACTTGAGGTCCCAGCCCGCCTTTGCTTCCAGAGCTTGCCGGTGCGGAAGTTGCTCACAGCTGCGTACCGGAACTTCACTTCAATAAGAACAACACTTCAGTAACCGTCTTCAGTTGTAGGCTCTTCCCATAAAAATCGTGTCTCACACTAGTCGGGCGTATCACCTGTGCTCCCTAGAGAGCTGTCATGCTGCTTCGAAATGAGAAATCAATCGAGCCAGGGTCATATATTGCTACAACTGCTGACCTTGTCAAATCAGTCAGGTAGAGCTCATTTTATTGTGAGACCTCAGAGTCCGAGACTCAACACGCTAGGCAAGCCAGATGTACCCTCGTCTAGCTACGCTGTGGCCCGACAACAATGCTAATGTCCTATGTAAGCAAAATCGGGAGTATTAAAGGCAGTGGTCGCGATCAAATATGCTTGTCGTCTTTTTCTCTCTAAACTTTTTTCTGGGTCTCGAGTAGTAGGACCTAGAAGAAAAAATCGCGAAAAAAACACTGTTTTGGGCCAAATTTGAAGCCTGAACTTTCTTGTCTTTTATGGTGGACGAGCCTACTCCACACCATCGGCATCGATGACCTCTTATATCAAGAACATCAGCTGGCTTAAAATTTAAATTCAATCAATGAACCTTCGGATTTATGTACACATCTACTCAAAAACCCTAACTGGAGTGTTTTCTTTCATTGCTCAACTGTTTTTATTAGATAAAAATGCATTTATTTCTTCCTATGGACGTCGATGATTTTTGACTACTCCACACGAGACTGCGATCTTTTTCGTCGGCGCTGTGCACGTGTGCACGAACTGGCAACTTTGGGCCTTAGAAACTCTTATTCTAGGCCGTTTTTCACCGCGCTACCTTCATAGTTTTTCAGCTGTTTTCAATCTAAGCTGATTTTGGTAGTTTTCGTGACCACTGCCTTTAACCCCGGAGTATGCTCGGGCAGCAGTAATCACGTCCTCTATGCCGCACACTCATTCACTTGTCCCTTGAGACAACGCTTACTGCGATGAACTTACGGACAAATCAAACGCTGGTCGCGCAGTTCCTGAGCTTCCATGACAACACCCACCTCGTGGCTGCCAACTGCAGGGAAACGTGGATTTTGGCCGTGATTATGAGCATAATTTCCAGAATCAACTATCCAGAATTTTCCAGGTAATCAGCACAACGAATAACCTTTGAATTTTGCTTGACCAAAAGAATCTGCACAAGAATGTGCACAAGCTTTTGAATTTCAAAGTGAAAATTAATTTCTCACAATTCTTCAAGCTTTTTCGATCAAGTACGAGAGAACCTCGATTTAAAATAAGGATAAGTAGACCAAAAACTAACACTACCGCACACGCTTTTTTCATCAGAGCGTACAATGCGCTTATGAGTTCGATTTCCGAGACAATGGAGCTTCCAAGGTTCAAACGCTTTGCTAAGTCCTAGCTTCTTAACGGTGCAATTTCCTGAGTTGTCTGGACTAACTTTCCCGGAAAGCTTGTTCTTACTCGTTGAAACTTGTATGCTTTGTTTTGTGATGTATTTCATTATTGTTTCTTCTTGCTTTCATACGATTGTCTTAAGCATCGTAGTAAATAAATAAATAAATAAATCCTACCTCTGCAACAGTAAAATGAAGCTTTTTCCCGATGGTTCAACACACGTAGTACACAGAAATTCTTCAGAAATCTCATAGTAATCCTCACTACAAATCATTATCACTAATAACAGCACAAAAAAGTGGAGCCGCCATTCCTGCAACTTCCTGCTGCAGAATCGATCGATTGTGAGTAATGGAATCATGTCGACGTGATACCTGAAAAAAGAACTTCAACTGAGAAAAAGTAAAGTGAAGTTCTTGACGCGCTCCAACTCAAAGTTAGGTTATTAAAGGTATCGCCCTAAATGGCGGCTAAACTCACGCTGTCATGATGCACAAAAGCACTGTGCTTCTCTGGGCTAAATTCTGGTCCGCAATCGCGTCTAGACACGCTTTGCGGCCGCACGCTCCCGAGTCGTAAGGGTTCGTTGATTAGAGTTTTCCACCCTCTCTTTCTGCCCCGTCTGAGCTGCAGCTTTTAGGCCTAAACGTCCCCCACCCAATAAATCCACGGATGCAGTAGTGCACCCGAAACGGATTCTACGATGGCAGCAACATTCGATTGGAAGGCAACAAAGCTCAAAAACATCGATTGAGATGAACAAACGTACTCATACAGAAGGAACAACACACTACGGCCCCATGATTTATCGTCCAAGCAGATTACAAGAGTTAAATATAACTTGCAAAAGGTAAGGGCTGACCGACGCTGCGTAAAGATCAACTAAATAGGCCTACCAATTTCTTGGAATTGTTATGACAAGTGCAAAACGTATAGATTTTTGCTCGAAAAGATGAACACACTAGACAAAAGTTTAAATTCATCTCGTTCCTAGTAGAAAGGGTGTTTTGATATATTAAGAAAACGCCCAGCCACAGCGAAATTTTTTCACCGTAAAACGGAAGCATGAAATATATGAAGTAATTGAAGATTTCACCTCTAAAGCCTGCAACGATCTCATCAAACGATTCCGTTTCGCTATCTAAAAAAATACATATTCAAAAAGTAAAGCAAGCTAAATTAAAAAAAAAGGACAAAAAACAACATAATGGAGAAAGGAGGCACGTCTAGAAAAGCGATGAATTGATCAGCGCAAAAGCGCGCTACAATGCCAATTGCGAATCGGCAGAAACTCGTCCTCGAGTAACTGAAGAACACGTCCACCGTGGCGGGTCTCCGGAAAAGGGGTGGAGTCTCCGAATTCTGGGGTGCCGAGTTTAAGCACTTCCAGATAGTTTTTTCGCGTTTTTTCTTCGCGAATGGATCACTTTCCATCATACCGCTAGTTCTCTGCAATAAAATTGCCAACTTTTTCATCGTGAACGCTGCCTTTAAGTTTGGGAACCCTAAAATGCGACTTATTGCTCGATTTCAGCCGACATTGTTGTCGTAATAAGCCTCGTGCCGGCTTGTAGACCGAATACACAGAAATGGAAGCGCGCAAGAGCAGTCTGGCTATCTAAACGCACTGCACGCGGCGCTCCAGCAGCGACGTGAGCGCAGCGGCTTTCCGTCGCGCGCTACGCATGTAACAGTCGAATTGTCACCAGATTCTCTCATTCTGTGCAATCGATCAACGCGCCCTTCGGAGCTCTTGATTTCCAGTGGAAATTCGAAATTTGCTTTTATTGTGAACACTGCATGCAACTAGACTAAAATCTCACTCCGCTCCTGTAGCCTCACAAGTGAAACCATATCAAGTGAGCGACAAAGAGATCCCTGAGCAGGGCTTGCGACCGGTCGCAACGGGGGTCGTGAAAACTTCGAAAATTTTTCGAAAAAAAAATGAAACTTTTTTTTGGGGAGAGGGGTTCGTGAAATTTTCGGAAAATGTGATTTATCTCTAAAGCACTCGGAAAGTAGAGACGTCGGTACCATTTCTCCATTTCAGGGAGGGGATTCGTAAAATTCTTGGGCATGAAATTTTTTCACCCTAGGGGGGTTCGTAAAAATTTAGGTCACCAGGGTGGTCGTAAAATTTCAGTCACCGTTCGCAACAGCCTGCTCAAGCATGACCCTGGGTGTACTACTTGCTATTTACCTACAGTAAAAATTGTGAGTGGCCCTGGTCATGAGCTAGGTGTGGGCTGTCTTTTGCCACAAATGTCGACTACTCATCCAGCCCTGTTGATCTTGATAGTGACTCCTATACAGCTCACATATAGAACAGCGCTACGATTCTCTGAGCACCTGAGGCTTTCGAATAGCTTTTAATTTACGGGATTTTTTTCTTCCTGGTGTGAAACGCAAGGCACATAGTAACTGGTACATATTGCGTGGAACACCACACGACTTAACAAATGTTGGTGTATTATAGCAAAAAGCAGATTTTGCCGTTTGCCGTTTTGCCGTTTGCCAGGCCATTTTTAGGGTTCGCCGCTGCCGTTAACCGAAATTTCAAATTCCTTTGCCGCGCACCCCTGGTGGAGACACATAATCCAAAAACCTTCATCCTCGAGCTAGTGGAAGGGGGGAACCTTCACCTTGGAAAAAATAAAGGAATCCTGGGCGAAGCCTACGATAGAAACAGCGGAAACAATTATACTTGAAAAGACTGGGCAGCCGTACACACTAGTCCAATATTGGTGAGGGTTTCTTGCAGCAGCTATCTTCAGAAACCTTAAAACATCCATTGACAAACGGTGTGTTGAGAGCATTAAAATAAATAAGAGCTGCTCAGACAAACCATCGCTCGGAGCGGGACCGGATAGCGACTCGAGCGGCGCTGTCTCTCCGCTCCGAGCGAAAACCAGCCATCTATTCGGGCGACAGCAGCCGCTCTCCGGGCGGCAGCAGTCCCGCTCGGAGCGATCTTAGGTCGCAACTGGCACCGCGGTCCCTGTCCGGGCGATTTTCGACATTTTCCTAACTGCTATTTTTTCTTTACTTCCACCTTTTCAGGAGAGGATTAAGCCTTTTAAGAGGATAAGGTGCTTGTTACAGCCTGTGGGCCAGGTGGTTAATCCTGCCACAGACCGCAACAAGGATACCATCCCAGCATGGTCCGCAATAAGGAAGCCTTCTCCACCGCGAGCCATGGGGATCCCCGCGGCCGCCAAAAATTGTGTTCCTGAGAGTGATCCGAGGTCACCTCTCAAGAGTGGCCTCGAAAGGCCAACTACCCGTCTAGACGAGACGAGCCGCCTTTTATACCCGCAGGATTGGTTGTTCTTTGAGTGATAACGTGGCTGTCACGTTATCACTCAAAGAACAACAAATCCCGCGTCTCTCTATCTCTGGCGATGGCACCGCTGTCGCCCTGAGAGCGACCGGAGAGCGGCCGACGCTGATATTCCTACCGGACAGGGACCGCAGTGCCAGTTCGTCCCTCGGCCGCTGTCCGGGCGATGAGGTCGCAATTGGGAGGAGCCGGTCCCGCTCCGAGCGATGGTTTGTCTGAGTGAACAATCATTGAGAAAGCATTCTTCTCTGGTAACTTCATTATCATGGAAGGTGAGCATTTGGTGGAGGTCGTTTTCGGAGTCTCCATATATTTCTACTCGAACAGTATTTTAGGGATGAAAAATATTATCCGGAACTCCGATTCAAATTCAATATGTAAAATGCCACTTTTTCGCCTACATCTCTTTACCCTGTTGAAGATGCGTATATGCATGGTGAAATCTAAACAGAGTTCTGCTTCGGCTAGTGTGTTCCGGTTGGAAAACATTTTCCCGATCCTTCAGTCTATTTCATTTCATGGAATAACAGTTTTTTTGCTTATAACCCTTTAACCGTCAGAGACAGGGTCATGGTGAAATTAGTTTTTTTAATCTGCGTGGAATTCTGCGTCGATTGATATATCGGGTTCCTAACTTTACTGGCTCTATAGGACAGCCATAGTTATCTCCATAGGGTGCTCTTGTCTCTATCCTACCATCTATATTTGCCTTACACTGTGTGTTTGCGCGAGAAGGAAAGGAAATGCTGTCAAATTGTCAAGAACAGTTGACACCCGGCTTTCGTATCCAATGTTCACGTATACAGCATACTTGTTCCTCGGATAAGATCGAATGATCCGATCAATCTAATTTTCACTACCGCATCGGATAGGTTTGAGCTACATCTGGTTTACAGAGATCAAGTCGGTAAAGTTGCCATACTCGATGTCAGAGCAGATTTTGATGTATTCATGAAATCAGAATCACTGCGTAATCGAACAAAAAGATTGAATAAAAACGGATATTCGTTTTTTCCCGGGTAGCTAGTATTTGTGTTCCAGTAAAAGAAGAGAATTTTGCTCTGATATCAGTTATGGAAATTTCCCACTGACTTGACCTTTGAAAACCGGAGACAGCTCTAACCGTTCTGATAAGGTGGTAAAAATTTGATTGATCGGATTGTTCGATCCAATCCAAGGAACAGATTGTATAGTATACAGCCCGTGGAGTATACTTGGACAAAACTGTAAAAATTTTCGCTTATACTCGAAAATCAAAATGTTCAAATTTCAAATTTTTGAATAAACTCGAAAATGGTATTTTTCAAATTTCGGATTTTCGAATATATTCGAAAAACTGATTTTTCGAATTTGAAACTTTCGAGTATATTCGAAAATCAAAATTTTTGATATTTCGAATAATTTTTTCTATTTTTCGGATAAATTTTCTCGAATTCACAAGTGATAGTCCGATTTTAAAAATTAGTTTTAAGCTGTCATTTGCTGTGACTATCACTTTGTAGAAATATTCATCGGCCTACCACAATGTTAGGCGCTATTCATACGGCACGCGCGTGACGCGCGGGCGCGGTTTTGATGTATTAATAGCCTGACGCCTCGCCTGTGCGCCACGCGCGTGACGCCCGCTCCGCCATGGTGGCGGCCGTAACAACTTTTTCGTCATTTTCATTATTAATCCGTCTTCAATTTCATTTTGTTTAATAATAATTACTTTTGGTGCTATCTTCTGCTACTATGTTTGCTATACAGATTTTGCTTGCTTGGCAAAGTTAGGACCCAATTTGATCCGCTCCGCCATAGCGTCGCCGCTGGTGTATTCATAGTGTCCGCAAGCGCGTCACGCGCGTTTAACACAAGACGCCTGGCTTCAGGCGAGACTAGACCACCTCTATCCCTTTCCGGGTAAGGGCCTTATCGCACCCAAGCGCCGAGACCCTAGCGCCGCTTCCAAGACCTACTATTACGCCACGGTGAGGACCAGGCAAATTTGCTGCCGCCAAGCTTGCACGACTTCAGGTGAGGGGCAGGGCTGAACACTCAAGCCTGAAACCCTTACGCCTTTTTGCCGCCGCCCGATTGGAGGGCTCTGGAAGTGTTTAAGAAAAATGTTCCAGATTTGACTTAAAATTCTCCTAAGGGGATTTTTTGGGGCGTTGATCACGAATCTGTGATTTATTAGTCGATTTTTCAAAATTTTCCACTAATCTCGTTCAAAGCTTCCCAACAGGGAAAAATTTCGAGGGAAAAACGCCACTTTCGAGATATATTTCGAGAGTGAACATATACAAGCCTCAAGGAAGACGAGATCTTAGAAGAGCGTTCGTATGAAGCCATCAGAGAAGCGTAGTCGTCTTCAGAACTGTATCCGGAAACGTCTTTCCTGCAAAACTCAGAAATTATTGCAATGTCAGTCTAGACTGAATGAAATGCATTTGGCTTACAAGTCTCAGCCAATTGCTCTTTTCAGCAGCGATGTCTAGTAGACTAGCTTGTACTGTTGGTCGCCCAGTGCCTGATTTTTGTACATACCATAGAAACCAATCATAGACGCGTAGCGACTATTTCCTGTAAAGTATGTACATAGCACTCTTGAAATTCATGATTCAGCTTCAATAAGCGCAGCACTTCAATGGTAGTGATATGAAAGACTGGGGCAAGCGGAGAATACACAATTGCCAAATGTGAAAAAATGGCTGGAGACTCATGAATTCGTTGATCATCTAAATATCCCGGAAACTTGTGGCAGATCAAGTGTACTTGATCAAAACGGCCTAAATTCTCGAACCTCGCTTTTCGAATATATTCAAAAAGCAAAATATTCCAATTTTCAGAATGATTTTTCAAACTTTTGATTATTTCTTCTGATTATTTGATGTTTCGTGTTGACTGTCATATACTGTGACCACTAACGAGAAAAATATGAGTAAAAAAATCAAACAAAGGAAGGGAGAAGCAATTACATCCCTTTATTCACATACACTTCATTCACTTACTACTAAAGGGTGCGCTTTAGATATGGTGATAAAATTTCTAGCCTTGCCAAGCCCACATATGCCCGTCGCTAATCCTCCTGAGTGGTCTGTTCTTTTCATCAGACCTCTCGTTCGTACTGCACGAAGTTTTGAAGCGCAGAATGGTTTCTGAAAGAAATGGTGAGCGGAAGCCTAAAGGGTCCGCGATTTTTCACAGAAGAGCTCGTCATTGAGTCGGCTTCGGTACATGTTTCTCGTTCCACCATGTGACCGTTAAGAACTGCGCCAATGGGGTCATTTTGGAGCAGAGGGTGTCTGCTTGAGAACGTGTCATAGCTGAAGTCATTGGACCCTCTATTGAAAAAAAAAACGCGAAGACAAATTGCCGAAATCCATTTTTTGCCCTGGCCGAAGTTCAAGATAGCTGAATTTGCGCCATATTTTTCGTTTACCTGATAACGCGCAGGCGTAAAACTTCGAGCATAATTGCGTCCGGAGGTTTTTCATCGATTTGTGCACATTTTACCAACGCTTCTCAAGAATTGATCGCTTATTGATTTTCTTCAAAATTAATGAAAAGTAGAGAATTCGATTAAGAAATTTCTCCCGCCCTAGACCACAAAGTAAGCCGCTAGTAACGTCGGCATGGATCGCGAAGAGACTTCGCGTTCACTGTTGAAAGTTGGCGCAAACGCGATGCCATGTGCTATAACATAGGTGCACCGAGTTGGCGCCAACCTTGAACAATGCACGCGAAGTCTCTTCCCGATCCATGCCGATGTTATGTCTTCAGGCAATGCAAAAAATAACGATAATGTGGGTGCGCTGAAGTTGATAGAGCCCATATATGGAACTCAGCAACTTGCCCTCACGTTCTTTTGGTAGAGGGTCTCAAGACTTGGGTAAAAGACGTTTTCAAGCCGACATCTGTTGCTTGAAAATGACCCCCTTAAAGGCAGTGTTCACGATAATCTTCGATTTTGAGATTGCTCGCTAAATCGATTGTTTGGCCCCCGGGTAGAACTGAAATGACGAAGAAATCGAGGAAAACGCACCAGAAGTACACGAAATCCTCAAGTATCACCCCGCCTCTTAAGTATCACAGGAAGTGTTTGTTGTGACAATGAAATCTTTTGTGGACCCGTCCTTTGCAATTCTGTACTCTCTATTGCTCCGTTCTTTCCTTAAGGCCCTAACTAATACAGTTTCCCCTCAAATACTATCCCGTTTTCGATCAGACCCATTTTTCACCAATGACAACCACCATGAACATGTTCATCCAACCGAACAACTAGTCTAGGCCAGAGAATAATGTCACTGAAATAAACCGTTTTAGTGCGTTTCTTGCCGTTTCTTCGTAATTCTGGTAACACTTGCTGGCCAACGCGCTGTTTTGAGTGGAAAACTCAGGAAAGAAAATAATCGTGAACACTGCCTTCAACGCAGTTCTCTAGGCCCGCATACGGGAATTAGAAAAGATCATCGAAGGTGACTACGAGTCGACTAATTTCTTACAAATTGAGTCCCCTCAGGCGTTTGCCCACCATTGATTTCAGAAACGATTTACCGCTACGAATTTTTTACGTTTCGAGAGAGAGGTTCATAAAAAAAGGCCACAGAAGCCGATAAGGCGCGCATATATTTCGACGGGATGACCTTTGAAACCTTGTCACCATATTTGAAGCGCATACATAGTAGAGTGAGGACTTTTTAAAAAGAGAGCGAACGAACGAATTTCGAATAAATTCGTTCATTTTTTATTTCGAACGAACGAATTTCGAATAAGTTCGGGTTTCTCCGACTTTGTCTCTTGGTCAATCTCCAAGGTGAGGTCAATCTGAAAATGTTCACCCATCTCATGTCCTTGCGTTAAATCTAATTCATTTGTATTTTTAGGCCGTAGTCAATCGTTTGTTCGTTCACCTGCAGCTCTTCTCCCAAGGCCAGCTTTCTAAGGTGAGTTATCGTCCAGTTGAGCCTAAATTTTTGGAAATTATGGTTCTGATTTAAATCTCTTGCTGGGAGAAAATTATCCACCCACTTTCTCGCCGCTGACAATTCACGTCAGCCTTCGCTGCTCCTGTGATAGGTCAACGGCGGAAAAGTGGGCGGGTAAGTCCCTCCCACCAAGAAATCTAAATTAGATACGGAATTATAATTATTCTGAGAGTACTCTGTTTTTTTTCGTATTTTTTAAAATAAAACTGCTCCAGAGGGGTCGATTATGTCCAATTATTTTGAATCTTCATAATTTCAAATTGCTTCAAGGGGGTCCGCTATGCCCAAATTTTTTGAAAATTCCCGTGTTTCCCATTTTTTTGGATTTTTATTTTGGAATGTTTTTCTGCCCTAGAGAACTACTATGCCCAGATTTTTTGGAAATTCTCATCATTCTGGTTTTTTCGTATTTTCTGAGATATGGATTTGCTCCAGAGGCGGGTGCACTATGTCCGAATTTTTGAAAATTAATAATTATTCTGATTTTTTCGTAATCGTAATTTTGAAATGTAGTTCTGCTCTACAGGAGGGTCCACTATGCCCGAATTCTCCAAAATTTCCGCTATCGAAAATCGTTCTAAAGGGGGTCCACTATGCCCAATTTTTCAGAAATCCCTACAATCTAAACTCGTTCCAGAGGGAGGTCCACCATGCCCGAATTTTCGGAAATTCTAATGATTCGGATTTTTTCGTATTTTCGGAATCCAGTTCTGCTCTAGAGGGGGTACTTCATGCCCAAATTTTCAAAATTTCTCATTATTGCCCGAGATTCGGAAAATTCTCATTGTTCTGAAATTATTCTGATTTTTTCGTAATTTTGAAATGTAGTTCTGCTCTACAGGAGGGTCCACTATGCCCGAATTTTCCAAAATTTCCGCTATCGAAAATCGTTCTAAAGGGGGTCCACTATGCCCAATTTTTCAGAAATCCCTACAATCTAAACTCGTTCCAGAGGGGGGTCCACCATGCCCGAATTTTCGGAAATTCTAATGATTCTGATTTTTTCGTATTTTCGGAATCCAGTTCTGCTCTAGAGGGGGTACTTCATGCCCAAATTTTCAAAATTTCTCATTATTGCCCGAGATTCGGAAAATTCTCATTGTTCTGAAATTATTCTGATTTTTTCGTAATTTTGAAATGTAGTTCTGCTCTACAGGAGGGTCCACTATGCCCGAATTCTCCAAAATTTCCGCTATCGAAAATCGTTCTAAAGGGGGTCCACTATGCCCAATTTTTCAGAAATCCCTACAATCTAAACTCGTTCCAGAGGGGGGTCCACCATGCCCGAATTTTCGGAAATTCTAATGATTCTGATTTTTTCGTATTTTCGGAACCTAGTTCTGCTCTAGAGGGGGTACTTCATGCCCAAATTTTCAAAATTTCTCATTATTGCCCGAGATTCGGAAAATTCTCATTGTTCTGAAATTATTCTGATTTTTTCGTAATTTTGAAATGTAGTTCTGCTCTACAGGAGGGTCCACTATGCCCGAATTTTCCAAAATTTCCGCTACCGAAAATCGTTCTAAAGAGGGTCCACTGTGCCCAATTTTTCAGAAATCCCTACAATCTAAACTCGTTCCAGAGGGGGGTCCACCATGCCCGAATTTTCGGAAATTCTAATGATTCTGATTTTTTCGTATTTTCGGAACCTAGTTCTGCTCTAGAGGGGGTACTTCATGCCCAAATTTTCAAAATTTCTCATTGATGCCCGAGATTCGGAAAATTCTCATTGTTCTGAAATTATTCTGATTTTTTCGTAATTTTGAAATGTAGTTCTGCTCCTACGCCCGTAATTTTCAAAAGAGAGGTACACTAGACCCTATTTTTACATTTTTGATATTTAAACATTGTCCAGAGGGGGTCCAATTACCTAAATTTTTTGGAGCCCCAATTTTTGTAAGCGGTAAAAGCTGGTAGATCTGTACGCATCCACTGAAATGCTTTCCTTTTCAGATGGGCAAGTACTCTCAGTATTTCGAGGAGACTGACGAGAACACTTTTGTCTGCATGCAATGCAAATGGACGTGCAAAAGAGACGGGTACAATTCCACATCCGGCTTGCGGTACCACTTAAAAAGCAAACACCAGGATGCCTACAAACTGTTGGAAGAGACGGTAGCTAAGAAAAAGCAGCAGTCATCTGCTCAAGCTGCGAAGGTTGAGCGGGGAACCCTCAAGCGCTTCGTTTTCCCATCTCCAAGTGCTCCACCCTCACCAAAAATCCAGAGAGTGTCGACTCCTCCAATTGCTCAGGCATTCCAGGAATGGGAATCTAGTGGCGAAAAAACCAAGAAAGTGGAGGGAGCCATAATCCAAATGATCACAACGAGCGCATTGCCCCTATCCTTTGTTGAAAGCAAGGGTTTCTCGAACCTCTTGTCAGTTCTGGCTCCAAGGATCAAGATGAGGTCTCGCTCGTATGCAACAAGAATTCTGCTGACTTATTTGTATGACGAGTATTTCGAAAAAGTGAAGTCGGCGCTAAGTGAAGCCTCCGCAATCAGCTTTGCGTGTGACGCCTGGACATCTGCTGATAATGCTCATTCGATACTGGGCTTGACGGCTCATTTCATCGATCGTGATATGAGGCCCAAGTTTCTAGTGGTGGCAGCTAGTCCACTGAAGCACAATCACACGGCAGACACCTTGAGAGGCGTTCTCACCAAAGTCCTTCACCAGTACTCGATAACTGACGAAAAAATTCACCTCCTCATTCGGGACTCGGCATCAAATATGGTCATAATGACTACATTACTGAACATCGACAGCTTCGATTGCTTTGCTCATAAACTGCAACTTGTGAGTTTGGCTAATATTCATTATGAAAATCAGTAGCCATATGCATGGCTGATTTTTTAAATGTTAACTAGCTTGCCTAATTCAGGCTGTCAAGGACGGGCTTTCGCTATTTGGTTCTATTGACAATGGAGACAACGCACTACTTCCAAGACTGACTAAAATTGTGCGCAAAATTCGAAAGAGTGGCGCCGACAAGAATGCATTTCGCGAGCATGAACGTCTATGTTCCATCCCTCCAATTAATCTCATCAAGGTAAGCGTTAATCAGCACTTTTGACAGAATTATTATATTTCAAAAGGCCTAAGTTTTTAAAAAGAGTACGGTTCAAAAAAGTCTCAACGGCTGCTTTAAAGGCAGCGTTCACGATAATCTTCGATTTTGAAATTAATCGCTGAATCGGTTGTTTGGCCCCCGAGCAGAACTGAAATGACGAAGAAACCGAGAAAAACGACCCAGAAGGGCACGAAATCATACTTACAATACCGGTCATAACTTCTGTCCCAAAGCGCGTCGGCGACGCGAAATCGCGTCGAAAACGCCGTTTTCGTTCGGAGTGGACTTTTTGAGAACCTGAAAAAACCATTCGATTCCTCTCGATGAGGAGATACCGATTATATAGTCAGACTTGAGAAAAACTCGAGTCTCAACCTAGTTATGGCCTATTTTCCCTAAAAGGAGTCAAAATCTTTGTGAGTGGTTACCTTTTAAATCCGAAAACACTAATCGCTTTCTCTCGTCGTCCTGATTTCAAAAATCTTTTCCAGTTCAGAAAAATGTTACTTCTTGACATAGTTATGGCATATTTCGCCCACCCAAAGAGTAGGAATGCTCTATCAACGGCGAAACTTGAACGTGAGCATCACCAGTATAGTTGTGTCGTAATTCTGACTTCAAAGCTTTCTCTGTACCTGGAAAAGTGCGGTATTTGACTCTTAATCTTTCTTAGTTTTATATGAACTCGGTTTTGGCTATGGTCCCCCTTCAATTTCTCGGTTCTCCGCGCTCTCCACGCTATGGCTCCCCTCTCTCTCTGACGCACTCCTCGCTGCCTGTACTGCCTCGCTCGAAGACAGTCCCCCAAAACCGAATAGAATTCGAGGAGCGGAGACGGAGTGGAGAGTCAGTATTATGAAAGCCCGGTATCTGAAAGATCAAAGGTCGAAATGGTAGAGGAGTAAACATCATGGGTGTTCTCTGAGATATTTATATAGCGAGACGGAACGTTGGTCGACTCAGAAAAGAAAGTAGTTATCTGAACAGGTGGTCCGTTTTGAATCAGCATCAAGAGAGAATCGGAACAGGAGGTAGCGTTATGGGTGGTTTGTCCCTGGTTTACTAAATCCTATTCTCACACTACGGTGAGTAATTCAGTGGCTATAGACCACCCAGCAGGCGCGCGCGGTCGCGGCGCGCACAGCATTGATTCGTTTCCCACTCATCATTGAGCACTCTTCCGGGAATGCGGATGTAAAATCATGTCATAAAAGAAAAGTATCGCATCCTCGTTTAATGAGAAAAATGCATTTTCACCTAGTTGAGAAAAATCCTCCGTATTAGCTCAATTTGAAAAGAAATAACCAACAGTGCCATTCTAAAAATTCTCTTTTGTCGGTCAGTGGTTCCGCGGCTACAGACCACCCAGCCAGCGCGCGGGGCCGCGGCGCGCACAGCATTTATTCGTTTCTCAGACGAAGGGTGTGACTCATCATTGAGCAATCTTCCGGGAATCATTCAGTACCAGTAGGAAAATATTGAATCCACATTTATTAGCAAAAAAACACATTTTTACGAGGTGAGTAAAATACTTCAACAGAAATTGCAAAAATATCTACAATTAAGGAAACAACAATTGAACACAGGTTTCCAACCAATTAATAAAAGTTACTCTTTCCAATCAAACGCATTTATTCGTTTTCCAGGCGAAGGGTGTGACTCATCTTTGTGCACTCTTCGGCCATCATTCAGTACCAGTAAAGTATTGAATCCACGTTTTATTAGCAAAAATCACAATTGTACCAAGGTAGAAAAAATACTTCAACAGACATAACAAAATCCGCTAAAGTTTGTAAGAAAATTCGAAGAAATGAACTACGAAGATCAAACGGACGTGCTGGACAAAGCACTGGATGACCGCGTGCAGTCCGCGGATAAAGTGCAATTCACGCAGAATGTGAGATTGAAAATTTTTATATGGATTTACAATAACCTCTTAGAGCCTTTTTTAGTGCTTGTATAAGTTTTTCGACGTACCCGCCCACCTCCGAGAGCAGATGTGGAAGAGAGCGAAGGACTCGCTCAACAGCAGAGCACGTCGTCTGCACAAGAACATCCGCGGGTTGAATGATCCTGATGAGCTTCAGGGAGCGGCTGGCCAGGAAAACCAAGCGTTCGATTGGAAAGGGTAACTTTTGTTAATTGGTTGGAAACCTGTGTCCAATTGTTGTTTTCTTAATTGTAGATAGTTTTGCAATTTCTGTTGAAGTATTTAACTCACCTCGTAAAAATGTGTTTTTGCTAATAAATGTGGATTCAATATTTTCCTGGTACTGAATGATTGCCGGAGAGTGCTCAATGATGAGTCACACTCTGCGCAGGGAAACGAATAAATGCAGTGCGCGCCGCGGCCGCGCGCGCTGGCTGGGTGGTCTATAGCCGCGGAATCATTGACCGACAACAGAGAATTTTCAGAATGGCACTGTTGGTTACTTCTTTTTAAATTGAGCTAATACGGAGGATTTTTCTGAACTAGGTGAAAATGAATTTTTCTCATTAAACGAGGATGCGATACTTTTTTTATGACATGATTTTACATCCGCATTCCTGGAAGAGTGCTCAATGATGAGTGGGAAACGAATCAATGCTGTGCGCGCCGCGACCGCGCGCGCTGGCTGGGTGGTCTATAACCACTGAATTACTCACCGTAGTGTGAGGATAGGGTTTAGTAAACCAGGTAAACCAGGGACAAACCACCCATAACGCTAACTCCTGTTCCGATTCTCTCTTGATGCTGATTCAAAACGGACCACCTGTTCAGATAACTACTTTCTTTTCTGAGTCGACCAACGTTCCGTCTCGCTATATAAATATCTCAGAGAACACCCATGATGTTTACTCCTCTCCCATTTCGACCTTTGGTCTTTCAGATACCGGGCTTTCATAATACTGACTCTCCACTCCGTCTCCGCTCCTCGAATTCTATTCGGTTTTGGGGGACTGTCTTCGAGCGAGGCAGTACAGGCAGCGAGGAGTGCGTCAGAGAGAGAGGGGAGCCATAGCGTGGAGAGCGCGGAGAACCGAGAAATTGAAGGGAGACCATAGCCAAAACCGAGTTCATATAAAATTAAGAAAGATTAAGAGTCAAATCTCACACTTTTCCAGGTACAGAGAAAATTTGAAGTCAGAGTTACGACACAACTATACTGGTGATGCTCACGTTCAAGTTTCGCCGTTGATAGAGCATTCCTACTCTGTGGGTGGGCGAAATATGCCATAACTATGTCAAGAAGTAACATTTTTCTGAACTTGAAAAGATTTTTGGAATCAGGACGACGAGAGGAATCGATTAGTATTTTCAGATTCGGAAAGTAACCACTCACAAAGATTTTGACTCCTTTTAGGGGAAATAGGCCATAACTAGGTTAAGACTCGAGTTTTTCTCAAGTCTGAACATACAGTCGGAATCTCCTCATCGAGGGGAATCGAATGGTTTTTTCAGGCTCTCAAAAAGTCCACTCCGAACGAAAACGGCGTTTTCGACGCGATTTCGCGTCGCCGACGCGCTTTGGGACAGAAGTTATGGCCGGTATTGTAGTATCCGAATCACTCCTCTTTGGATATTCGACCGGATATCCGAGATTCGGATAATCCGATATCTGAGAATTCGAAAAAACGCATTATCTGAATCGAACCAAACCCCGGGATATTTAAAATCGGCATTATCTGAATCGAACAATTATCCGAAGGGCCAAAATTTCGGATAAATTCGGATAAAATTCGAATAGATTTCGGATAAAATCAGATAAAATTCGGGTAAAATTTCGGATAAAATCGGATGATTTTCGGATAAAATGGATAATTTTTGGATAAAATTGGATGAAATTGTACTAGGCCACGCCCATTTTCCGAACCGCCTTCTATTTAGTACATCAACTCTTTCACTCAAAAGAATGCGTTGGCTACCAAATGTTACCAAAATTACGAAGAAACGGCGTTTTTCGAGTGGACACGTCAACTAGTTCAAAGCGATTTTCTGTATTCGAAACCCAGAGTTTATTTTTATTAATAAACCTCGAGTGGCTCTTCAATTAGTTTGAGCCGAATTTCCGTGCTTGAAAGCCTGGGCTTTTTTTCTTAACAAACCACGCGTGGCACCATTAATCTTGTTTGTAATGAAATCTCAGACCTAAAAACCAGTTTACTTAATAAAATCGTACGTGCTTTCTTCAGTTGTGACTACAGTACACAGTACATAAGTGGAATGACGCAGATTAGACTTTTTTTGCAACTAAAAATCGTTTTAATTCAGGAGGTTGATGATTATCTTGCATATCGGCCGAATCTCAATGTGGATCCGTTCGAATTCTGGAGAAGCGACATAAATGGCACAAAATATCCACTCATCAAAAGCCTAGCTGTAAAATCTCTTTCCGCACCTGCCACATCGTCAGAGTGCGAACGTTTGTTTTCAACAGCAGGCATCATCATTAGTGACTTGCGTAGAAGGCTTACTGTTGAGAATCTTGAAAAGCTGTTATTCCTTCACCATAACGTCCAGCTTCTGGGTTTCTGATAATACTCAATCATTTATTCAAACCCTCGGTCGAGTGACATATTTTCTGAGGGCTATCAGCACATATTATGGAATGTACTGCTGATATTTTATAGAAGTGTTCTCAATGTTGTGTATAACTTGTTCTGTTTTTTTTTTCATTTGCTCAACTCAACATTTGCTAAGTGCAGTCAGAAAAAGTTATTTTACCACTTATTTCAAGAATTGTGAGAACATTTATAGCATAAAGACTTTCATGAAAAAGTTTAACCCTGTGAAAAATGCCATACGGTGGACGTCCGATACCCCTTATTGAATTTTCAAAAAATTTTCTGTTTTCTGTTTTCTGTTTTCTGCCCATTTTTGGAGATTTTTTTCTGTTTTCTGTTTTCTGTCGAAATGGATTTTCTGTTTTCTGTTTTCAAAAAAAAATTTCCGCACATCCCTGTTCCGAACGAACGAATTTCGAATAAATTCGTTCATTTTTCATTCCGAACGAAAGAATTTTGGATAAATTCGTTCATTTTTTATTTCGAACGAACGAATATTCGAAATTCGAATATTCGAATGACGAATAATTTAAGCATCCATAGCATTATCGCGCAACTGCGAAGTGAGCGGCACTAACAAGTTGAATTCTTCTTCTAGAGCTTTATTTCCGCTTACAATTGGAATTAATAAGGCACGACTCATCTCTAGACCTGTACGGGCTACAACGCAAAGAATGCTACAAAATCAACTTTTCCTCTGTAGCTTAGCCTAAGGAGCTTATTCGAGGACCTTACTAATTTTGCCTGCCCCATAAGCCAGCGAGATTGGTGGAGCCGAGCTCCATAGTTATCTCCAAAGGGTGCTTTCGCCTCTATGGTTTAAAGGCAGTGTTCACGATAATCTTTAATTTTGAGATTATTCGCTATATCGATTAACTGGCCCCCGGGTAGATCTAAAATGACGTAGAAATTGCGAAAAACGCAACATAGGTGCGCAAAATCCTTAAAGGCAGTGTTCGCGATGAATATCGCACTCGGATTTCACCTAAAAATGGGATGGTTTGGTCGTGAGGTAACTAATAAAGAAACAGGGAAGAAAAATGTCCAGAATAAGTCAAAACAGCGGTTTCTTAATTCAGAGCGTGGACGAGAATCATGGGCCCTGCTGATTCCGGCAAGCGCGCGCTAATTGCGAAATCTGCGCGAATCGATAATGCTAACTGCGGCAGAGTTGCTTGGCAAATCGCCATCGAAACTTGTGCGGCGCCACTAGCTCGTCCGATTGGGGGCGGACCGGGATGGGTAGGCGCACCGGGAGAGCTTTCAAAGCCGTTTGTATTTATTTCTGGCCAGTTTTCGTTGCTTTCTTCGACCCTATCCTCTCCAGCATCTGCCAACTTTCTTTACTCTATATTGCTCCGTTCCTTCCTTAGAGCCCTAACTGATTCTGCTTTGCATGAAATATTCTTCTATTTTCGACTGACACAGTTTTCCAACGGTGACAACCACCATTAACATGTTTATCCGACCGGACAACTGGCCCATGTTAAAGAATAATGTCACTGAAATACGACGTTTTAATGCGTTTCTCGCCATTTCTTCGTAATTTTGGTAACACTTGGAGGCCAGCGCATTGTTTTATGTGAAAAACTCGCGGATGAAAATCATCGTGAACACTGCCTTTAAATGAGAGGCGCAGAGTTCTGCTGGAGCCAACAACGGGGCTCGGCTCCACCGACCTGGCTGGCTTACTCTGAGAGAATCTTTTGCGCTAGTACCGTGATGCTCCCGTGATTCGCGCTCGTTCCGCGATAGTTACCCAATCGACTCATCCGTTGACATTCCCGTTCTCATGCCGTGATAATACCGCGATCGTTGAGAGGTTTACCGCGCTAATACCGTGGTGCACTCGCGATCCGCGATGGTACCGTGATCGTCTCCCCGCTCCGCGTTCTCATGTTGTGCAGATTTGTAAAGCAGCGCGAAATGCGGCGAGGGCAATACCTTATAGCTTCGTGTTGATCTGATAGGCAACACTCGCTCGGGTGAAACATCGAGAGGGCCTGGATGCGGTACCATCAGAAGGCTGGAAGAATCTCGCGATCGTCCCGCGATAGCTCCAAGCTCGGTTCGTCGCTGATCCGCGATGTAACGCCCCGAATACCTCAATGTATAGACGAGATTCGCCCTCAGGTTGAAACTGGTAGGATCTCGAAACGTTCCGTGATAGGCCGAGGCTCGAATCCTCGCGGTTTTGCTATAGAGCATAGTGGGAGCATCGATGAACGAACGCGGTACACTCTCGGTTTGAGACTGGCAGAATTTCGCGATCGTTGCGCGATAGCCCCATGCTAGAATCCTCTCGGCCCCTACCAGAAACCGGAGATTCTATACGTGAACGATCGCGGGGGATTCTCTCAGAGTATGGAACGAGCAAAATTAGGAATCCGATATATCATTCGACGCAGAATTTTACGTAGATTTCAAAAACAGCCCTCACCAGGTTAAAGAGTTATAGGCGAAAAACCGGTGTTTCGTAAAATGAATTAGGCTGAAGGATCGAGAATATTTTTCCAAACTGGAAGCACAAGTTGACGCAGAATTCTATCTCCAAGCACAAAAAAGGTATGGACGAAAAACCGGCAGTGACACCCATCCAATCTTGAAAATGACTTGCATGAGTGTTGGGTGACTTTCATTCTTTTTCGGGGCGCGTACTGGGGGGAGATCGGAGTACGGGGCGGAGTTTATTGCTCCGTCGGCCAATCTACAGACGTCTCTCCACCCCTTAGGACGTGGGTGATTGGTTAACGGAGGGATAAACCCCACCCCCACGTATTCCCATCTCCTCCTGTGCCTCGGGGCGTTTCAACGGTTGTCAACGGTTTTCCCAATGATGGAGGTTCCCCCATCACCTGCCCAGAGGTGAGGGTTGGTGGAGTACATGGCTCCACCCAACGAAGCTATGGTTGGTGTTATCATTGCCCAGCGGCATGGAAAAATGGGAGTGGCCAAGTTTGATTGCCATGTGGCTCCCCCTGCTAGAACCGCCCTAGTAGCCTTATCAGACGGTGTGGGGAAAAATTTAGCTCTTGCGTTCGGAAAAATGGAACAATGGAGTAGTGAAGAAAATGAAATCAGTCTTGAAAGGTATGTCGATTTCTTCATACATTAGAGCTGATTTTCATATTTTTTGTTAAACCAGCTCGGGTATTCAAATTGGAATAACGTTCGAATATTCACCTCTGCGAATAATCGAATTCGAATAATATTCGAATATTCATCTTTCCCGAATAGTCGAATTCGAATAATATTCGAATATTTACCTTTCCCGAACAGTCGAATTCGAATATTATTCGAATATTCACCTTTCTCGAATAGTCGAATTCGAATAATATTCGAATATTCACCTTTCCCGAATAGTCGAATTCGAATAATGTTCGAATTTTCACCTTTTGCGAATAGTCGAATTCGAATAGTGTTCGAATTTTCACCTTTTGCTAATAGTCGAATTCGAATAATGTTCGAATATTCACACTTTTCGAATATTCGAATGTTCGAATAAAAATTCTTTCGAAAAATTCGAATATTTATTCGAACTCGAATATTCGGTCCTCACTCTAATACATAGCGCTCGAGACAGGGCAGTGCGTGCAGATCATCCCACGATTTGTTAGTCGTTTTTCGTAAAAACTTGACAAAAACACTACGAAGGCTTAATAAGACCATTCATTAATGTAGGTATGGAACATATATAAAAAATCAAGTTTAAACCTGCACGCTCTATAGAACAGTTCTTAGTGTTCATCAGATAAAATCCAAATCAGGATCGAGAAGGTTGTTTTGTGAGGCATCGATGGGGCTACGAACAGTCCCTCCCACTCGCTGGCCAAAAATACACAAAATGTCTACGATCCATGTTTCAGAATTTTCTTTCACCACTTGAAAACGGTATCGAGTGTGACTCAAAACCATTCCAGTATTAATTTCACGAAAACTAGAAATCGTTTCAAAAAAATTCTACTATTTCCAAGCATCATTTTTTGAAAAGTTCTGCGGCTCTTGAAAACTGCAAATTCGCCTTACGCAGAAAAGCAATTTTCTACCAAAGACACTGATAATATATTTGAAACGACGAAAACCGAGAAGAAAAGGCTATGAACAACTAAACATCACCCTATAACATTAGCTGATCGGCTGATTTTGTGACAAATCCAGTAATCTATAGTATAATTAGTGTATTGACCGCAACAGCACCTCATCCTCTTTCCGGGCGATGGACTAAACACTAGATCTTATTCTCCGAACCTTTTTGTGAGGATTGCTGTTAGACTCGTCCCTGGGTTTGGGTTGTAGTAGAACTGGCTCAGAGAGCTTACATCAGGGCTACCCTTCAGATTCTCAGAGGGAAACGTGGGCTCAGTTTTACCTCCAGTCAACACAGTTTTACCTACTTCGTCGGTTCGATGTACAATACCCTTCGAACAAAACGCACCCTCGAACTTCTCAGGCGATTCTCGGCTCCGAGCCGCCTGACAGTTCGGCTCGTGTTCCCAACTGCTAGTCGGCTTCTGTTGCTGCCAGGGCCACTGCTGTTGCTTACCGGGCCACCGCAATTGCTGTCCGGGCTGCTCCTCCTGGCTCGGACGGCAACAGCAGTGGCCCCGAGATTGGGAGAACGAGCCGAACTGTCAGGCGGCTCCGATTCCTGTTTGGTGCGGCTCGGGGCCGTGAATCGCCTGAGTTGGCAAATCAGCGAAAAAACACGTTTTCACGTTTTTTGAGCCTCCTTAGAATACCTCTGCCAGATTTGGGGTTTCGGGGGTGAGAAAGATATTGCTAGAATCTGAGTTGAACGCAAAACTCAGATGTCAGGCAGGACTCGAACCTGCATTGCACGCTTTCCGGGCGAGAGTGTTACCATTACATCACCGACACCCCGTTCTGCATCCATCAGCTATTCATACATGAACTGTGTAGGCACAACAGCAATCACCCGTTAACGGGTATGATCTGGTAAGCACATATCGGCATTGAATCCAGTTAAGCTGAATTCTTTTTGAAGACAGAATTTTGTTGTTTTTGATTATTTAATGCCGTTTTATGGCGTGATATATGATCACAAGTTATGAGTATAGCAGTATATGACCAGGATAACTTGTGATCATATACATATCATGCCATAAAACGGCATTAAATATTCAAAGACATCAAAATTGCTAGAATCGTCTCATCAAGATCTACAAGATGGTGTCAAAATTTCATTAACGTCTTGAACTATATCCTAATTATAGGTATTTTGCTAAAAAAATGAAAGTGATGGCCGAGCGTCCTGATGAGTCAAAACGTGCTATGGAAAGAGCAACATACCAATAATCAATGTATAGTTTGTGACATCAATGATATTTTGACACCATCTAATAGATAAGACGATTCTAGCAATATTTTTTTACCTCCAAAACCCTAAAATTCACGGAGTTATTCCAAAAGGGCGCAAAAAACGCGCTTTTCGCGAAGTTCGAGGGTGGGTGTTGTACCTTGTCAGGCATAAATATAGGGACGTGAACCGCAAAGCAACACTGAGCTGAACAACAATTTTGCGCCGACTACGCGTGCTTTGATCTTGAACATGAGAAGCTTTCGAAACCTCAGCCTGGTCAGCCCGAAAAAAAATCTCAAGATGTGTAACATCGGAATGGATCCTAATGAGACTTTGCGTTATCCATTGGAGGTTGGCGCAAACTCGGTGCATCTATGGTATAACATGTGGCACCGATTTTGCGCCAACCTTCAACAGTGAACGCAAAGTCTCATCAGGATCCTCGCCGACGTTACAGGAGACCTAAACAGCCGTTCACGAAGGCGGCAGTTCCTCAAGATTCGTGGGTCGTATAAGCTACATAGTTGGTAATCATCGGTATATTTTCCAGGATTGATCAGAGGAAAAAGCATCTGATGAAATGGGGATTGCGCATTTTAATTAGTCGAAATAATGGAGAATTTGAATACTTCCGTAATGAAGTATAAAAAAATTGAATATTACTCGAAAATATTTCTGAAGTATACGAATTTCGAACCTTACTCGGAAAACAAATTTTTCGCATTGCCGATCCGTTGAATTTCGAAAAAATCATTCGATTAGTTTTCGAATAATAGAATGCGGTAATAAGTACAAGAGCAAAGCGATTGCAAAAATAGTCTTATGTGGAAAACAGGTGACATTAAAAGGACTTGGATGATACAACAATACTGCATTACAAAATGTGAAAACTATGTATAAGAAAACACATGATTATAATGAGCAACGTAACCAGACGACGAACCGAATGACATTGTATCAGGAGTTGTCAATACGCGTGATCGTGGAAGGAATAAATTGAATCACATCATCCCATGCTACCGGTCGATGGGTGGTCGACTGTCTGTGGACCTTGGTCGACAGACAGTCGATCGGACACATCACGGTCGACAGACAGTCGATCCGCCCCTTGCAGTCAAACCACCCAGCGACCGGTAAGCCACAAGGGTGACGTGTCAACCACCCGTTGGACGCCACGAGTGTCTGAGTGTTCACGATGGTTGTCACCGGTTAAAAAATGGTGCTAATCAAAAATGGAAGAGTATTTTACGCAAAAAAGTATTAGTTAGGGCCCGAAGGAAAGAACGGAGCAGTAGAGAATAGAGAATTGCAAAAGACGGGTCCACAAAAGATTTCACTGTCACAACGAACAGTTCCAGTGAGAGTAAAGTGGCGGGGTGAGAGTAAAGGATTTCTTGCCCTTCTGGCGCGTTTTTCTCAATTTCATAGTCATTTCAGTTCTACCCGGGGACGAAACAATCGATTTAGCGATTAATCTAAAAATCGAAGGTTATCGTGAACACTGCCTTTAATGGAGCGGGGAATGTTGGCCCCAGCAAAAACTAAGAAAAATGAGCTCGGAAGGGTCCCCTACGGCCCCAAATTTAGACAACCGCCAGCTCGTCACACCCAGATGCACTTTCCACGCCCACCGACGTGAACAAATGAATGCTCGAGAATGTGAGATGAGCGATAGTTTCCGAACTTTAGCCCCGTTCTTCCCTTTATTCCCAACTTCTCTCTTTACTCAGGTCAGCTTGCATACATCGGCTGCAAGCTGACCTGAGTAAAGAAAGAGAAAGACGGAAGTTACAAGCCTCGGACAACTCGTCCACCATGCTTCCCTAGCTCAATTTTTTAGGGACCATAACTCCGTTCCCAGAAGGTCTTGTACGATTCCAGAGACATCATTGGAATCAGCATGGGACCGTCTTCAAGATAAGCGGAAAAGCAGAAAAACGATTCTCACCGTGAACACTGCCTTTGAAGGCAGTGTTCACGATAAAAAATGTGTTTCAGTTTCCACTAGGAATCGGTAGTGGAGAGGCACACTATAAGGTTGACGTCGAAAGAACGCATGAAAACGAGCTAGGAAAAGCTTCAAAAGAGCCCAAAGTTGGACGCCCTTCAGCTTGACACCCCCAGATGCACTTTCCACGCCCACCGACGTGAACAAATGAATTCTCGAGATCGTGAGATGAGCGCATGTTTTCCAATCATTAGCCCCGTTCTTCCCTTCATTCTCAGCTTCTCTCTTTACTCAGGTCAGCTCGCATAGATCGGCTGCAAAAGACGGAAGTTACAAGCCTCGGACAACTCGTCCATCATGTTTCCTTAGCTCAATTTTTGAGGGACCATAACTCCGTTCCTAGAAGGTCTTGTACGATTCCAAAAACATCATTGGAATCAGCATTGGACCGTCTTCAAGATAGGCGGAAAAGCAGGAAAACGATTCTCATCGTGAACACTGCCTTCAAGGGGGGAATCTTCACTATTGAGAAAACCGGCGACAACCAGTGAAACGCCCCGAAAAAGAATGAAACTGACCCAACACTCATGCAAGTCATTTTCAAGATTGGGTGGGTGTCACTGGCGGTTTTTCGGTCATAACTTTTCTACCCTAAAAGATAGCCCATTGGCTAAGGTTGTTTTTGGAATCCCCATAATATTCTGCATCGAATAGCGTTCCCAGTTCCAAAAAATACGTTCCACTTCTACCAGCCAATTTCAGTTTATAAGGTGCATTTTTTTCGCCTGAATTTATCGGTTTTTCGCCCATAACTTTTTCGAGCTTGGAGATAGACTTTTAGTGAAGGTTGTTTTCGAAATCTCGATGGAATTCTGCGTTGACTGGTGCTTACCTTAAAATAGTTTGCGGAGTGACCCTCTGATGAAAAAAAGTATTGCGGTTTAGCGTGTACCCGCGGAAGCAGTGTAGAGGGCTACAGAATCAGTTTCATACTTTTTTACAAAAACGAGGTACAGTGAAGGTATGAAAAAATTTTGGATTTATATCCAGGTTCGGCTTTCCGTAATCTGAGCAACAAGAGAGAGTTTGAAGAAAGAAACTGGAATCTACCCGACAAAAATTATGAGTTTCAGAAAAAAAATTGTGACAGTTATATTGGTGAATTCTCAAAAAAAATTCATTCTCTCGAAATTGAGTTTGTGACCAACTTAGAAATTTTACCAAATCGCTCTTGACTGACTTGGCTTAATCGGTTGGCTTTCGCCTGACGCGGTCATTCCGCATCTTCACCAAGGAGTGCCGTCCTAGTAGTCAGCCGTGTTAATTTTTCACGGTCTTCAGCCACAATTTGGACACATTCCATCCAGCTGTCCCTATTCCATTTCCTGCGAAACGAAACATCGCCCCTGAACAGTCTTTCAATGTCGAGTGACTTCGAAACCTCTTTAACCACATCCGTCCAGAACTTTCGCCTACGCCCAGGTGGCCGTTTCCAGACAGGATTTGGAAGCATTCTTGAAGCGTGTTGTACGAGACAATCCGGCGTTCTTCTTAGTATATGCCTGAGCAGTCGACTTTCCATTGCTGCTTGAGATGGCGTTAGGAGATGCTGGCACCTCCCTCGTGACAAGCGTTGATGTACTGCGTCGAATTCCTTGTAAAGATCTTCGTTATGGCATACACGCGGCCGGAAATATCTTAGCAAACGCCTAAAAAGCTTCCTCTCCGTGCAATCCAACCTTTCCATCTGCGTCTTCGGTGCTGCCCTCGTCTCCGATCCGTACATCATGATATTGCGAATAGCGGATAGGTAGACGCGCAACTTGACTTCCTTCGCGATGGTGGTAGACCACAAACACTTGGTTAGAGAATTAAATGCAGACGTAGCTTTCGCACATCGTTGTCGAATATCCGCTGCATAACTTCTATCGTTCTTCAGCAAACAGCTCAAATAACAGAAATCATCCACCAGTTCGATACGTTGTCCGTCCACACAAACTCCCGTTGAAGGCCTCTGAGAGACCCACACCTGCTTGCTTTCTCGGGACGAAGGCGAAGTCCATAGGCTGCGGCATACTTCGAAACGAGGTTCACAATCCTTCGCAGTTTTGCGTTGTTTTCAGCGAATAACACAATGTCGTCGGCGTACTCCAGGTCGACAAGGGAGCGTCCTGATGGTGTTAGGATCACATCCGCAGGAAACTCTTCTGCAACTCTACGCATGATGTCATTAACGGCGAAGTTGAAATGAAAAGGTCCTGCTACAGCTCCTTGCCTTACTCCTGTTTTCACCTCGAAAGCTGACGTAAATCCGACAGGTGTACGAACGGCTGCTGTTGTTCCTCTGTTCATGTCCTCGATTAACCGAGCATACTTTTGCGGGACTCCATCTGCTCGCAGAGCGTTGAGCAATCGATCACGATGAGGAGAGTCGAACGCGGCTTCAAAGTCCAAAAAAGCAAGCTGTAATGGCTTCGAATACCGCTGCCACGATTCAATTACTCTTCTCACGACGAACACTTGGTCGATGGTCGATCTTAAAAATCGAAAACCGGCTTGCTCATCTCTGGTCGTTCCTTCACGATGTTTGATTAGTCGCTCGAGAATGATACTTTCTAAAACCTTGTACATGACACGAAGTAGAGAGATTCCTCTGTAGTTCTTAGGATCCGTGACAGATAATTTCTTGTGAAGAGGTACAATGATCGCATGTCTCCACGAGTCGGGTATCCTTTCGCTCATCCACATGGCACGGATGGTGTTGGTCGTTTCACGAATCCCAGACGGAGGAAGAGCTTTCAGCATTTCAGCAGTGATGTTGTCATCTCCACCTGCCTTTCCATTCTTCATTTTCCGGACACAATCCAAAACTTCAGACTCAGTCGGCGGTTCCTCACTGGCATCGTAATGTGCTCTCTGAACATGCTTGAGCTCAGGTACTGATGGCGCTGGACGATTCAGTAATGAACTAAAGTAATCCTTCCATATTGGCAGCGTCGCATCCCCAACTGCAACTCCATTGGTAGTGTTGAGGACAGCAGAACATCTCTTCATCTTGCCGCTATACTGTCGCAGCAACGTGTAGGCTTTCCTCGGGTTCTTCTCCTCCCAAGCCTTCTCAAACTCCTTAGCTCTACACGTCCATTCTCGTTCGCGGTCACTTTGAAGCTGCCGACGCAACTTCCTCCTTAGACGCTTCTCCTCCACGAAGTTTCCTGCAGTTCGGAGAGCACATACCTTGTTGTAAGTAGACGTCGTTTCCTCTGAGACGTAGGCGAACTTCTTCTTAGGCTGTACAACCAGGAGTGCCTTTTTCGAAGCGTCCTGGATGCACTTGACAAAATAATCCGCGTGACAAAGTTTCTTCTTCGTCCGTACTCCGATCTGAATAGAAACGTGTTGTCGAAAATTCCTTCTGCATTCTTCATCTCTGAGACTTGTCGTGTCAATCCTCTGAAGAGGCTGAGCCCCTCGCTTCCTCTTATGAATCCTCGCAGTGAAGTTCAACGGAACAGGACGGTGATCCGAATCGAATGCGACATCCCACACAGCTCTAGATCTTCGAATGTCCAATACTGGAATATTCCTTGTCAGAACATAGTCGAGCTGTAGTTTCAAAGTTGTCATCCGACGCTTCCGCTGCTCTTCCAGAGATAGCTGGATTGGTCCCTGCCACGTAAGCTGATGGCGGCGATGATTCCTCTTGAATGTCGATGCAATAATAAGACCACTGCGCTCACAAAAGCCGACAAGGCGGTAGCCATTGTCCGATGTTTGCTCCACTGGGTAGAACCATTTACCGAGTACTTCGGATTCCTGATCAAGTCCTATCTTCGCATTTGCGTCAACTCCCACGGCAACAGCATGTTGACAAGGTATCCTGGCCAGCAACGTATTGAGTTCCTCATAAAACGCATCCTTCAAATTGTCCTCGGCGGTTTCAGTGGGCGCATGAGCACTCACTATCCAGAGATTGAATGCTCTGTGATCCTGCAGCCGTACGAATGCATTCCTACACGACGTTGAGCCAAACTCCTTGACCATACCATTGAAATCCTTCCTTACAGCTATTGCACAGCCTCCCATTCTCCTATCATCAGCGTTACCGCAGTAGATGGTGTACTCTCCGACATTGATAACGGGTCTATCCTTGAGGTGGGTTTCCTGCAAAGCAGCAAACGGTGCATGGAAATAGCTCAGAAGTCTGGATAGCGCAGTTTTTCGGATATCACTCGACAGCGATCGACAGTTCAGAGAGGCGAAATTGTGGCTTGTGGCCAAAGACTCGATGAACTCCTTAGGTACGGATCCTAAGGTGTTATGGACCAGAGGCCTTAGTGTGCCGGACGGCGACACCTTGATGCAATGTATGGGATACTTTCGCAATATAGTTGTGCACGCTATATCGCTCGAACGTTCCCTGTGTACACTCAAACGTCTGCTGGGTTCAGTAGAAGCAGGGGCACCAACGAGCAGGTACCAACAGACTTGTATGCACAACCACACACCAAATAGCTCTACAATCAAATATAGGTAGACAGCATTTACGCTTTACAAACTTTGAGCTCGACCACCTTGCGTAAATAGGAATTAGCCAAGGCTTCATAAACTAGTTTTCCCGAAAATATAAACAATAAAAAAAATCGGAAGCCAGGCTCACTTTGGAATCCAGTAGCTCGTAGAAGAAATTGGGTAAAGGCATACTAGCATCATATTGCTGTTCAAGAAAAGTTTCATTTTAATATTGGGAACATGAAAACTAACATGAGTTAGCAAATTAACACATTTGGGATCAGCGTTTATTGGAAGGATTGTTCTTGGGGTTGAATAGAAGCCTTGATCAGAATCTAGTTTCTTACAGTTCGGTGTAGTACACGTGAATAGTGTAGAAATTCGAGACTGCCTCTTTGCCGTTCCCCAATGGTGAGGCTGTGAGGCAGATAATTAAACTCGCACAGAGGAGCGAGCGATCTTACCATGATAAAGCGAGCGGCATGTCAGGTCTTTTATATTCAAACGGCACAGCCGCGCGGTACGCGCGTGACTTTCGGGCATTGAGGAGTAGTACAGTGCTCAAACCAGCAGTTACTGCGTCAAAATATCTACACTAGGGAAGCGCAAACTCGCTCGACTCTATCTACGTACTGATTGCACATACAGTTAGGTCCGTAGCTTGTTTCCTCAAAGAAAACATTTAAATCTCACCCGCGCCGGTCGAGAGAAGAGCGCAGCTAATCAGCTTATAAGCTGATTAGCTCCGCTCTTCTCTCGCCCGCCGCGGTGGAGATTCAAATGTAATTTCTTAAGGAAACAAGCCATGGGCCTAACTATACATACTGAGCTTCTTATCGAGTAATTAAGCTGCTATTGTACGGGGAAAGGAAAGTTAGATGAAAATTTCTGAAAGTTGGGCTCCGCAGAAAAGGTCAAGGATTTGGCATTGCTCTAAAATGTAGTGAAATTGTTTCATTAGATTTGGCTATCGAACAGATTTTCTAAATGTAGTGAAATAGTTGAATCGATTTGGCTGTTGGTGGTATATGCAGACAACATAATCATTAAATGTAGTGAAATTGTTGCGAACGGATTTGGCAGGAGCTCTATGAATTATCACAGTCAAATCACGCGTCAGAAGGTCCTCTGGCGAGCAAATAAAGACAAAATCAAAAAAACTACTTCTTAATTACTGCTAAACGAAATGTCGCCTTAGGGGCTAGAAATAAGGTTTTCGAATGTTAATCTGCCTTTTCAGTGTAGCTCCCACTAAGGTACCAGACCTTCCCTCACCGATTAGATAAAAATCATGAAAATGAATTCTAACACAATTTATTAGCTACTGACGCTATGTCTTCGTGTCATCAACGCTTTCACGATTCACATTGTATGGAAACGTTTTTGCTGCTAGACTTATTCTTGTTCTCATTTGGTTCAATATGCGCTCCAAGAAAAACCACTTCTGACGCGTGATTTGACTCTGATAATTCATAGAGCTCCTGCCAAATCCGTTCGCAACAATTTCACTACATTTAATGATTATGTTGTCTGCATATACCACCAACAGCCAAATCGATTCAACTATTTCACTACATTTAGAAAATCTGTTCGATAGCCAAATCTAATGAAACAATTTCACTACATTTTAGAGCAATGCCAAATCCTTGACCTTTTCTGCGGAGCCCAACTTTCAGAAATTTCACAACTTTTTCCAAGGGTTTCCCTTCTACAATATCGTCAAGCTCTGAGAGTCAAGTTGTTTTTTTTTCGAAAACATAGTGGTAGAAATGATGAAACAACCCCCTCCGCTGCTAAGACTGCAAGATATGTAATAGTTGCAACGCGGCTCCCTTTTTTTTCCTACACAGGTCTCATAATGTCCTGCCCACTCATAATGAGGTCTTGCACACATTCTACGACGTCCTGCACACCCCTACTGCGGTCCTGCACACGTCCCATGATGTCCTGCCCACTCCTACTACGGTCCTGCACACGTTCCATGATGTCCTGCACACTCCTACTGAGGTCCTGCACAGGTCCCATGATGTCCTGCACACTTCTACTAAGGTCCTGCACACGTTCGATGATGTCCTGCATACTCCTACTGAGGCCCTGTTTACATTCTACGGCGTCCTGCACACCCCTACTGAGGTCTCACATAGTCAACCGACACTTCAGCACACCCTGCGACGCCTTCTTATCGATGGTGCGCTAGGAACGAATACGCGCCGCGGTCAAGTACATCAATCCCGCACAGCGTCCTCTTTGAGCCGGGCGTTTAAAGTACACCACCCTGGAGAGCAAGGTGTTTATATGGAGTCTAAGAAAACAATGACTGATAACGAAAAACCCACCATTTTCATGAACTAATCTTGAGAGGCCGGTTTCCGAGTTTGAAATGCCCATTAGGGGCCCAGAAGTCATTATGGTGAGTTCTGACAATTATTTTCGTCATTCCCGTGGCCGATTACCTCTATTCACAATTTTTCGAGCGATTTGGTTCACCCCTTCCGAAAAAATGGTTTTCGACGGACGGAGGTGGAGGCGGAGGCGGTGGCGTAGGCGGAGGCGGGGGCGGTGGTGGAGAACGTTTTTGCGTACTTTGAGAGGTCATAACTTTGGAAAGCGGGGACCAGTTGGCTTGAAAAGTTGCACACATATGTAGTTTCTTGCAGCGCATCGAATGGTGTACAGCTCATACCTCTGGTGACGGTATGAATTGGTGATCTCATTGTAGGGCATCCGCGCGGGAAGAGATCAAAGCCAATGATGTCCTGCCCACTCCTACTAAGGTCTTGCTCACGTCCCATGATGTCCTGCCCACTCCTACTACGGTCCTGCACACATTTCATGATATCCTGCACACTCCTACTGAGGTGCTGCACAGGTCCCATGATGTCTTGCACACTCCTACTGAAGTCGTTCACAGGTCCAATGATGTCCTGCACACTCCTAAAGAGATCCTGCACAGGTTCCATGATCTCCTGCACACTCCTACTAAGGTCTTGCACACGTCCCATGATGTCCTGCCCACTCATACTACGGTCCTGCACACGTTCCAAGATGTCCTGCACACTCCTACTATGGCCTTGCACACGTCCCATGATGTCCTGCCCACTCCTACTACGGTCCTGCACACGTTCCATGATGTCCTGCACACTCCTACTGAGGTCCTGCACAGGTCCAATGATGTCCTGCACACTCCTACAGAGGTTCTGCACAGGTCCCATGATATCCTGCACACTCCTACTAAGGTCTTGCACACATTCTACGACGTCCTGCACACCCCTACTGGGGTGCTGCACACGTCCCATGATGTCCTGCCCACTCCTACTAAGGTCTTGCACACGTCCCATGATGTCCTGCCCACTCCTACTACGGTCCTGCACACGTTCCATGATGTCCTGCACACTCCTACTGAGGTCCTGCACAGGTCCCATGATGTCCTGCACACTCCTACTAAGGTCTTCCACACGTTCCATGATGTCCTGCACACTCCTACTGAGGTCCTGCGCAGGTACAATGATGTCCTGCACACTCCTACTGAGGTCCTGCGCAGGTACAATGATGTCCTGCACACTCCTACTGAGGTCCTGCACAGGTCCCATGATGTCCTGCACACTCCTACTAAGGTCTTGCACACGTTCCATGATGTCCTGCACACTCCTACTGAGGTCTTGCACACGTTCCATGATGTCCTGCCCACTCCTACTGAGGTCCTGCACACATTCTACGACGTCCTGCACACCCCTACTGGGGTCCTGCACACGTTCCATGATGTCCTGCACACTCCTACTAAGGTCCTGCACACGTTCGATGATGTCCTGCATACTCCTACTGAGGCCCTGCCCACATTCTACGACGTCCTGCACACCCTACTGAGGTCTCACATAGTCAACCGACACTTCAGCACATCCTGCGACGCCTTCTTATCGATGGTGCGCTTTGAACGAATACGCGCCGCGGTCAAGTACATCAACCCGCACAGCGTCCTCTTCCGAGCCGGACGTTCAAAGTACACCACCCTGGAGAGCAAGGTGTTTATATGGAGTCTAAGAAAACAATGACTGATAACGAAAAACCCACCATTTTCATAAACTATTCTTGAGAGGCCGGTTTCCGAGTTTCAAACGCCCGTTAGGGGCCCAGAGGTCATTATGGTGAGTTCTGACAATTATTTTCGTCATTCCCGTGGCCGATTACCTCTAGTCAAAAATTTTCGAGCGATTTGGTCCACTCCTTCCAAAAAAATGGTTTTCGACGGACGGAGGTGGAGGCGGAGGCGGAGGCGGTGGCGGAGGCGGAGGCGGTGGTGGAGAACGTTTTTGCGTACTTTGAGAGGTCATAACTTTAGAAAGCGGGGACCAGTTGGGATGAAAAGTTGCACACATATGTAATTTCTTGCAGCGCGTCGAATAATGTACAGCTCATACCTCTGTTGACGGTATGAATAGGTGATCTCGTTGTAGGGCATCCGCGCGGGAAGAGATCAAAGCCAAATCCTGGTGAGCGCTTCGCGCTCACCACAATTTGTCATCTCCCACTTATAGCCCTATGTAACACGATTTTTGTTCCCGGCTTCTAAGTGTTATATTTCAATTGCTTATGTCTAAGGTATTCGAAAAATGACATCATTAAGCACACACATCGCTTACACGATAACAGCAAGAAGAAACGCTGAAGTATGCCCTGTAGGTCTCGCACATTAGACTATGCATCAAATTTTCAATTTCGTTCTGTTTCTGGGTTGAAATTGTGCTCTCCTATACCGTTGGGTCTGAAACAGAAAAAAATTGTTCTCCGCCTCTTACAAAGGATGTTAAGGCTATAAAGTGTTGTTCCGCAAATCGTTGTTGTTCCACAAAAATTGTGGTGCGCGCGAAGCGCCCACCAGGATTTGGCTTTGATTCCTTACCGCGTGCAACCCGCTAAGAGAGATCACCCTTTCACGTTGTAGCTACAGAAATAAGCAGTACACCATTGAAACCGCCGTAAGAAGTTACGTGAGCAATCATCTTTTTATCCCGAAGGAAAACCGCGTTGAAAAAATATGGTCTCCCAACCAACAACTTTTTTGGGGTCTCCGCCACTGCCACGCCACTTTCATTTTTTTGGAAAACGTGAACCAAATAACCTGAAATTCGGTCTCTGGAGGTATTTTGCCACTGGAATGCCAAAAATAATTGTGAGAGCTCACCATTTTTACTTCTAAGCTCACTATCGATTGATTTTATCGATTTTTCCTTAAATTGCACTGAACGCGGTCATGATCACGACTTCTGTTGGGTGTGGATCCCTCAGCTACAAAAACTAATGCCTCACAATCATAAATCGATCGTTAATGTCGATCATTAACATTTAATAGTATCGATTTTCGCGCTTGTTGCACGAAATGCGGCGGTAACGTAGACCAAATGGCTCGCAATCCCGCACTCGGGGGTAATCGGCCACGGGAATGCGAAAAATAGTTGTCAGAACTCACCATTTCTACATCTAAGCCCTCTATCGATCGATGTTATCGATTTTTTCTCAGATTTCATGGGGCGCGGTCATAGGTCGTCACCTTGTTGGGTGTGGGTCCCTCAACTGCAAAAACTGATAACTCACAATCTTGAATCGATTGCTATAACCGATTACTACGCATCAATTTTATCAATTTTGCACTTGTTGCACGAAATGCGACAGCGGGTGGTATACTTCGACAAGATCGAATGATTCGAAAAATCATTCGTCCCAAAAAGTCCACTTTGAATTATTCGAGAATGAATTCGATAGTCGTTTTTTCCTAATGAACAGACCTTCCAGAACATTCCTTTGTTCCACGAGAGAATCGCGCGCCAAGGGTGTGTATTGACGCTTCATGGTGAATCTGTTTTGAAACCTTGAAATATTTTGTAATTACTTCCACTCGGAAGTGGATTATGTGAAGCAGTTGTCTGCATTATTTGCATTAGTTATACGCACCAGTTTGTATATTTTTCACATAGTCAGCCGTCTCGGGAATACTTTGTTTTCTTCCCTATTCAACATTTTCATTTATTCATTTAATCTTTGTAAACCGCCAAATCCATCTGCGAAAATTTCACAACATTTAAAAGAACTCGTTAATCGCGGAATCCAACAAGGGGAATTTCACAACATTTTATGACTTTGTAAACCGCCAAATCCATCTGCGAAAATTTCACAACATTTAAAAGAACTCGTTAATCGCCGAATCCAACAAGGGGAATTTCACAACATTTTATGACTTTGTAAACCGCCAAATCCATCTGCGAAAATTTCACAACATTTAAAAGAATTCGTTAATTGCCAAATCCAACTAGGGGAATTTCACAACATTTTATGACTTTGTAAACCGCCAAATCCATCTGCGAAAATTTCACAACATTTAAAAGAATTCGTTAATTGCCAAATCCAACTAGGGGAATTTCACAACATTTTATGACTTTGTAAACCGCCAAATCCATCTGCGAAAATTTCACAACATTTAAAAGAATTCGTTAATTGCCAAATCCAACTAGGGGAATTTCACAACATTTTATGACTTTGTAAACCATAAATCCATCTGCGAAAATTTCACAACATTTAAAAGAATTCGTTAATTGCCAAATCCAACTAAATTTCACAATATTTTATGACTTTGTAAACCGCCAAATCCATCTGCGAAAATTTCACAACATTTAAAAGAATTCGTTAATTGCCAAATCCAACTAGGAAAATTTCACAACATTTTATGACTTTGTAAACCGCCAAATCGATCTGCGAAAATTTCACAACATTTAAAAGAATTCGTTAATTGCCAAATCCAACTAGGGGAATTTCACAACATTTTATGACTTTGTAAACCGCCAAATCCATCTGCGAAAATTTCTTAACATTTAAAAGAATTCGTTAATTGCCAAATCAACTAGAAATTTCACAACATTTTATGACTTTGTAAACCGCCAAATCCATCTGCGAAAATTTCACAACATTTAAAAAGAATTCGTTAATTGCCAAATCCAACTAGGAATTTCACAACATTTTATGACTTTGTAAACCGCCAAATCCATCTGCGAAAATTTCACAACATTTAAAAGAATTCGTTAATTGCCAAATCCAACTAGGGAATTTCACAACATTTTATGACTTTGTAAACCGCCAAATCCATCTGCGAAAATTTCACAACATTTAAAAGAATTCGTTAATTGCCAAATCCAACTAGGGGAATTTCACAACATTTTATGACTTTGTAAACCGCCAAATCCATCTGCGAAAATTTCACAACAATTAAAAGAATTCGTTAATTGCCAAATCCAACTAGGAATTTCACAACATTTTATGACTTTGTAAACCGCCAAATCCATCTGCGAAAATTTCACAACATTTAAAAGAATTCGTTAATTGCCAAATCCAACTAGAGAATTTCACAACATTTTATGACTTTGTAAACCGCCAAATCCATCTGCGAAAATTTCACAACATTTAAAAAGAATTCGTTAATTGCCAAATCCAACTAGGAATTTCACAACATTTTATGACTTTGAAAACCGCCAAATCCATCTGCGAAAATTTCACAACATTTAAAAGAATTCGTTAATTGCCAAATCCAACTAGGGGAATTTCACAACATTTTATGACTTTGTAAACCGCCAAATCCATCTGCGAAAATTTCACAACATTTAAAAGAATTCGTTAATTGCCAAATCCAACTAGGGGAATTTCACAACATTTTATGACTTTGTAAACCGCCAAATCCATCTGCGAAAATTTCACAACATTTAAAAAGAATTCGTTAATTGCCAAATCCAACTAGGAATTTCACAACATTTTATGACTTTGTAAACCGCCAAATCCATCTGCGAAAATTTCACAACATTTAAAAGAATTCGTTAATTGCCAAATCCAACTAGGAAAATTTCACAACATTTTATGACTTTGTAAACCGCCAAATCGATCTGCGAAAATTTCACAACATTTAAAAGAATTCGTTAATTGCCAAATCCAACTAGGGAATTTCACAACATTTTATGACTTTGTAAACCGCCAAATCCATCTGCGAAAATTTCACAACATTTAAAAGAATTCGTTAATTGCCAAATCCAACTAGGGGAATTTCACAACATTTTATGACTTTGTAAACCGCCAAATCCATCTGCGAAAATTTCACAACATTTAAAAGAATTCGTTAATTGCCAAATCCAACTAGGGAATTTCACAACATTTTATGACTTTGTAAACCGCCAAATCCATCTGCGAAAATTTCACAACATTTAAAAAGAATTCGTTAATTGCCAAATCCAACTAGGAATTTCACAACATTTTATGACTTTGTAAACCGCCAAATCCATCTGCGAAAATTTCACAACATTTAAAAGAATTCGTTAATTGCCAAATCCAACTAGGGAATTTCACAACATTTTATGACTTTGTAAACCGCCAAATCCATCTGCGAAAATTTCACAACATTTAAAAGAATTCGTTAATTGCCAAATCCAACTAGGGGAATTTCACAACATTTTATGACTTTGTAAACCGCCAAATCCATCTGCGAAAATTTCACAACATTTAAAAAGAATTCGTTAATTGCCAAATCCAACTAGGGAATTTCACAACATTTTATGACTTTGTAAACCGCCAAATCCATCTGCGAAAATTTCACAACATTTAAAAGAATTCGTTAATTGCCAAATCCAACTAGAATTTCACAACATTTTATGACTTTGTAAACCGCCAAATCCATCTGCGAAAATTTCACAACATTTAAAAGAATTCGTTAATTGCCAAATCCAACTAGGGAATTTCACAACATTTTATGACTTTGTAAACCGCCAAATCCATCTGCGAAAATTTCACAACATTTAAAAGAATTCGTTAATTGCCAAATCCAACTAGGGGAATTTCACAACATTTTATGACTTTGTAAACCGCCAAATCCATCTGCGAAAATTTCACAACATTTAAAAAGAATTCGTTAATTGCCAAATCCAACTAGGGAATTTCACAACATTTTATGACTTTGTAAACCGCCAAATCCATCTGCGAAAATTTCACAACATTTAAAAGAATTCGTTAATTGCCAAATCCAACTAGGAAATTTCACAACATTTTATGACTTTGTAAACCGCCAAATCCATCTGCGAAAATTTCACAACATTTAAAAAGAATTCGTTAATTGCCAAATCAACTAGGGAATTTCACAACATTTTATGACTTTGTAAACCGCCAAATCCATCTGCGAAAATTTCACAACATTTAAAAGAATTCGTTAATTGCCAAATCCAACTAGGGAATTTCACAACATTTTATGACTTTGTAAACCGCCAAATCCATCTGCGAAAATTTCACAACATTTAAAAGAATTCGTTAATTGCCAAATCCAACTAGGGAATTTCACAACATTTTATGACTTTGTAAACCGCCAAATCCATCTGCGAAAATTTCACAACATTTAAAAGAATTCGTTAATTGCCAAATCCAACTAGGGAATTTCACAACATTTTATGACTTTGTAAACCGCCAAATCCATCTGCGAAAATTTCACAACATTTAAAAGAATTCGTTAATTGCCAAATCCAACTAGGGAATTTCACAACATTTTATGACTTTGTAAACCGCCAAATCCATCTGCGAAAATTTCACAACATTTAAAGAATTCGTTAATTGCCAAATCAACTAGGAATTTCACAACATTTTATGACTTTGTAAACCGCCAAATCCATCTGCGAAAATTTCACAACATTTAAAAGAATTCGTTAATTGCCAAATCCAACTAGGAATTTCACAACATTTTATGACTTTGTAAACCGCCAAATCCATCTGCGAAAATTTCACAACATTTAAAAGAATTCGTTAATTGCCAAATCCAACTAGGGAATTTCACAACATTTTATGACTTTGTAAACCGCCAAATCCATCTGCGAAAATTTCACAACATTTAAAGAATTCGTTAATTGCCAAATCCAACTAGGGAATTTCACAACATTTTATGACTTTGTAAACCGCCAAATCCATCTGCGAAAATTTCACAACATTTAAAAGAATTCGTTAATTGCCAAATCCAACTAGAATTTCACAACATTTTATGACTTTGTAAACCGCCAAATCCATCTGCGAAAATTTCACAACATTTAAAAAGAATTCGTTAATTGCCAAATCCAACTAGGGAATTTCACAACATTTTATGACTTTGTAAACCGCCAAATCCATCTGCGAAAATTTCACAACATTTAAAAAGAATTCGTTAATTGCCAAATCCAACTAGGGAATTTCACAACATTTTATGACTTTGTAAACCGCCAAATCCATCTGCGAAAATTTCACAACATTTAAAAGAATTCGTTAATTGCCAAATCCAACTAGAATTTCACAACATTTTATGACTTTGTAAACCGCCAAATCCATCTGCGAAAATTTCACAACATTTAAAAGAATTCGTTAATTGCCAAATCCAACTAGGGAATTTCACAACATTTTATGACTTTGTAAACCGCCAAATCCATCTGCGAAAATTTCACAACATTTAAAAAGAATTCGTTAATTGCCAAATCCAACTAGAATTTCACAACATTTTATGACTTTGTAAACCGCCAAATCCATCTGCGAAAATTTCACAACATTTAAAAGAATTCGTTAATTGCCAAATCCAACTAGGGAATTTCACAACATTTTATGACTTTGTAAACCGCCAAATCCATCTGCGAAAATTTCACAACATTTAAAAAGAATTCGTTAATTGCCAAATCCAACTAGGGAATTTCACAACATTTTATGACTTTGTAAACCGCCAAATCCATCTGCGAAAATTTCACAACATTTAAAAAGAATTCGTTAATTGCCAAATCCAACTAGGGAATTTCACAACATTTTATGACTTTGTAAACCGCCAAATCCATCTGCGAAAATTTCACAACATTTAAAAAGAATTCGTTAATTGCCAAATCCAACTAGGGAATTTCACAACATTTTATGACTTTGTAAACCGCCAAATCCATCTGCGAAAATTTCACAACATTTAAAAAGAATTCGTTAATTGCCAAATCCAACTAGAATTTCACAACATTTTATGACTTTGTAAACCGCCAAATCCATCTGCGAAAATTTCACAACATTTAAAAGAATTCGTTAATTGCCAAATCCAACTAGGGAATTTCACAACATTTTATGACTTTGTAAACCGCCAAATCCATCTGCGAAAATTTCACAACATTTAAAAGAATTCGTTAATTGCCAAATCCAACTAGGGAATTTCACAACATTTTATGACTTTGTAAACCGCCAAATCCATCTGCGAAAATTTCACAACATTTAAAAGAATTCGTTAATTGCCAAATCCAACTAGAATTTCACAACATTTTATGACTTTGTAAACCGCCAAATCCATCTGCGAAAATTTCACAACATTTAAAAGAATTCGTTAATTGCCAAATCCAACTAGGGAATTTCACAACATTTTATGACTTTGTAAACCGCCAAATCCATCTGCGAAAATTTCACAACATTTAAAAAGAACATTCGTTAATTGCCAAATCCAACTGGGAATTTCACAACATTTTATGACTTTGTAAACCGCCAAATCCATCTGCGAAAATTTCACAACATTTAAAAGAATTCGTTAATTGCCAAATCCAACTAGAATTTCACAACATTTTATGACTTTGTAAACCGCCAAATCCATCTGCGAAAATTTCACAACATTTAAAAGAATTCGTTAATTGCCAAATCCAACTAGGGAATTTCACAACATTTTATGACTTTGTAAACCGCCAAATCCATCTGCGAAAATTTCACAACATTTAAAAAGAATTCGTTAATTGCCAAATCCAACTAGGGAATTTCACAACATTTTATGACTTTGTAAACCGCCAAATCCATCTGCGAAAATTTCACAACATTTAAAAGAATTCGTTAATTGCCAAATCCAACTAGGGAATTTCACAACATTTTATGACTTTGTAAACCGCCAAATCCATCTGCGAAAATTTCACAACATTTAAAAGAATTCGTTAATTGCCAAATCCAACTAGGGAATTTCACAACATTTTATGACTTTGTAAACCGCCAAATCCATCTGCGAAAATTTCACAACATTTAAAAGAATTCGTTAATTGCCAAATCCAACTAGGGAATTTCACAACATTTTATGACTTTGTAAACCGCCAAATCCATCTGCGAAAATTTCACAACATTTAAAAGAATTCGTTAATTGCCAAATCCAACTAGGGAATTTCACAACATTTTATGACTTTGTAAACCGCCAAATCCATCTGCGAAAATTTCACAACATTTAAAAAGAATTCGTTAATTGCCAAATCCAACTAGGAAATTTCACAACATTTTATGACTTTGTAAACCGCCAAATCCATCTGCGAAAATTTCACAACATTTAAAAGAATTCGTTAATTGCCAAATCCAACTAGAATTTCACAACATTTTATGACTTTGTAAACCGCCAAATCCATCTGCGAAAATTTCACAACATTTAAAAAGAATTCGTTAATTGCCAAATCCAACTAGAATTTCACAACATTTTATGACTTTGTAAACCGCCAAATCCATCTGCGAAAATTTCACAACATTTAAAAAGAATTCGTTAATTGCCAAATCCAACTAGGAATTTCACAACATTTTATGACTTTGTAAACCGCCAAATCCATCTGCGAAAATTTCACAACATTTAAAAGAATTCGTTAATTGCCAAATCCAACTAGAAATTTCACAACATTTTATGACTTTGTAAACCGCCAAATCCATCTGCGAAAATTTCACAACATTTAAAAGAATTCGTTAATTGCCAAATCCAACTAGGGAATTTCACAACATTTTATGACTTTGTAAACCGCCAAATCCATCTGCGAAAATTTCACAACATTTAAAAGAATTCGTTAATTGCCAAATCCAACTAGAATTTCACAACATTTTATGACTTTGTAAACCGCCAAATCCATCTGCGAAAATTTCACAACATTTAAAAGAATTCGTTAATTGCCAAATCCAACTAGGAATTTCACAACATTTTATGACTTTGTAAACCGCCAAATCCATCTGCGAAAATTTCACAACATTTAAAAGAATTCGTTAATTGCCAAATCCAACTAGGGAATTTCACAACATTTTATGACTTTGTAAACCGCCAAATCCATCTGCGAAAATTTCACAACATTTAAAAAGAATTCGTTAATTGCCAAATCCAACTAGAAATTTCACAACATTTTATGACTTTGTAAACCGCCAAATCCATCTGCGAAAATTTCACAACATTTAAAAAGAATTCGTTAATTGCCAAATCCAACTAGGGAATTTCACAACATTTTATGACTTTGTAAACCGCCAAATCCATCTGCGAAAATTTCACAACATTTAAAAGAATTCGTTAATTGCCAAATCCAACTAGGGAATTTCACAACATTTTATGACTTTGTAAACCGCCAAATCCATCTGCGAAAATTTCACAACATTTAAAAAGAATTCGTTAATTGCCAAATCCAACTAGGGGAATTTCACAACATTTTATGACTTTGTAAACCGCCAAATCCATCTGCGAAAATTTCACAACATTTAAAGAATTCGTTAATTGCCAAATCCAACTAGGGAATTTCACAACATTTTATGACTTTGTAAACCGCCAAATCCATCTGCGAAAATTTCACAACATTTAAAGAATTCGTTAATTGCCAAATCCAACTAGGGAATTTCACAACATTTTATGACTTTGTAAACCGCCAAATCCATCTGCGAAAATTTCACAACATTTAAAAAGAATTCGTTAATTGCCAAATCCAACTAGGGAATTTCACAACATTTTATGACTTTGTAAACCGCCAAATCCATCTGCGAAAATTTCACAACATTTAAAAGAATTCGTTAATTGCCAAATCCAACTAGGGAATTTCACAACATTTTATGACTTTGTAAACCGCCAAATCCATCTGCGAAAATTTCACAACATTTAAAAGAATTCGTTAATTGCCAAATCCAACTAGGAATTTCACAACATTTTATGACTTTGTAAACCGCCAAATCCATCTGCGAAAATTTCACAACATTTAAAGAATTCGTTAATTGCCAAATCCAACTAGGGAATTTCACAACATTTTATGACTTTGTAAACCGCCAAATCCATCTGCGAAAATTTCACAACATTTAAAAGAATTCGTTAATTGCCAAATCCAACTAGAATTTCACAACATTTTATGACTTTGTAAACCGCCAAATCCATCTGCGAAAATTTCACAACATTTAAAAGAATTCGTTAATTGCCAAATCCAACTAGGGAATTTCACAACATTTTATGACTTTGTAAACCGCCAAATCCATCTGCGAAAATTTCACAACATTTAAAAGAATTCGTTAATTGCCAAATCCAACTAGGGAATTTCACAACATTTTATGACTTTGTAAACCGCCAAATCCATCTGCGAAAATTTCACAACATTTAAAAGAATTCGTTAATTGCCAAATCCAACTAGGGAATTTCACAACATTTTATGACTTTGTAAACCGCCAAATCCATCTGCGAAAATTTCACAACATTTAAAAGAATTCGTTAATTGCCAAATCCAACTAGGGAATTTCACAACATTTTATGACTTTGTAAACCGCCAAATCCATCTGCGAAAATTTCACAACATTTAAAAGAATTCGTTAATTGCCAAATCCAACTAGGGAATTTCACAACATTTTATGACTTTGTAAACCGCCAAATCCATCTGCGAAAATTTCACAACATTTAAAAAGAATTCGTTAATTGCCAAATCCAACTAGAATTTCACAACATTTTATGACTTTGTAAACCGCCAAATCCATCTGCGAAAATTTCACAACATTTAAAAGAATTCGTTAATTGCCAAATCCAACTAGGGAATTTCACAACATTTTATGACTTTGTAAACCGCCAAATCCATCTGCGAAAATTTCACAACATTTAAAAGAATTCGTTAATTGCCAAATCCAACTAGGGAATTTCACAACATTTTATGACTTTGTAAACCGCCAAATCCATCTGCGAAAATTTCACAACATTTAAAAGAATTCGTTAATTGCCAAATCCAACTAGGGGAATTTCACAATATTTTATGACTTTGTAAACCGCCAAATCCATCTGCGAAAATTTCACAACATTTAAAAGAATTCGTTAATTGCCAAATCCAACTAGGGGAATTTCACAACATTTTATGACTTTGTAAACCGCCAAATCCATCTGCGAAAATTTCACAACATTTAAAAGAATTCGTTAATTGCCAAATCCAACTAGGAGAATTTCACAACATTTTATGACTTTGTAAACCGCCAAATCCATCTGCGAAAATTTCACAACATTTAAAAGAATTCCGTAATTGCCAAATCCAACTAGGGAATTTCACAACATTTTATGACTTTGTAAACCGCCAAATCCATCTGCGAAAATTTCACAACATTTAAAAGAATTCGTTAATTGCCAAATCCAACTAGGGGAATTTCACAACATTGTATGACTTTGTAAACCGCCAAATCCATCTGCGAAAATTTCACGACATTTAAAAGAATTCGTTAATTGCCAAATCCAACTAGGGGAATTTCACAACATTTTATGACTTTGTAAACCGCCAAATCCATCTGCGAAAATTTCACAACATTTAAAAGAATTCGTTAATTGCCAAATCCAACTAGAATTTCACAACATTTTATGACTTTGTAAACCGCCAAATCCATCTGCGAAAATTTCACAACATTTAAAAAGAATTCGTTAATTGCCAAATCCAACTAGGGAATTTCACAACATTTTATGACTTTGTAAACCGCCAAATCCATCTGCGAAAATTTCACAACATTTAAAAAGAATTCGTTAATTGCCAAATCCAACTAGGGGAATTTCACAACATTTTATGACTTTGTAAACCGCCAAATCCATCTGCGAAAATTTCACAACATTTAAAGAATTCGTTAATTGCCAAATCCAACTAGGGAATTTCACAACATTTTATGACTTTGTAAACCGCCAAATCCATCTGCGAAAATTTCACAACATTTAAAAGAATTCGTTAATTGCCAAATCCAACTAGGAATTTCACAACATTTTATGACTTTGTAAACCGCCAAATCCATCTGCGAAAATTTCACAACATTTAAAAGAATTCGTTAATTGCCAAATCCAACTAGAAATTTCACAACATTTTATGACTTTGTAAACCGCCAAATCCATCTGCGAAAATTTCACAACATTTAAAAGAATTCGTTAATTGCCAAATCCAACTAGAAATTTCACAACATTTTATGACTTTGTAAACCGCCAAATCCATCTGCGAAAATTTCACAACATTTAAAAGAATTCGTTAATTGCCAAATCAACTAGGGAAATTTCACAACATTTTATGACTTTGTAAACCGCCAAATCCATCTGCGAAAATTTCACAACATTTAAAAGAATTCGTTAATTGCCAAATCCAACTAGGAATTTCACAACATTTTATGACTTTGTAAACCGCCAAATCCATCTGCGAAAATTTCACAACATTTAAAAAGAATTCGTTAATTGCCAAATCAACTAGGGAATTTCACAACATTTTATGACTTTGTAAACCGCCAAATCCATCTGCGAAAATTTCACAACATTTAAAAGAATTCGTTAATTGCCAAATCCAACTAGGGAATTTCACAACATTTTATGACTTTGTAAACCGCCAAATCCATCTGCGAAAATTTCACAACATTTAAAAGAATTCGTTAATTGCCAAATCCAACTAGGGAATTTCACAACATTTTATGACTTTGTAAACCGCCAAATCCATCTGCGAAAATTTCACAACATTTAAAAGAATTCGTTAATTGCCAAATCCAACTAGAAATTTCACAACATTTTATGACTTTGTAAACCGCCAAATCCATCTGCGAAAATTTCACAACATTTAAAAGAATTCGTTAATTGCCAAATCCAACTAGAAATTTCACAACATTTTATGACTTTGTAAACCGCCAAAACCATCTGCGAAAATTTCACAACATTTAAAAAGAATTCGTTAATTGCCAAATCCAACTACGGGAATTTCACAACATTTTATGACTTTGTAAACCGCCAAATCCATCTGCGAAAATTTCACAACATTTAAAAGAACTCGTTAATTGCCAAATCCAACTAGGGGAATTTCACAACATTTTATGACTTTGTAAACCGCCAAAACCATCTGCGAAAGTTTCACAACATTTAAAAGAATTCGTTAATTGCCAAATCCAACTAGGAATTTCACAACATTTTATGACTTTGTAAACCGCCAAATCCATCTGCGAAAATTTCACAACATTTAAAAGAATTCGTTAATTGCCAAATCCAACTAGGAATTTCACAACATTTTATGACTTTGTAAACCGCCAAATCCATCTGCGAAAATTTCACAACATTTAAAAAGAATTCGTTAATTGCCAAATCCAACTAGGGAATTTCACAACATTTTATGACTTTGTAAACCGCCAAATCCATCTGCGAAAATTTCACAACATTTAAAAGAATTCGTTAATTGCCAAATCCAACTAGGGGAATTTCACAACATTTTATGACTTTGTAAACCGCCAAATCCATCTGCGAAAATTTCACAACATTTAAAAGAATTCGTTAATTGCCAAATCCAACTAGGGGAATTTCACAACATTTTATGACTTTGTAAACCGCCAAATCCATCTGCGAAAATTTCACAACATTTAAAAAGAATTCGTTAATTGCCAAATCCAACTAGGGAATTTCACAACATTTTATGACTTTGTAAACCGCCAAATCCATCTGCGAAAATTTCACAACATTTAAAAGAATTCGTTAATTGCCAAATCCAACTAGGGGAATTTCACAACATTTTATGACTTTGTAAACCGCCAAATCCATCTGCGAAAATTTCACAACATTTAAAAGAATTCGTTAATTGCCAAATCCAACTAGGGGAATTTCACAACATTTTATGACTTTGTAAACCGCCAAATCCATCTGCGAAAATTTCACAACATTTAAAAGAATTCGTTAATTGCCAAATCCAACTAGGGGAATTTCACAACATTTTATGACTTTGTAAACCGCCAAATCCATCTGCGAAAATTTCACAACATTTGAAAAATTCGTTAATTGCCAAATCCAACTAGGGGAATTTCACAACATTTTATGACTTTGTAAACCGCCAAATCCATCTGCGAAAATTTCACAACATTTAAAAGAATTCGTTAATTGCCAAATCCAACTAGGAATTTCACAACATTTTATGACTTTGTAAACCGCCAAATCCATCTGCGAAAATTTCACAACATTTAAAAAGAATTCGTTAATTGCCAAATCCAACTAGGGAATTTCACAACATTTTATGACTTTGTAAACCGCCAAATCCATCTGCGAAAATTTCACAACATTTAAAAGAATTCGTTAATTGCCAAATCCAACTAGGAATTTCACAACATTTTATGACTTTGTAAACCGCCAAATCCATCTGCGAAAATTTCACAACATTTAAAAAGAATTCGTTAATTGCCAAATCCAACTAGGGAATTTCACAACATTTTATGACTTTGTAAACCGCCAAATCCATCTGCGAAAATTTCACAACATTTAAAAAGAATTCGTTAATTGCCAAATCCAACTAGGGAATTTCACAACATTTTATGACTTTGTAAACCGCCAAATCCATCTGCGAAAATTTCACAACATTTAAAAGAATTCGTTAATTGCCAAATCCAACTAGGGAATTTCACAACATTTTATGACTTTGTAAACCGCCAAATCCATCTGCGAAAATTTCACAACATTTAAAAGAATTCGTTAATTGCCAAATCCAACTAGGGAATTTCACAACATTTTATGACTTTGTAAACCGCCAAATCCATCTGCGAAAATTTCACAACATTTAAAAGAATTCGTTAATTGCCAAATCCAACTAGGGAATTTCACAACATTTTATGACTTTGTAAACCGCCAAATCCATCTGCGAAAATTTCACAACATTTAAAAGAATTCGTTAATTGCCAAATCCAACTAGAATTTCACAACATTTTATGACTTTGTAAACCGCCAAATCCATCTGCGAAAATTTCACAACATTTAAAAGAATTCGTTAATTGCCAAATCCAACTAGGGAATTTCACAACATTTTATGACTTTGTAAACCGCCAAATCCATCTGCGAAAATTTCACAACATTTAAAAAGAATTCGTTAATTGCCAAATCCAACTAGGGAATTTCACAATATTTTATGACTTTGTAAACCCACAAATCCATCTGCGAAAATTTCACAACATTTAAAAGAATTCGTTAATTGCCAAATCCAACTAGGAATTTCACAACATTTTATGACTTTGTAAACCGCCAAATCCATCTGCGAAAATTTCACAACATTTAAAAAGAATTCGTTAATTGCCAAATCCAACTAGGGAATTTCACAACATTTTATGACTTTGTAAACCGCCAAATCCATCTGCGAAAATTTCACAACATTTAAAAGAATTCGTTAATTGCCAAATCCAACTAGGAATTTCACAACATTTTATGACTTTGTAAACCGCCAAATCCATCTGCGAAAATTTCACAACATTTAAAAGAATTCGTTAATTGCCAAATCCAACTAGGGAATTTCACAACATTTTATGACTTTGTAAACCGCCAAATCCATCTGCGAAAATTTCACAACATTTAAAAGAATTCGTTAATTGCCAAATCCAACTAGGGAATTTCACAACATTTTATGACTTTGTAAACCGCCAAATCCATCTGCGAAAATTTCACAACATTTAAAAAGAATTCGTTAATTGCCAAATCCAACTAGGAATTTCACAACATTTTATGACTTTGTAAACCGCCAAATCCATCTGCGAAAATTTCACAACATTTAAAAGAATTCGTTAATTGCCAAATCCAACTAGGGAATTTCACAACATTTTATGACTTTGTAAACCGCCAAATCCATCTGCGAAAATTTCACAACATTTAAAAGAATTCGTTAATTGCCAAATCCAACTAGGAATTTCACAACATTTTATGACTTTGTAAACCGCCAAATCCATCTGCGAAAATTTCACAACATTTAAAAGAATTCGTTAATTGCCAAATCCAACTAGGGAATTTCACAACATTTTATGACTTTGTAAACCGCCAAATCCATCTGCGAAAATTTCACAACATTTAAAAGAATTCGTTAATTGCCAAATCCAACTAGGGAATTTCACAACATTTTATGACTTTGTAAACCGCCAAATCCATCTGCGAAAATTTCACAACATTTAAAAGAATTCGTTAATTGCCAAATCCAACTAGGAATTTCACAACATTTTATGACTTTGTAAACCGCCAAATCCATCTGCGAAAATTTCACAACATTTAAAAGAATTCGTTAATTGCCAAATCCAACTAGGGAATTTCACAACATTTTATGACTTTGTAAACCGCCAAATCCATCTGCGAAAATTTCACAACATTTAAAAAGAATTCGTTAATTGCCAAATCCAACTAGGGGAATTTCACAACATTTTATGACTTTGTAAACCGCCAAATCCATCTGCGAAAATTTCACAACATTTAAAAGAATTCGTTAATTGCCAAATCAACTAGGAATTTCACAACATTTTATGACTTTGTAAACCGCCAAATCCATCTGCGAAAATTTCACAACATTTAAAAGAATTCGTTAATTGCCAAATCCAACTAGGGAATTTCACAACATTTTATGACTTTGTAAACCGCCAAATCCATCTGCGAAAATTTCACAACATTTAAAAGAATTCGTTAATTGCCAAATCCAACAAGGGAATTTCACAACATTTTATGACTTTGTAAACCGCCAAATCCATCTGCGAAAATTTCACAACATTTAAAAGAATTCGTTAATTGCCAAATCCAACTAGAATTTCACAACATTTTATGACTTTGTAAACCGCCAAATCCATCTGCGAAAATTTCACAACATTTAAAAGAATTCGTTAATTGCCAAATCCAACTAGGGAATTTCACAACATTTTATGACTTTGAAAACCGCCAAATCCATCTGCGAAAATTTCACAACATTTAAAAGAATTCGTTAATTGCCAAATCCAACTAGGGGAATTTCACAACATTTTATGACTTTGTAAACCGCCAAATCCATCTGCAAAAATTTCACAACATTTGAAAAATTCGTTAATTGCCAAATCCAACTAGGGAATTTCACAACATTTTATGACTTTGTAAACCGCCAAATCCATCTGCGAAAATTTCACAACATTTAAAAGAATTCGTTAATTGCCAAATCCAACTAAGAATTTCACAACATTTTATGACTTTGTAAACCGCCAAATCCATCTGCGAAAATTTCACAACATTTAAAAGAATTCGTTAATTGCCAAATCCAACTAGGGGAATTTCACAACATTTTATGACTTTGTAAACCGCCAAATCCATCTGCGAAAATTTCACAACATTTAAAAGAATTCGTTAATTGCCAAATCCAACTAGGGGAATTTCACAACATTTTATGACTTTGTAAACCGCCAAATCCATCTGCGAAAATTTCACAACATTTAAAAGAATTCGTTAATTGCCAAATCCAACTAGGGAATTTCACAACATTTTATGACTTTGTAAACCGCCAAATCCATCTGCGAAAATTTCACAACATTTAAAAGAATTCGTTAATTGCCAAATCCAACTAGAATTTCACAACATTTTATGACTTTGTAAACCGCCAAATCCATCTGCGAAAATTTCACAACATTTAAAAGAATTCGTTAATTGCCAAATCCAACTAGGAATTTCACAACATTTTATGACTTTGTAAACCGCCAAATCCATCTGCGAAAATTTCACAACATTTAAAAGAATTCGTTAATTGCCAAATCCAACTAGGGAATTTCACAACATTTTATGACTTTGTAAACCGCCAAATCCATCTGCGAAAATTTCACAACATTTAAAAGAATTCGTTAATTGCCAAATCCAACTAGGAATTTCACAACATTTTATGACTTTGTAAACCGCCAAATCCATCTGCGAAAATTTCACAACATTTAAAAGAATTCGTTAATTGCCAAATCCAACTAGGGAATTTCACAACATTTTATGACTTTGTAAACCGCCAAATCCATCTGCGAAAATTTCACAACATTTAAAAGAATTCGTTAATTGCCAAATCCAACTAGGGAATTTCACAACATTTTATGACTTTGTAAACCGCCAAATCCATCTGCGAAAATTTCACAACATTTAAAAGAATTCGTTAATTGCCAAATCCAACTAGGGAATTTCACAACATTTTATGACTTTGTAAACCGCCAAATCCATCTGCGAAAATTTCACAACATTTAAAAGAATTCGTTAATTGCCAAATCAACTAGGGAATTTCACAACATTTTATGACTTTGTAAACCGCCAAATCCATCTGCGAAAATTTCACAACATTTAAAAGAATTCGTTAATTGCCAAATCCAACTAGGAATTTCACAACATTTTATGACTTTGTAAACCGCCAAATCCATCTGCGAAAATTTCACAACATTTAAAAGAATTCGTTAATTGCCAAATCCAACTAGGGAATTTCACAACATTTTATGACTTTGTAAACCGCCAAATCCATCTGCGAAAATTTCACAACATTTAAAAGAATTCGTTAATTGCCAAATCCAACTAGGAATTTCACAACATTTTATGACTTTGTAAACCGCCAAATCCATCTGCGAAAATTTCACAACATTTAAAAGAATTCGTTAATTGCCAAATCCAACTAGGGAATTTCACAACATTTTATGACTTTGTAAACCGCCAAATCCATCTGCGAAAATTTCACAACATTTAAAAGAATTCGTTAATTGCCAAATCCAACTAGGGAATTTCACAACATTTTATGACTTTGTAAACCGCCAAATCCATCTGCGAAAATTTCACAACATTTAAAAGAATTCGTTAATTGCCAAATCCAACTAGGGGAATTTCACAACATTTTATGACTTTGTAAACCGCCAAATCCATCTGCGAAAATTTCACAACATTTAAAAGAATTCGTTAATTGCCAAATCCAACTAGGAATTTCACAACATTTTATGACTTTGTAAACCGCCAAATCCATCTGCGAAAATTTCACAACATTTAAAAGAATTCGTTAATTGCCAAATCCAACTAGGGAATTTCACAACATTTTATGACTTTGTAAACCGCCAAATCCATCTGCGAAAATTTCACAACATTTAAAAGAATTCGTTAATTGCCAAATCCAACTAGGGGAATTTCACAACATTTTATGACTTTGTAGACCGCCAAATCCACCTGCGAAAATTTCACAACATTTAAAAGAATTGGTTAATTGCCAAATCCAACTAGGGAATTTCACAACATTTTATGACTTTGTAAACCGCCAAATCCATCTGCGAAAATTTCACAACATTTAAAAGAATTCGTTAATTGCCAAATCCAACTAGGGAATTTCACAACATTTTATGACTTTGTAAACCGCCAAATCCATCTGCGAAAATTTCACAACATTTAAAAGAATTCGTTAATTGCCAAATCCAACTAGGAATTTCACAACATTTTATGACTTTGTAAACCGCCAAATCCATCTGCGAAAATTTCACAACATTTAAAAGAATTCGTTAATTGCCAAATCCAACTAGGGAATTTCACAACATTTTATGACTTTGTAAACCGCCAAATCCATCTGCGAAAATTTCACAACATTTAAAAGAATTCGTTAATTGCCAAATCCAACTAGGGAATTTCACAACATTTTATGACTTTGTAAACCGCCAAATCCATCTGCGAAAATTTCACAACATTTAAAAGAATTCGTTAATTGCCAAATCCAACTAGGGAATTTCACAACATTTTATGACTTTGTAAACCGCCAAATCCATCTGCGAAAATTTCACAACATTTAAAAGAATTCGTTAATTGCCAAATCCAACTAGGGAATTTCACAACATTTTATGACTTTGTAAACCGCCAAATCCATCTGCGAAAATTTCACAACATTTAAAAGAATTCGTTAATTGCCAAATCCAACTAGGAATTTCACAACATTTTATGACTTTGTAAACCGCCAAATCCATCTGCGAAAATTTCACAACATTTAAAAGAATTCGTTAATTGCCAAATCCAACTAGGAATTTCACAACATTTTATGACTTTGTAAACCGCCAAATCCATCTGCGAAAATTTCACAACATTTAAAAGAATTCGTTAATTGCCAAATCCAACTAGGGAATTTCACAACATTTTATGACTTTGTAAACCGCCAAATCCATCTGCGAAAATTTCACAACATTTAAAAGAATTCGTTAATTGCCAAATCCAACTAGGAATTTCACAACATTTTATGACTTTGTAAACCGCCAAATCCATCTGCGAAAATTTCACAACATTTAAAAAGAATTCGTTAATTGCCAAATCCAACTAGGAATTTCACAACATTTTATGACTTTGTAAACCGCCAAATCCATCTGCGAAAATTTCACAACATTTAAAAGAATTCGTTAATTGCCAAATCCAACTAGGAATTTCACAACATTTATGACTTTGTAAACCGCCAAATCGATCTGCGAAAATTTCACAACATTTAAAAGAATTCGTTAATTGCCAAATCCAACAAGGGGAATTTCACAACATTGTATGACTTTGTAAACCGCCAAATCCATCTGCGAAAATTTCACAACATTTAAAAAAATTCGTTAATTGCCAAATCCAACTAGGGGAATTTCACAACATTTTATGACTTTGTAAACCGCCAAATCCATCTGCGAAAATTTCACAACATTTAAAAGAAATCGTTAATCGCCGAATCCAACAAGGGGAATTTCACAATATTTTATGACTTTGTAAACCGCCAAATCCATCTGCGAAAATTTCACAACATTTAAAAGAATTCGTTAATTGCCAAATCCAACTAGGGGAATTTCACAACATTTTATGACTTTGTAAACCGCCAAATCGATCTGCGAAAATTTCACAACATTTAAAAGAATTCGTTAATTGCCAAATCCAACTAGAATTTCACAACATTTTATGACTTTGTAAACCGTCAAATCCATCTGCGAAAATTTCACAACATTTAAAAGAATTCGTTAATTGCCAAATCCAACTAGGGGAATTTCACAACATTTTATGACTTTGTAAACCGCCAAATCCATCTGCGAAAATTTCACAACATTTAAAAGAATTCGTTAATTGCCAAATCCAACTAGGGGAATTTCACAACATTTTATGACTTTGTAAACCGCCAAATCCATCTGCGAAAATTTCACAACATTTAAAAGAATTCGTTAATTGCCAAATCCAACTAGGGGAATTTCACAACATTTTATGACTTTGTAAACCGCCAAATCCATCTGCGAAAATTTCACAACATTTAAAAGAATTCGTTAATTGCCAAATCCAACTAGGGAATTTCACAACATTTTATGACTTTGTAAACCGCCAAATCCATCTGCGAAAATTTCACAACATTTAAAAGAATTCGTTAATTGCCAAATCCAACTAGGGAATTTCACAACATTTTATGACTTTGTAAACCGCCAAATCCATCTGCGAAAATTTCACAACATTTAAAAGAATTCGTTAATTGCCAAATCCAACTAGGGGAATTTCACAACATTTTATGACTTTGTAAACCGCCAAATCCATCTGCGAAAATTTCACAACATTTAAAAGAATTCGTTAATTGCCAAATCCAACTAGGAATTTCACAACATTTTATGACTTTGTAAACCGCCAAATCCATCTGCGAAAATTTCACAACATTTAAAAGAATTCGTTAATTGCCAAATCCAACTAGGGGAATTTCACAACATTTTATGACTTTGTAAACCGCCAAATCCATCTGCGAAAATTTCACAACATTTAAAAGAATTCGTTAATTGCCAAATCCAACTAGGGAATTTCACAACATTTTATGACTTTGTAAACCGCCAAATCCATCTGCGAAAATTTCACAACATTTAAAAGAATTCGTTAATTGCCAAATCCAACTAGGAATTTCACAACATTTTATGACTTTGTAAACCGCCAAATCCATCTGCGAAAATTTCACAACATTTAAAAGAATTCGTTAATTGCCAAATCCAACTAGGGAATTTCACAACATTTTATGACTTTGTAAACCGCCAAATCCATCTGCGAAAATTTCACAACATTTAAAAGAATTCGTTAATTGCCAAATCCAACTAGGGGAATTTCACAACATTTTATGACTTTGTAAACCGCCAAATCCATCTGCGAAAATTTCACAACATTTAAAAGAATTCGTTAATTGCCAAATCCAACTAGGGAATTTCACAACATTTTATGACTTTGTAAACCGCCAAATCCATCTGCGAAAATTTCACAACATTTAAAAGAATTCGTTAATTGCCAAATCCAACTAGGGAATTTCACAACATTTTATGACTTTGTAAACCGCCAAATCCATCTGCGAAAATTTCACAACATTTAAAAGAATTCGTTAATTGCCAAATCCAACTAGGGAATTTCACAACATTTTATGACTTTGTAAACCGCCAAATCCATCTGCGAAAATTTCACAACATTTAAAAGAATTCGTTAATTGCCAAATCCAACTAGGGAATTTCACAACATTTTATGACTTTGTAAACCGCCAAATCCATCTGCGAAAATTTCACAACATTTAAAGAATTCGTTAATTGCCAAATCCAACTAGGGAATTTCACAACATTTTATGACTTTGTAAACCGCCAAATCCATCTGCGAAAATTTCACAACATTTAAAAGAATTCGTTAATTGCCAAATCCAACTAGGAATTTCACAACATTTTATGACTTTGTAAACCGCCAAATCCATCTGCGAAAATTTCACAACATTTAAAAGAATTCGTTAATTGCCAAATCCAACTAGGGAATTTCACAACATTTTATGACTTTGTAAACCGCCAAATCCATCTGCGAAAATTTCACAACATTTAAAAGAATTCGTTAATTGCCAAATCCAACTAGGGGAATTTCACAACATTTTATGACTTTGTAAACCGCCAAATCCATCTGCGAAAATTTCACAACATTTAAAAGAATTCGTTAATTGCCAAATCCAACTAGAATTTCACAACATTTTATGACTTTGTAAACCGCCAAATCCATCTGCGAAAATTTCACAACATTTAAAAGAATTCGTTAATTGCCAAATCCAACTAGGAATTTCACAACATTTTATGACTTTGTAAACCGCCAAATCCATCTGCGAAAATTTCACAACATTTAAAAGAATTCGTTAATTGCCAAATCCAACTAGGGAATTTCACAACATTTTATGACTTTGTAAACCGCCAAATCCATCTGCGAAAATTTCACAACATTTAAAAGAATTCGTTAATTGCCAAATCCAACTAGGGGAATTTCACAACATTTTATGACTTTGTAAACCGCCAAATCCATCTGCGAAAATTTCACAACATTTAAAAGAATTCGTTAATTGCCAAATCCAACTAGAATTTCACAACATTTTATGACTTTGTAAACCGCCAAATCCATCTGCGAAAATTTCACAACATTTAAAAGAATTCGTTAATTGCCAAATCCAACTAGGGAATTTCACAACATTTTATGACTTTGTAAACCGCCAAATCCATCTGCGAAAATTTCACAACATTTAAAAGAATTCGTTAATTGCCAAATCCAACTAGGGGAATTTCACAACATTTTATGACTTTGTAAACCGCCAAATCCATCTGCGAAAATTTCACAACATTTAAAAGAATTCGTTAATTGCCAAATCCAACTAGGAATTTCACAACATTTTATGACTTTGTAAACCGCCAAATCCATCTGCGAAAATTTCACAACATTTAAAAGAATTCGTTAATTGCCAAATCCAACTAGGAATTTCACAACATTTTATGACTTTGTAAACCGCCAAATCCATCTGCGAAAATTTCACAACATTTAAAAAGAATTCGTTAATTGCCAAATCCAACTAGGGGAATTTCACAACATTTTATGACTTTGTAAACCGCCAAATCCATCTGCGAAAATTTCACAACATTTAAAAGAATTCGTTAATTGCCAAATCCAACTAGGAATTTCACAACATTTTATGACTTTGTAAACCGCCAAATCCATCTGCGAAAATTTCACAACATTTAAAAGAATTCGTTAATTGCCAAATCCAACTAGGGGAATTTCACAACATTTTATGACTTTGTAAACCGCCAAATCGATCTGCGAAAATTTCACAACATTTAAAAGAATTCGTTAATTGCCAAATCCAACTAGGAATTTCACAACATTTTATGACTTTGTAAACCGCCAAATCCATCTGCGAAAATTTCACAACATTTAAAAGAATTCGTTAATTGCCAAATCCAACTAGGGAATTTCACAACATTTTATGACTTTGTACACCTCCAAATCCATCTGCGAAAATTTCACAACATTTAAAAGAATTCGTTAATTGCCAAATCCAACTGGGGGAATTTCACAACATTTTATGACTTTGTAAACCGCCAAATCGATCTGCGAAAATTTCACAACATTTAAAAGAATTCGTTAATTGCCAAATCCAACTAGGGGAATTTCACATTTTATGACTTTGTAAACCGCCAAATCCATCTGCGAAAATTTCACAACATTTAAAAGAATTCGTTAATTGCCAAATCCAACTGGGGGAATTTCACAACATTTTATGACTTTGTAAACCGCCAAATCCATCTGCGAAAATTTCACAACATTTAAAAGAATTCGTTAATTGCCAAATCCAACTAGGGAATTTCACAACATTTTATGACTTTGTAAACCGCCAAATCCATCTGCGAAAATTTCACAACATTTAAAAAGAATTCGTTAATTGCCAAATCCAACTAGGGAATTTCACAACATTTTATGACTTTGTAAACCGCCAAATCCATCTGCGAAAATTTCACAACATTTAAAAGAATTCGTTAATTGCCAAATCCAACTAGGGAATTTCACAACATTTTATGACTTTGTAAACCGCCAAATCCATCTGCGAAAATTTCACAACATTTAAAAGAATTCGTTAATTGCCAAATCCAACTAGGGAATTTCACAACATTTTATGACTTTGTAAACCGCCAAATCCATCTGCGAAAATTTCACAACATTTAAAAGAATTCGTTAATTGCCAAATCCAACTAGGAATTTCACAACATTTTATGACTTTGTAAACCGCCAAATCCATCTGCGAAAATTTCACAACATTTAAAAGAATTCGTTAATTGCCAAATCCAACTAGGGGAATTTCACAACATTTTATGACTTTGTAAACCGCCAAATCCATCTGCGAAAATTTCACAACATTTAAAAGAATTCGTTAATTGCCAAATCCAACTAGGGGAATTTCACAACATTTTATGACTTTGTAAACCGCCAAATCCATCTGCGAAAATTTCACAACATTTAAAAAGAATTCGTTAATTGCCAAATCCAACTAGGAATTCCACACCATTTTATGACTTTGTAAACCGCCAAATCCATCTGCGAAAATTTCACAACATTTAAAAGAATTCGTTAATTGCCAAATCCAACTAGGGGAATTTCACAACATTTTATGACTTTGTAAACCGCCAAATCCATCTGCGAAAATTTCACAACATTTAAAAGAATTCGTTAATTGCCAAATCCAACTAGGGAATTTCACAACATTTTATGACTTTGTAAACCGCCAAATCCATCTGCGAAAATTTCACAACATTTAAAAGAATTCGTTAATTGCCAAATCCAACTAGGAATTTCACAACATTTTATGACTTTGTAAACCGCCAAATCCATCTGCGAAAATTTCACAACATTTAAAAGAATTCGTTAATTGCCAAATCCAACTAGGGGAATTTCACAACATTTTATGACTTTGTAAACCGCCAAATCCATCTGCGAAAATTTCACAACATTTAAAAGAATTCGTTAATTGCCAAATCCAACTAGGGAATTTCACAACATTTTATGACTTTGTAAACCGCCAAATCCATCTGCGAAAATTTCACAACATTTAAAAGAATTCGTTAATTGCCAAATCCAACTAGGAATTTCACAACATTTTATGACTTTGTAAACCGCCAAATCCATCTGCGAAAATTTCACAACATTTAAAAGAATTCGTTAATTGCCAAATCCAACTAGGGAATTTCACAACATTTTATGACTTTGTAAACCGCCAAATCCATCTGCGAAAATTTCACAACATTTAAAAGAATTCGTTAATTGCCAAATCCAACTAGGGAATTTCACAACATTTTATGACTTTGTAAACCGCCAAATCCATCTGCGAAAATTTCACAACATTTAAAAGAATTCGTTAATTGCCAAATCCAACTAGGGAATTTCACAACATTTTATGACTTTGTAAACCGCCAAATCCATCTGCGAAAATTTCACAACATTTAAAAGAATTCGTTAATTGCCAAATCCAACTAGGGAATTTCACAACATTTTATGACTTTGTAAACCGCCAAATCCATCTGCGAAAATTTCACAACATTTAAAAGAATTCGTTAATTGCCAAATCCAACTAGGAATTTCACAACATTTTATGACTTTGTAAACCGCCAAATCCATCTGCGAAAATTTCACAACATTTAAAAGAATTCGTTAATTGCCAAATCCAACTAGGAATTTCACAACATTTTATGACTTTGTAAACCGCCAAATCCATCTGCGAAAATTTCACAACATTTAAAAGAATTCGTTAATTGCCAAATCCAACTAGGGAATTTCACAACATTTTATGACTTTGTAAACCGCCAAATCCATCTGCGAAAATTTCACAACATTTAAAAGAATTCGTTAATTGCCAAATCCAACAAGGGAATTTCACAACATTTTATGACTTTGTAAACCGCCAAATCCATCTGCGAAAATTTCACAACATTTAAAAGAATTCGTTAATTGCCAAATCCAACTAGGAATTTCACAACATTTTATGACTTTGTAAACCGCCAAATCCATCTGCGAAAATTTCACAACATTTAAAAGAATTCGTTAATTGCCAAATCCAACTAGGGAATTTCACAACATTTTATGACTTTGTAAACCGCCAAATCCATCTGCGAAAATTTCACAACATTTAAAAGAATTCGTTAATTGCCAAATCCAACTAGGGAATTTCACAACATTTTATGACTTTGTAAACCGCCAAATCCATCTGCGAAAATTTCACAACATTTAAAAGAATTCGTTAATTGCCAAATCCAACTAGGGAATTTCACAACATTTTATGACTTTGTAAACCGCCAAATCCATCTGCGAAAATTTCACAACATTTAAAAGAATTCGTTAATTGCCAAATCCAACTAGGAATTTCACAACATTTTATGACTTTGTAAACCGCCAAATCCATCTGCGAAAATTTCACAACATTTAAAAGAATTCGTTAATTGCCAAATCCAACTAGGGGAATTTCACAACATTTTATGACTTTGTAAACCGCCAAATCCATCTGCGAAAATTTCACAACATTTAAAAGAATTCGTTAATTGCCAAATCCAACTAGGGAATTTCACAACATTTTATGACTTTGTAAACCGCCAAATCCATCTGCGAAAATTTCACAACATTTAAAAGAATTCGTTAATTGCCAAATCCAACTAGGGAATTTCACAACATTTTATGACTTTGTAAACCGCCAAATCCATCTGCGAAAATTTCACAACATTTAAAAGAATTCGTTAATTGCCAAATCCAACTAGGGGAATTTCACAACATTTTATGACTTTGTAAACCGCCAAATCCATCTGCGAAAATTTCACAACATTTAAAAGAATTCGTTAATTGCCAAATCCAACTAGGGGAATTTCACAACATTTTATGACTTTGTAAACCGCCAAATCCATCTGCGAAAATTTCACAACATTTAAAAGAATTCGTTAATTGCCAAATCCAACTAGGGGAATTTCACAACATTTTATGACTTTGTAAACCGCCAAATCCATCTGCGAAAATTTCACAACATTTAAAAGAATTCGTTAATTGCCAAATCCAACTAGGGAATTTCACAACATTTTATGACTTTGTAAACCGCCAAATCCATCTGCGAAAATTTCACAACATTTAAAAGAATTCGTTAATTGCCAAATCCAACTAGGGGAATTTCACAACATTTTATGACTTTGTAAACCGCCAAATCCATCTGCGAAAATTTCACAACATTTAAAAGAATTCGTTAATTGCCAAATCCAACTAGGGAATTTCACAACATTTTATGACTTTGTAAACCGCCAAATCCATCTGCGAAAATTTCACAACATTTAAAAGAATTCGTTAATTGCCAAATCCAACTAGGGGAATTTCACAACATTTTATGACTTTGTAAACCGCCAAATCCATCTGCGAAAATTTCACAACATTTAAAAGAATTCGTTAATTGCCAAATCCAACTAGGGAATTTCACAACATTTTATGACTTTGTAAACCGCCAAATCCATCTGCGAAAATTTCACAACATTTAAAAGAATTCGTTAATTGCCAAATCCAACTAGGGGAATTTCACAACATTTTATGACTTTGTAAACCGCCAAATCCATCTGCGAAAATTTCACAACATTTAAAAGAATTCGTTAATTGCCAAATCCAACTACGGGAATTTCACAACATTTTATGACTTTGTAAACCGCCAAATCCATCTGCGAAAATTTCACAACATTTAAAAGAATTCGTTAATTGCCAAATCCAACTACGGGAATTTCACAACATTTTATGACTTTGTAAACCGCCAAAACCATCTGCGAAAATTTCACAACATTTAAAAGAATTCGTTAATTGCCAAATCCAACTAGGGGAATTTCACAACATTTTATGACTTTGTAAACCGCCAAAACCATCTGCGAAAATTTCACAACATTTAAAAGAATTCGTTAATTGCCAAATCCAACTACGGGAATTTCACAACATTTTATGACTTTGTAAACCGCCAAATCCATCTGCGAAAATTTCACAACATTTAAAAGAATTCGTTAATTGCCAAATCCAACTACGGGAATTTCACAACATTTTATGACTTTGTAAACCGCCAAATCCATCTGCGAAAATTTCACAACATTTAAAAGAATTCGTTAATTGCCAAATCCAACTAGGGGAATTTCACAACATTTTATGACTTTGTAAACCGCCAAATCCATCTGCGAAAATTTCACAACATTTAAAAGAATTCGTTAATTGCCAAATCCAACTAGGGAATATCACAACATTTTATGACTTTGTAAACCGCCAAATCCATCTGCGAAAATTTCACAACATTTAAAAGAATTCGTTAATTGCCAAATCCAACTAGGGGAATTTCACAACATTTTATGACTTTGTAAACCGCCAAATCCATCTGCGAAAATTTCACAACATTTAAAAGAATTCGTTAATTGCCAAATCCAACTAGGGAATTTCACAACATTTTATGACTTTGTAAACCGCCAAATCCATCTGCGAAAATTTCACAACATTTAAAAGAATTCGTTAATTGCCAAATCCAACTAGGGAATTTCACAACATTTTATGACTTTGTAAACCGCCAAATCCATCTGCGAAAATTTCACAACATTTAAAAGAATTCGTTAATTGCCAAATCCAACTAGGGAATTTCACAACATTTTATGACTTTGTAAACCGCCAAATCCATCTGCGAAAATTTCACAACATTTAAAAGAATTCGTTAATTGCCAAATCCAACTAGGGGAATTTCACAACATTTTATGACTTTGTAAACCGCCAAATCCATCTGCGAAAATTTCACAACATTTAAAAGAATTCGTTAATTGCCAAATCCAACTAGGGAATTTCACAACATTTTATGACTTTGTAAACCGCCAAATCCATCTGCGAAAATTTCACAACATTTAAAAGAATTCGTTAATTGCCAAATCCAACTAGGGAATTTCACAACATTTTATGACTTTGTAAACCGCCAAATCCATCTGCGAAAATTTCACAACATTTAAAAGAATTCGTTAATTGCCAAATCCAACTAGGGAATTTCACAACATTTTATGACTTTGTAAACCGCCAAATCCATCTGCGAAAATTTCACAACATTTAAAAGAATTCGTTAATTGCCAAATCCAACTAGGGAATTTCACAACATTTTATGACTTTGTAAACCGCCAAATCCATCTGCGAAAATTTCACAACATTTAAAAGAATTCGTTAATTGCCAAATCCAACTAGGGGAATTTCACAACATTTTATGACTTTGTAAACCGCCAAATCCATCTGCGAAAATTTCACAACATTTAAAAGAATTCGTTAATTGCCAAATCCAACTAGGGAATTTCACAACATTTTATGACTTTGTAAACCGCCAAATCCATCTGCGAAAATTTCACAACATTTAAAAGAATTCGTTAATTGCCAAATCCAACTAGGGGAATTTCACAACATTTTATGACTTTGTAAACCGCCAAATCCATCTGCGAAAATTTCACAACATTTAAAAGAATTCGTTAATTGCCAAATCCAACTAGGGGAATTTCACAACATTTTATGACTTTGTAAACCGCCAAAACCATCTGCGAAAATTTCACAACATTTAAAAAGAATTCGTTAATTGCCAAATCCAACTACGGGAATTTCACAACATTTTATGACTTTGTAAACCGCCAAATCCATCTGCGAAAATTTCACAACATTTAAAAGAATTCGTTAATTGCCAAATCCAACTAGGGAATTTCACAACATTTTATGACTTTGTAAACCGCCAAATCCATCTGCGAAAATTTCACAACATTTAAAAGAATTCGTTAATTGCCAAATCCAACTAGGGGAATTTCACAACATTTTATGACTTTGTAAACCGCCAAATCCATCTGCGAAAATTTCACAACATTTAAAAGAATTCGTTAATTGCCAAATCCAACTAGGGGAATTTCACAACATTTTATGACTTTGTAAACCGCCAAATCCATCTGCGAAAATTTCACAACATTTAAAAGAATTCGTTAATTGCCAAATCCAACTAGGGGAATTTCACAACATTTTATGACTTTGTAAACCGCCAAATCCATCTGCGAAAATTTCACAACATTTAAAAAGAGTTCGTTAATTGCCAAATCCAACTAGGGGAATTTCACAACATTTTATGACTTTGTAAACCGCCAAATCCATCTGCGAAAATTTCACAACATTTAAAAGAATTCGTTAATTGCCAAATCCAACTAGGGGAATTTCACAACATTTTATGACTTTGTAAACCGCCAAATCCATCTGCGAAAATTTCACAACATTTAAAAGAATTCGTTAATTGCCAAATCCAACTAGGGAATTTCACAACATTTTATGACTTTGTAAACCGCCAAATCCATCTGCGAAAATTTCACAACATTTAAAAGAATTCGTTAATTGCCAAATCCAACTAGGGGAATTTCACAACATTTTATGACTTTGTAAACCGCCAAATCCATCTGCGAAAATTTCACAACATTTAAAAGAATTCGTTAATTGCCAAATCCAACTAGGAGAATTTGACAACATTTTATGACTTTGTAAACCGCCAAATCCATCTGCGAAAATTTCACAACATTTAAAGTATTCGTTAATTGCCAAATCCAACTAGGAGAATTTCACAACATTTTATGACTTTGTAAACCGCCAAATCCATCTGCGAAAATTTCACAACATTTAAAAGAATTCGTTAATTGCCAAATCCAACTAGGGGAATTTCACAACATTTTATGACTTTGTAAACCGCCAAATCCATCTGCGAAAATTTCACAACATTTAAAAGAATTCGTTAATTGCCAAATCCAACTAGAGGAATTTCACAACATTGTATGACTTTGTAAACCGCCAAATCCATCTGCGAAAATTTCACAACATTTAAAAGAATTCGTTAATTGCCAAATCCAACTAGGGGAATTTCACAACATTTTATGACTTTGTAAACCGCCAAATCCATCTGCGAAAATTTCACAACATTTAAAAGAATTCGTTAATTGCCAAATCCAACTAGGAATTTCACAACATTTTATGACTTTGTAAACCGCCAAATCCATCTGCGAAAATTTCACAACATTTAAAAGAATTCGTTAATTGCCAAATCCAACTAGGGGAATTTCACAACATTTTATGACTTTGTAAACCGCCAAATCCATCTGCGAAAATTTCACAACATTTAAAAGAATTCGTTAATTGCCAAATCCAACTAGGGGAATTTCACAACATTTTATGACTTTGTAAACCGCCAAATCCATCTGCGAAAATTTCACAACATTTAAAAGAATTCGTTAATTGCCAAATCCAACTAGTACAATTTCACAAGATTTTATGTCTTTGTAACCCGGCACATCCATCTGCGAAAATTTCACAACATTTAAAAGAATTCGTTAATTGCCAAATCCAACTAGGGAATTTCACAACATTTTATGACTTTGTAAACCGCTAGATCCATCTGCGAAAATTTCACAACATTTAAAAGAATTCGTTAATTGCCAAATCCAACTAGGGGAATTTCACAACATTTTATGACTTTGTAAACCGCCAAATCCATCTGCGAAAATTTCACAACATTTAAAAGAATTCGTTAATTGCCAAATCCAACTAGGGAATTTCACAACATTTTATGACTTTGTAAACCGCCAAATCCATCTGCGAAAATTTCACAACATTTAAAAGAATTCGTTAATTGCCAAATCCAACTAGGGGAATTTCACAACATTTTATGACTTTGTAAACCGCCAAATCCATCTGCGAAAATTTCACAACATTTAAAAGAATTCGTTAATTGCCAAATCCAACTAGGGAATTTCACAACATTTTATGACTTTGTAAACCGCCAAATCCATCTGCGAAAATTTCACAACATTTAAAAGAATTCGTTAATTGCCAAATCCAACTAGGGAATTTCACAACATTTTATGACTTTGTAAACCGCCAAATCCATCTGCGAAAATTTCACAACATTTAAAAGAATTCGTTAATTGCCAAATCCAACTAGGGGAATTTCACAACATTTTATGACTTTGTAAACCGCCAAATCCATCTGCGAAAATTTCACAACATTTAAAAGAATTCGTTAATTGCCAAATCCAACTAGGGGAATTTCACAACATTTTATGACTTTGTAAACCGCCAAATCCATCTGCGAAAATTTCACAACATTTAAAAGAATTCGTTAATTGCCAAATCCAACTAGGGGAATTTCACAACATTTTATGACTTTGTAAACCGCCAAATCCATCTGCGAAAATTTCACAACATTTAAAAGAATTCGTTAATTGCCAAATCCAACTAGGGGAATTTCACAACATTTTATGACTTTGTAAACCGCCAAATCCATCTGCGAAAATTTCACAACATTTAAAAGAATTCGTTAATTGCCAAATCCAACTAGGGGAATTTCACAACATTTTATGACTTTGTAAACCGCCAAATCCATCTGCGAAAATTTCACAACATTTAAAAGAATTCGTTAATTGCCAAATCCAACTAGGGGAATTTCACAACATTTTATGACTTTGTAAACCGCCAAATCCATCTGCGAAAATTTCACAACATTTAAAAGAATTCGTTAATTGCCAAATCCAACTAGGGGAATTTCACAACATTTTATGACTTTGTAAACCGCCAAATCCATCTGCGAAAATTTCACAACATTTAAAAGAATTCGTTAATTGCCAAATCCAACTAGGGAATTTCACAACATTTTATGACTTTGTAAACCGCCAAATCCATCTGCGAAAATTTCACAACATTTAAAAGAATTCGTTAATTGCCAAATCCAACTAGGGAATTTCACAACATTTTATGACTTTGTAAACCGCCAAATCCATCTGCGAAAATTTCACAACATTTAAAAGAATTCGTTAATTGCCAAATCCAACTAGGGAATTTCACAACATTTTATGACTTTGTAAACCGCCAAATCCATCTGCGAAAATTTCACAACATTTAAAAGAATTCGTTAATTGCCAAATCCAACTAGGGGAATTTCACAACATTTTATGACTTTGTAAACCGCCAAATCCATCTGCGAAAATTTCACAACATTTAAAAGAATTCGTTAATTGCCAAATCCAACTAAGGGAATTTCACAACATTTTATGACTTTGTAAACCGCCAAATCCATCTGCGAAAATTTCACAACATTTAAAAGAATTCGTTAATTGCCAAATCCAACTAGGGGAATTTCACAACATTTTATGACTTTGTAAACCGCCAAATCCATCTGCGAAAATTTCACAACATTTAAAAGAATTCGTTAATTGCCAAATCCAACTAGGGGAATTTCACAACATTTTATGACTTTGTAAACCGCCAAATCCATCTGCGAAAATTTCACAACATTTAAAAGAATTCGTTAATTGCCAAATCCAACTAGGGAATTTCACAACATTTTATGACTTTGTAAACCGCCAAATCCATCTGCGAAAATTTCACAACATTTAAAAGAATTCGTTAATTGCCAAATCCAACTAGGGGAATTTCACAACATTTTATGACTTTGTAAACCGCCAAATCCATCTGCGAAAATTTCACAACATTTAAAAGAATTCGTTAATTGCCAAATCCAACTAGGGAATTTCACAACATTTTATGACTTTGTAAACCGCCAAATCCATCTGCGAAAATTTCACAACATTTAAAAGAATTCGTTAATTGCCAAATCCAACTAGGGGAATTTCACAACATTTTATGACTTTGTAAACCGCCAAATCCATCTGCGAAAATTTCACAACATTTAAAAGAATTCGTTAATTGCCAAATCCAACTAGGGGAATTTCACAACATTTTATGACTTTGTAAACCGCCAAATCCATCTGCGAAAATTTCACAACATTTAAAAGAACTCGTTAATTGCCAAATCCAACAAGGGGATTTCACAACATTTTATGACTTTGTAAACCGCCAAATCCATCTGCGAAAATTTCACAACATTTAAAAGAATTCGTTAATTGCCAAATCCAACTAGGGGAATTTCACAACATTTTATGACTTTGTAAACCGCCAAATCCATCTGCGAAAATTTCACAACATTTAAAAGAATTCGTTAATTGCCAAATCCAACTAGGGAATTTCACAACATTTTATGACTTTGTAAACCGCCAAATCCATCTGCGAAAATTTCACAACATTTAAAAGAATTCGTTAATTGCCAAATCCAACTAGGGAATTTCACAACATTTTATGACTTTGTAAACCGCCAAATCCATCTGCGAAAATTTCACAACATTTAAAAGAATTCGTTAATTGCCAAATCCAACTAGGAATTTCACAATATTTTATGACTTTGTAAACCGCCAAATCCATCTGCGAAAATTTCACAACATTTAAAAGAATTCGTTAATTGCCAAATCCAACTAGGGGAATTTCACAACATTTTATGACTTTGTAAACCGCCAAATCCATCTGCGAAAATTTCACAACATTTAAAAGAATTCGTTAATTGCCAAATCCAACTAGGGGAATTTCACAACATTTTATGACTTTGTAAACCGCCAAATCCATCTGCGAAAATTTCACAACATTTAAAAGAATTCGTTAATTGCCAAATCCAACTAGGGGAATTTCACAACATTTTATGACTTTGTAAACCGCCAAAGCCATCTGCGAAAATTTCACAACATTTAAAAGAATTCGTTAATTGCCAAATCCAACAAGGGGAATTTCACAACATTTTATGACTTTGTAAACCGCCAAATCCATCTGCGAAAATTTCACAACATTTAAAAGAATTCGTTAATTGCCAAATCCAACTAGGGGAATTTCACAACATTTTATGACTTTGTAAACCGCCAAATCCCTCTGCGAAAATTTCACAGCATTTAAAAGAATTCGTTAATTGCCAAATCCAACTAGGGAATTTCACAACATTTTATGACTTTGTAAACCGCCAAATCCATCTGCGAAAATTTCACAACATTTAAAAGAATTCGTTAATTGCCAAATCCAACTAGGGGAATTTCACAACATTTTATGACTTTGTAAACCGCCAAATCCATCTGCGAAAATTTCACAACATTTAAAAGAATTCGTTAATTTCCAAATCCAACTACGGGAATTTCACAACATTTTATGACTTTGTAAACCGCCAAATCCATCTGCGAAAATTTCACAACATTTAAAAGAATTCGTTAATTGCCAAATCCAACTAGGGGAATTTCACAACATTTTATGACTTTGTAAACCGCCAAATCCATCTGCGAAAATTTCACAACATTTAAAAGAATTCGTTAATTGCCAAATCCAACTAGGGGAATTTCACAACATTTTATGACTTTGTAAACCGCCAAATCCATCTGCGAAAATTTCACAACATTTAAAAGAATTCGTTAATTGCCAAATCCAACTAGGGGAATTTCACAACATTTTATGACTTTGTAAACCGCCAAATCCATCTGCGAAAATTTCACAACATTTAAAAGAATTCGTTAATTGCCAAATCCAACTAGGGAATTTCACAACATTTTATGACTTTGTAAACCGCCAAATCCATCTGCGAAAATTTCACAACATTTAAAAGAATTCGTTAATTGCCAAATCCAACTAGGGAATTTCACAACATTTTATGACTTTGTAAACCGCCAAATCCATCTGCGAAAATTTCACAACATTTAAAAGAATTCGTTAATTGCCAAATCCAACTAGGGGAATTTCACAACATTTTATGACTTTGTAAACCGCCAAATCCATCTGCGAAAATTTCACAACATTTAAAAGAATTCGTTAATTGCCAAATCCAACTAGGGGAATTTCACAACATTTTATGACTTTGTAAACCGCCAAATCCATCTGCGAAAATTTCACAACATTTAAAAGAATTCGTTAATTGCCAAATCCAACTAGGGGAATTTCACAACATTTTATGACTTTGTAAACCGCCAAATCCATCTGCGAAAATTTCACAACATTTAAAAGAACTCGTTAATTGCCAAATCCAACTAGGGGAATTTCACAACATTTTATGACTTTGTAAACCGCCAAATCCATCTGCGAAAATTTCACAACATTTAAAAGAATTCGTTAATTGCCAAATCCAACAAGGGAATTTCACAACATTTTATGACTTTGTAAACCGCCAAATCCATCTGCGAAAATTTCACAACATTTAAAAGAATTCGTTAATTGCCAAATCCAACTAGGGAATTTCACAACATTTTATGACTTTGTAAACCGCCAAATCCATCTGCGAAAATTTCACAACATTTAAAAGAATTCGTTAATTGCCAAATCCAACTAGGGAATTTCACAACATTTTATGACTTTGTAAACCGCCAAATCCATCTGCGAAAATTTCACAACATTTAAAAGAATTCGTTAATTGCCAAATCCAACTAGGGGAATTTCACAACATTTTATGACTTTGTAAACCGCCAAATCCATCTGCGAAAATTTCACAACATTTAAAAGAATTCGTTAATTGCCAAATCCAACTAGGGGAATTTCACAACATTTTATGACTTTGTAAACCGCCAAATCCATCTGCGAAAATTTCACAACATTTAAAAGAATTCGTTAATTGCCAAATCCAACTAGGGAATTTCACAACATTTTATGACTTTGTAAACCGCCAAATCCATCTGCGAAAATTTCACAACATTTAAAAGAATTCATTAATTGCCAAATCCAACTAGGGGAATTTCACAATATTTTATGACTTTGTAAACCGCCAAATCCATCTGCGAAAATTTCACAACATTTAAAAGAATTCGTTAATTGCCAAATCCAACTAGGGGAATTTCACAACATTTTATGACTTTGTAAACCGCCAAATCCATCTGCGAAAATTTCACAACATTTAAAAGAACTCGTTAATTGCCAAATCCAACTAGGGGAATTTCACAACATTTTATGACTTTGTAAACCGCCAAATCCATCTGCGAAAATTTCACAACATTTAAAAGAATTCGTTAATTGCCAAATCCAACTAGGGGAATTTCACAACATTTTATGACTTTGTAAACCGCCAAATCCATCTGCGAAAATTTCACAACATTTAAAAGAATTCGTTAATTGCCAAATCCAACTAGGGGAATTTCACAACATTGTATGACTTTGTAAACCGCCAAATCCATCTGCGAAAATTTCACAACATTTAAAAGAATTCGTTAATTGCCAAATCCAACTAGGGGAATTTCACAACATTTTATGACTTTGTAAACCGCCAAATCCATCTGCGAAAATTTCACAACATTTAAAAGAATTCGTTAATTGCCAAATCCAACTAGGGGAATTTCACAACATTTTATGACTTTGTAAACCGCCAAATCCATCTGCGAAAATTTCACAACATTTAAAAGAATTCGTTAATTGCCAAATCCAACTAGGGGAATTTCACAACATTTTATGACTTTGTAAACCGCCAAATCCATCTGCGAAAATTTTACAACATTTAAAAGAATTCGTTAATTGCCAAATCCAACTAGGGGAATTTCACAACATTTTATGACTTTGCAAACCGCCAAATCCATCTGCGAAAATTTCACAACATTTAAAAGAATTCGTTAATTGCCAAATCCAACTAGGGGAATTTCACAACATTTTATGACTTTGTAAACCGCCAAATCCATCTGCGAAAATTTCACAACATTTAAAAGAATTCGTTAATTGCCAAATCCAACTAGGGGAATTTCACAACATTTTATGACTTTGTAAACCGCCAAATCCATCTGCGAAAATTTCACAACATTTAAAAGAACTCGTTAATTGCCAAATCCAACAAGGGGAATTTCACAACATTTTATGACTTTGTAAACCGCCAAATCCATCTGCGAAAATTTCACAACATTTAAAAGAATTCGTTAATTGCCAAATCCAACTAGGGGAATTTCACAACATTTTATGACTTTGTAAACCGCCAAATCCATCTGCGAAAATTTCACAACATTTAAAAGAATTCGTTAATTGCCAAATCCAACTAGGGGAATTTCACAACATTTTATGACTTTGTAAACCGCCAAATCCATCTGCGAAAATTTCACAACATTTAAAAGAATTCGTTAATTGCCAAACCCAACTAGGGAATTTCACAACATTTTATGACTTTGTAAACCGCCAAATCCATCTGCGAAAATTTCACAACATTTAAAAGAATTCGTTAATTGCCAAATCCAACTAGGGAATTTCACAACATTTTATGACTTTGTAAACCGCCAAATCCATCTGCGAAAATTTCACAACATTTAAAAGAATTCGTTAATTGCCAAATCCAACTAGGAATTTCACAACATTTTATGACTTTGTAAACCGCCAAATCCATCTGCGAAAATTTCACAACATTTAAAAGAATTCGTTAATTGCCAAATCCAACTAGGGGAATTTCACAACATTTTATGACTTTGTAAACCGCCAAATCCATCTGCGAAAATTTCACAACATTTAAAAAGAACTCGTTAATTGCCAAATCCAACAAGGAATTTCACAACATTTTATGACTTTGTAAACCGCCAAATCCATCTGCGAAAATTTCACAACATTTAAAAGAATTCGTTAATTGCCAAATCCAACTAGGGAATTTCACAACATTTTATGACTTTGTAAACCGCCAAATCCATCTGCGAAAATTTCACAACATTTAAAAAGAACTCGTTAATTGCCAAATCCAACTAGGAATTTCACAACATTTTATGACTTTGTAAACCGCCAAATCCATCTGCGAAAATTTCACAACATTTAAAAGAATTCGTTAATTGCCAAATCCAACTAGGGGAATTTCACAACATTTTATGACTTTGTAAACCGCCAAATCCATCTGCGAAAATTTCACAACATTTAAAAGAATTCGTTAATTGCCAAATCCAACTAGGGGAATTTCACAACATTTTATGACTTTGTAAACCGCCAAATCCATCTGCGAAAATTTCACAACATTTAAAACAATTGGTTAATTGCCAAGTCCACCTACAGGTATTTCACAACATTTTATGACTTTGTAAACCGCCAAATCCATCTGCGAAAATTTCACAACATTTAAAAGAATTCGTTAATTGCCAAATCCAACTAGGGGAATTTCACAACATTTTATGACTTTGTAAACCGCCAAATCCATCTGCGAAAATTTCACAACATTTAAAAGAACTCGTTAATTGCCAAATCCAACAAGGGGATTTCACAACATTGTATGACTTTGTAAACCGCCAAATCCATCTGCGAAAATTTCACAACATTTAAAAGAATTCGTTAATTGCCAAATCCAACTAGGGGAATTTCACAACATTTTATGACTTTGTAAACCGCCAAATCCATCTGCGAAAATTTCACAACATTTAAAAGAATTCGTTAATTGCCAAATCCAACTAGGGGAATTTCACAACATTTTATGACTTTGTAAACCGCCAAATCCATCTGCGAAAATTTCACAACATTTAAAAGAATTCGTTAATTGCCAAATCCAACTAGGGGAATTTCACAACATTTTATGACTTTGTAAACCGCCAAATCCATCTGCGAAAATTTCACAACATTTAAAAGAATTCGTTAATTGCCAAATCCAACTAGGGGAATTTCACAACATTTTATGACTTTGTAAACCGCCAAATCCATCTGCGAAAATTTCACAACATTTAAAAGAATTCGTTAATTGCCAAATCCAACTAGGGGAATTTCACAACATTTTATGACTTTGTAAACCGCCAAATCCATCTGCGAAAATTTCACAACATTTAAAAGAACTCGTTAATTGCCAAATCCAACAAGGGGAATTTCACAACATTTTATGACTTTGTAAACCGCCAAATCCATCTGCGAAAATTTCACAACATTTAAAAGAACTCGTTAATTGCCAAATCCAACAAGGGGAATTTCACAACATTTTATGACTTTGTAAACCGCCAAATCCATCTGCGAAAATTTCACAACATTTAAAAGAACTCGTTAATTGCCAAATCCAACAAGGGAAATTTCACAACATTTTATGACTTTGTAAACCGCCAAATCCATCTGCGAAAATTTCACAACATTTAAAAGAACTCGTTAATTGCCAAATCCAACTAGGGGAATTTCACAACATTTTATGACTTTGTAAACCGCCAAATCCATCTGCGAAAATTTCACAACATTTAAAAGAATTCGTTAATTGCCAAATCCAACTAGGGGAATTTCACAACATTTTATGACTTTGTAAACCGCCAAATCCATCTGCGAAAATTTCACAACATTTAAAAGAACTCGTTAATTGCCAAATCCAACTAGGAAAATTTCACAACATTTTATGACTTTGTAAACCGCCAAATCCATCTGCGAAAATTTCACAACATTTAAAAGAATTCGTTAATTGCCAAATCCAACTAGGGGAATTTCACAACATTTTATGACTTTGTAAACCGCCAAATCCATCTGCGAAAATTTCACAACATTTAAAAGAACTCGTTAATCGCCGAATCCAACAAGGGGAATTTCACAACATTTTATGACTTTGTAAACCGCCAAATCCATCTGCGAAAATTTCACAACATTTAAAAGAATTCGTTAATTGCCAAATCCAACTAGGGGAATTTCACAACATTTTATGACTTTGTAAACCGCCAAATCCATCTGCGAAAATTTCACAACATTTAAAAGAATTCGTTAATTGCCAAATCCAACAAGGGGAATTTCACAACATTTTATGACTTGGTAAACCGCCAAATACATCTGCGAAAATTTCACAACATTTAAAAGAATTCGTTAATTGCCAAATCCAACTACGGGAATTTCACAACATTTTATGACTTTGTAAACCGCCAAAACCATCTGCGAAAATTTCACAACATTTAAAAGAATTCGTTAATTGCCAAATCCAACTACGGGAATTTCACAACATTTTATGACTTTGTAAACCGCCAAATCCATCTGCGAAAATTTCACAACATTTAAAAGAATTCGTTAATTGCCAAATCCAACTAGGGGAATTTCACAACATTTTATGACTTTGTAAACCGCCAAATCCATCTGCGAAAATTTCACAACATTTAAAAGAATTCGTTAATTGCCAAATCCAACTAGGGGAATTTCACAACATTTTATGACTTTGTAAACCGCCAAAACCATCTGCGAAAATTTCACAACATTTAAAAGAATTCGTTAATTGCCAAATCCAACTAGGGAATTTCACAACATTTTATGACTTTGTAAACCGCCAAATCCATCTGCGAAAATTTCACAACATTTAAAAGAATTCGTTAATTGCCAAATCCAACTAGGGAATTTCACAACATTTTATGACTTTGTAAACCGCCAAATCCATCTGCGAAAATTTCACAACATTTAAAAGAATTCGTTAATTGCCAAATCCAACTAGGGAATTTCACAACATTTTATGACTTTGTAAACCGCCAAATCCATCTGCGAAAATTTCACAACATTTAAAAGAACTCGTTAATTGCCAAATCCAACTAGGGGAATTTCACAACATTTTATGACTTTGTAAACCGCCAAATCCATCTGCGAAAATTTCACAACATTTAAAAGAATTCGTTAATTGCCAAATCCAACTAGGGGAATTTCACAACATTTTATGACTTTGTAAACCGCCAAATCCATCTGCGAAAATTTCACAACATTTAAAAGAATTCGTTAATTGCCAAATCCAACTAGGGGAATTTCACAACATTTTATGACTTTGTAAACCGCCAAATCCATCTGCGAAAATTTCACAACATTTAAAAGAATTCGTTAATTGCCAAATCCAACTAGGGGAATTTCACAACATTTTATGACTTTGTAAACCGCCAAAACCATCTGCGAAAAATTTCACAACATTTAAAAGAATTCGTTAATTGCCAAATCCAACTAGGGGAATTTCACAACATTTTATGACTTTGTAAACCGCCAAATCCATCTGCGAAAATTTCACAACATTTAAAAGAATTCGTTAATTGCCAAATCCAACTAGGGGAATTTCACAACATTTTATGACTTTGTAAACCGCCAAATCCATCTGCGAAAATTTCACAACATTTAAAAGAATTCGTTAATTGCCAAATCCAACTAGGGGAATTTCACAACATTTTATGACTTTGTAAACCGCCAAATCCATCTGCGAAAATTTCACAACATTTAAAAGAATTCGTTAATTGCCAAATCCAACTAAGGGAATTTCACAACATTTTATGACTTTGTAAACCGCCAAATCCATCTGCGAAAATTTCACAACATTTAAAAGAATTCGTTAATTGCCAAATCCAACTAGGGGAATTTCACAACATTTTATGACTTTGTAAACCGCCAAATCCATCTGCGAAAATTTCACAACATTTAAAAGAATTCGTTAATTGCCAAATCCAACTACGGGAATTTCACAACATTTTATGACTTTGTAAACCGCCAAATCCATCTGCGAAAATTTCACAACATTTAAAAGAACTCGTTAATTGCCAAATCCAACAAGGGGAATTTCACAACATTTTATGACTTTGTAAACCGCCAAATCCATCTGCGAAAATTTCACAACATTTAAAAGAATTCGTTAATTGCCAAATCCAACTAGGGGAATTTCACAACATTTTATGACTTTGTAAACCGCCAAATCCATCTGCGAAAATTTCACAACATTTAAAAGAACTCGTTAATTGCCAAATCCAACTAGGGGAATTTCACAACATTTTATGACTTTGTAAACCGCCAAATCCATCTGCGAAAATTTCACAACATTTAAAAGAATTCGTTAATTGCCAAATCCAACTACGGGAATTTCACAACATTTTATGACTTTGTAAACCGCCAAATCCATCTGCGAAAATTTCACAACATTTAAAAGAACTCGTTAATTGCCAAATCCAACAAGGGGAATTTCACAATATTTTATGACTTTGTAAACCGCCAAATCCATCTGCGAAAATTTCACAACATTTAAAAGAATTCGTTAATTGCCAAATCCAACTAGGGGAATTTCACAACATTTTATGACTTTGTAAACCGCCAAATCCATCTGCGAAAATTTCACAACATTTAAAAGAATTCGTTAATTGCCAAATCCAACTAGGGGAATTTCACAACATTTTATGACTTTGTAAACCGCCAAATCCATCTGCGAAAATTTCACAACATTTAAAAGAATTCGTTAATTGCCAAATCCAACTAGGGGAATTTCACAACATTTTATGACTTTGTAAACCGCCAAATCCATCTGCGAAAATTTCACAACATTTAAAAGAATTCGTTAATTGCCAAATCCAACTAGGGGAATTTCACAACATTTTATGACTTTGTAAACCGCCAAATCCATCTGCGAAAATTTCACAACATTTAAAAGAATTCGTTAATTGCCAAATCCAACTAGGGGAATTTCACAACATTTTATGACTTTGTAAACCGCCAAATCGATCTGCGAAAATTTCACAACATTTAAAAGAATTCGTTAATTGCCAAATCCAACTAGGGGAATTTCACAACATTTTATGACTTTGTAAACCGCCAAATCCATCTGCGAAAATTTCACAACATTTAAAAGAATTCGTTAATTGCCAGATCCAACTAGGGAATTTCACAACATTTTATGACTTTGTAAACCGCCAAATCGATCTGCGAAAATTTCACAACATTTAAAAGAATTCGTTAATTGCCAAATCCAACTAGGGGAATTTCACAACATTTTATGACTTTGTAAACCGCCAAATCCATCTGCGAAAATTTCACAACATTTAAAAGAATTCGTTAATTGCCAAATCCAACTAGGGAATTTCACAACATTTTATGACTTTGTAAACCGCCAAATCCATCTGCGAAAATTTCACAACATTTAAAAAGAATTCGTTAATTGCCAAATCCAACTAGGGGAATTTCACAACATTTTATGACTTTGTAAACCGCCAAATCCATCTGCGAAAATTTCACAACATTTAAAAGAATTCGTTAATTGCCAAATCCAACTAGGGAATTTCACAACATTTTATGACTTTGTAAACCGCCAAATCCATCTGCGAAAATTTCACAACATTTAAAAGAATTCGTTAATTGCCAAATCCAACTAGGGGAATTTCACAACATTTTATGACTTTGTAAACCGCCAAATCCATCTGCGAAAATTTCACAACATTTAAAAGAATTCGTTAATTGCCAAATCCAACTAGGGGAATTTCACAACATTTTATGACTTTGTAAACCGCCAAATCCATCTGCGAAAATTTCACAACATTTAAAAGAATTCGTTAATTGCCAAATCCAACTAGGGGAATTTCACAACATTTTATGACTTTGTAAACCGCCAAATCCATCTGCGAAAATTTCACAACATTTAAAAGAATTCGTTAATTGCCAAATCCAACTAGGGGAATTTCACAACATTTTATGACTTTGTAAACCGCCAAATCCATCTGCGAAAATTTCACAACATTTAAAAGAATTCGTTAATTGCCAAATCCAACTAGGGGAATTTCACAACATTTTATGACTTTGTAAACCGCCAAATCCATCTGCGAAAATTTCACAACATTTTATGACTTTGTAAACCGCCAAATCCATCTGCGAAAATTTCACAACATTTAAAAGAACTCGTTAATTGCCAAATCCAACAAGGGAAATTTCACAACATTTTATGACTTTGTAAACCGCCAAATCCATCTGCGAAAATTTCACAACATTTAAAAGAATTCGTTAATTGCCAAATCCAACTAGGGGAATTTCACAACATTTTATGACTTTGTAAACCGCCAAATCCATCTGCGAAAATTTCACAACATTTAAAAGAACTCGTTAATTGCCAAATCCAACTAGGGGAATTTCACAACATTTTATGACTTTGTAAACCGCCAAATCCATCTGCGAAAATTTCACAACATTTAAAAGAATTCGTTAATTGCCAAATCCAACTACGGGAATTTCACAACATTTTATGACTTTGTAAACCGCCAAATCCATCTGCGAAAATTTCACAACATTTAAAAGAATTCGTTAATTGCCAAATCCAACTAGGGGAATTTCACAACATTTTATGACTTTGTAAACCGCCAAATCCATCTGCGAAAATTTCACAACATTTAAAAGAATTCGTTAATTGCCAAATCCAACTAGGGGAATTTCACAACATTTTATGACTTTGTAAACCGCCAAATCCATCTGCGAAAATTTCACAACATTTAAAAAGAATTCGTTAATTGCCAAATCCAACTAGGGAATTTCACAACATTTTATGACTTTGTAAACCGCCAAATCCATCTGCGAAAATTTCACAACATTTAAAAGAATTCGTTAATTGCCAAATCCAACTAGGGGAATTTCACAACATTTTATGACTTTGTAAACCGCCAAATCCATCTGCGAAAATTTCACAACATTTAAAAGAATTCGTTAATTGCCAAATCCAACTAGGGAATTTCACAACATTTTATGACTTTGTAAACCGCCAAATCCATCTGCGAAAATTTCACAACATTTAAAAGAATTCGTTAATTGCCAAATCCAACTAGGGAATTTCACAACATTTTATGACTTTGTAAACCGCCAAATCCATCTGCGAAAATTTCACAACATTTAAAAGAATTCGTTAATTGCCAAATCCAACTAGGGGAATTTCACAACATTTTATGACTTTGTAAACCGCCAAATCCATCTGCGAAAATTTCACAACATTTGAAAGAATTCGTTAATTGCCAAATCCAACTAGGGGAATTTCACAACATTTTATGACTTTGTAAACCGCCAAATCCATCTGCGAAAATTTCACAACATTTAAAAGAATTCGTTAATTGCCAAATCCAACTAGGGGAATTTCACAACATTGTATGACTTTGTAAACCGCCAAATCCATCTGCGAAAATTTCACAACATTTAAAAAAATTCGTTAATTGCCAAATCCAACTAGGGGAAATTCACAACATTTTATGACTTTGTAAACCGCCAAATCCATCTGCGAAAATTTCACAACATTTAAAAGAACTCGTTAATCGCCGAATCCAACAAGGGGAATTTCACAACATTTTATGACTTTGTAAACCGCCAAATCCATCTGCGAAAATTTCACAACATTTAAAAAGAACTCGTTAATTGCCAAATCCAACAAGGAATTTCACAACATTTTATGACTTTGTAAACCGCCAAATCCATCTGCGAAAATTTCACAACATTTAAAAGAATTCGTTAATTGCCAAATCCAACTAGGGGAATTTCACAACATTTTATGACTTTGTAAACCGCCAAATCCATCTGCGAAAATTTCACAACATTCAAAAGAACTCGTTAATTGCCAAATCCAACAAGGGGAATTTCACAACATTGTATGACTTTGTAAACCGCCAAATCCATCTGCGAAAATTTCACAACATTTAAAAAAATTCGTTAATTGCCAAATCCAACTAGGGGAATTTCACAACATTTTATGACTTTGTAAACCGCCAAATCCATCTGCGAAAATTTCACAACATTTAAAAGAATTCGTTAATTGCCAAATCCAACTAGAGGAATTTCACAACATTTTATGACTTTGTAAACCGCCAAATCCATCTGCGAAAATTTCACAACATTTAAAAGAATTCGTTAATTGCCAAATCCAACTAGGGGAATTTCACAACATTTTATGACTTTGTAAACCGCCAAATCCATCTGCGAAAATTTCACAACATTTGAAAGAATTCGTTAATTGCCAAATCCAACTAGGGGAATTTCACAACATTTTATGACTTTGTAAACCGCCAAATCCATCTGCGAAAATTTCACAACATTTGAAAGAATTCGTTAATTGCCAAATCCAACTAGGGGAATTTCACAACATTTTATGACTTTGTAAACCGCCAAATCCATCTGCGAAAATTTCACAACATTTAAAAGAACTCGTTAATCGCCGAATCCAACAAGGGGAATTTCACAATATTTTATGACTTTGTAAACCGCCAAATCCATCTGCGAAAATTTCACAACATTTAAAAGAACTCGTTAATTGCCAAATCCAACAAGGGGAATTTCACAACATTTTATGACTTTGTAAACCGCCAAATCCATCTGCGAAAATTTCACAACATTTAAAAGAACTCGTTAATCGCCGAATCCAACAAGGGGAATTTCACAATATTTTGAAAGATTTGTTGGCTGCCAAATCCATCAGAAGGAATTTCGCAGCATTTTTCAGCAAAACAAAATCCTTAGCCTTTTCTGCGGAGCCCAACCATTTGAAATCCATACAAGGAACTCCATACCATTCTGTGGCAATCCCAAATCCTTGACCTTTTCCGCGTAGCCTAACCTTTTGGAATTGTTCTTATTGTACCACCCACAAATGTCGCCGGCGGTGGGAATGGCCCAGCATCCCTGTTTTGAAGAAGGACTGCAAACACAGAAGCGGAGAAATACAGGGAGGGGCCTACTTCTCACTCGTATAGCAACATTGTGGGTCGTTTTTGGCGCTTCAAAAGGCGTAGGCGTTGTGGTCTGGGCCATACCATTGTATTGCCGTAGTTATTTCAACCACTTAAACGAGCGTGTATGTCGCCTATAATCACTGAATCCGTTCAGTGAAAGGGAACTCTTCATCAGATCGCTAGGGTTGACCGATGGGATGAAGGAGCTTGAGACAAATGGGCGGTAAGCAAAAGGTTTCCTGGGCCCATGCGACGTTCGCCGGTCGGATCGCGGGCAGCACTAAAGCAGTGGCTTCATGCCGGATTCCTCCTAAAACGATGGCGGTCATATAGCGGGATGGGTGTTCCGGCTGGCGCGAGCGATCCGATCGGTGTTACTGTCTGAGTAGGTAATAGTGTTCGCGGAATTTTTCAACAGGCTTCGGCGCGGGTGTGGGCCCCCACTACGGGGGGTCTGAGCTCCGGAGGGTTGGAAGCGGGGATTTGGTCTCTGGACGAAGACCAATTGAACCAACGTGCTTGTGAGTAAAAACCGCAGGAGCGGTTTTTCACGTAGATTTCAAATATAGATTGCGATTCAACTAGAAGGCTCATTTAACTGATTTACGAGCCGCGGAGTTCAATTAGGAAGTTTGGGAGGAAGTAAAGGTCTTTTCAGAATATAAGTAAAAAGTCCAATGCAGTTTGACTACTAAATGCAAAATGATTTATACAGGTGATTACGATGAGTTACGAGAGTTGATATTTGAGTTGAGCGGGGTCGATTCACCCTATATACTCACTTTCACCATCTCAGTTGAACGCTGAAGACCGCTACACTATGCGGGATCACACCTTTCTCAGGTGTGGTCCCGCCGGAAGTCGTAAATTTTGAGAACTAGGAGTCATAAGTATAGGACATTTGAGTCCAGCGTGGTCGATTCACCTCCTATACAACTTTTCACTATCTCAGATGAACGCCGAAGACCGCTACAGTATAAGGGATCACGCCTTTCTCAGGTGTGGTCTCACCGGAAGTCGTCAATTTCGAAAACCAGGAGTCATGAGAGTGGAATATTTGAGTCCAGCGTGACCGATTTACCTGGGTTGCAAACTTTCATCATCTCAGAGTAATGCCGAAGGCCGCTACATAGATAGAGGGAAACGATGAAAAAAAAAACGCCCAAGTCCACGAACATAAATAAGGGTCTCAAAACTGCAGCACCTGAAGTTCTAAATAAGGTACCCGGAAAATCCTAGCTTTACGAAACTACGCTCCGAACACTACCGTTTAAGACCACCCGCACCCCTGGAGGCCTTTGAAGAAAATTTTCCTGGTTTGGGTTCTGCAACATTTTTCGCGTTTTCTCAGTACTTAGGTGTGGGCCCATCTGTGGGCCCTCAGTGCATTTTGAAGAAGAATCCACACCCAGTAATATTTCTTCTAAAGCTTTCTCCAGGGGTGCGGAAAGTTTCAAACGATTGAGTATAAAGCCGAGTTTTTCTAAGGCAGGATTTTTCCATATAACTCGTTCAGCACCTAACTTATATAACGTTCCAAAAGCCTACTTTTTAGAGTTTTTGAGGCAGATTTTTTTCATCGTCTCTCGCTATCTATATATGTGGCGGTCTTCGGCGTTCATCTGAAATGGTCAAAGCAAGTACTGAGGGTAAATCGACCACGCTGGACTCAAATGTCCTTCTCTCGCGACTCTTAAGAGAATATGGACTCCCGGCGAGATCGAACCCTTTCTTAAACAACCTTCTTTATCACACAGCACAAGCTGTTACCAGTAACTTATATTTTTGCGCTTTCAGCTCCTCTCTACATAAATACAATAAGCGCTGTTTGTGCTCTCGTACTCTGAAAAATCCGATTTTTTTTTGCAAAGCATTGGCTTCGAGCTGTCAATTTTGGTTTTTTACTATTTGGCAATTTTATACTTACCGTTTGAATACGACAAGCGGAATTTTATTGCAGCGAAACGTTGGAGGTATGCAAACTTGCTGGATAAACTGCTTGAACACATCAGCTCTTAGTGGGGTGGGAGAAAACGGTCAAAAATTTACCTACTAACCTTCCTGGCAGGGGGTCTGAGCAAAATTGTCATTAGAGGGGGGGGAGGTCTGAGCAAAACTGGCCGGCCCTCACCTCGTGCAGAACCCTGTTTCTCAATGAGGCGTGATTCCTGCTTCGTTCGCATTTCGTGAATTCGCTACGATATTTTCTGTCCTAAAGAGTCTGAACTGCGAAATTTGCTGCTATTTAATATTTACCTTACCTTTTTGAGTAATACTTATTTTGCCACCTATTGATCACTGTATTTTTTTATTCCGTTTCCAAAAATCGATAAAAAAGAACGAAATTCAGCCGATTGAAGAAGTCGACTTTTTATTCGAAAATTCGATCATTCGAAAAGTGGAAATTTCGGCTGAATCGAAAAGTCGATCTTTTGGCAAATGTTGTTTTCGACTTATTCGAAAAAAGTCGGAATTCCGGCTATATCGGAAAGTGGATTGTTCGAAAAAATTCAATTTGCCCAAGTGTAGTACATATGAGACAGTCGAGCATTCAAATATTTTACGCTGAAAATTGGAATAATATGCGAAATCACCATAATTGAATATTCGAATAACCCGAATAATCCACTTTTTGAATAATCGAATTATCGGAATTTTATTCAAATACACGAATATTCGGTCGACACCCTACAGCTCACTCAACAAAAAGTGCAACAAGATATAGAATCTTAATTTCGAGGTGACAACAACTGGCCATTTTGCCCTCCGTGTCACAACAGTACGACAAATGACAACCACGAGTTCCAGAAATGAAATCAATGTCAGCCACAAAGAAGCAGAACCAACCCACACAACATACAAAATTTTCTAAAATTGCGGTACACATGTTTTGAATACTTTCCGAGCAGTAATAACAACTCGTATTAAGTGCTTGTATGCGAAGAAAAAGGTCAAAGGTCATAAAGAAATGCTTATAAAAACGCAGTTTTTATTATTACGAGCTGCATGTTTTTGATAACATCAATCGGTGCACATTGCAGAGACATAAACAAGAAATGTTGGCATTTGCAGCATGATATGATTATATTCAATGCCACTCCCCCCACCAAAACAGCTGAAATATTTGGCAGCTTACATCCTTCGTGCGGTTGCGGCGCGGTTCCGATTGGAGCGTGCATAAGATAAACAACGGCGGCAGACTCAGAGAGACCCGACTGCAAAGGGTTTGACCACGGATCCTAATGACGTCACAAAGCTAGCAGCTCGCTGGATGACTTTATACCTGGTGTTTCTTTTAACCGTAATCAAAACCTTGTGATGATTTCCGTCGCTAAAACTCTTATGCGTTCAAGGAGAATGCGTCGTTGAGCAATGCAGTTTCGCCCCTCTTCCATTTTAAATAATTAACTCTATGGCTTGCAAGCGCTGGCGTCTCACATACTTATGGAGAAATGCTTCCTGGAATGAGATTTTTTTCCGAAATGCTGTGGTTAGTTTATGGAGTTTGCATTTGCACTCCCAACCTGGAGCAAAAGGCTTTTGTTGGTACTCTATCGACAATGTATCCGAGAATGGGATCATGGATGTTCGGAAATTTTTTTCTGGAAACAGAAAGTATAAAACTGAAAATCCAGCTTGACAGAAAACAGAGAAAATTCTTCAAAAATGGGCAGAAAACATAAAATTTTTCAAAATCAATAAAAAGTGTTTAACGTACACAATATCAGTTTTTCCACTGCACTAATTTTTATACCTTTTTGGGTGGCTGGAGTTGTCCAGATGTTTCTACAATTCTAACTGGATGCAAACAACATCATGATGCTATATCATGGTTCCTTTCAGTATGCAATAACATGAATCCGATTCTTAGTTCCAGACGCCTGTGCTTTTATACTTGTACAGCTACTTTTGGAACTTTCAAGAACATTCTAGAAAGTTCTGAGAGTCTCAGGAAATCCCTGTAGGTTTCTTGAACGTTATGGGGTGTCCAGGAAAGTTGTAGAAACATCTGGGCAGCTCTACCAGTTCAGGGAGGAAGCTCGGCATTGAAAGCAGATCGAGAATCTTCCCGAAGACGCGATTTTCCAAATTTCATTGTCCCAGTCACAGAAGCAAAATTCCAAAAGGTTAGGCTACGCGGAAAAGGTCAAGGATTTGGCATTGCCACAGAATTCTATGGAGTTCCTTGTATGGATTTCAAATGGTTGGGCTCCGCAGAAAAGGCTAAAGATTTGGTTTTGAAGAAAAATGTGAAATTCCTTCTGATGGATTTGGCAGTCGACAAATCTTTCAAAATATTGTGAAATTTCCCTTGCTGGATTTGGCAATTAACGAGTTCTTTTGAATGTTGTGAAATTTTCGCAGATGGATTTGGCGGTTTACGAAGTCATAAAATGTTGTGAAATTCCCCTTGTTGGATTTGGCAATTAAAGGCATCGTACGCGCTGAAAACCGCCAACCGTTTTTTGGGTTTGAATCAATGGTTGGGCCCGCCTGAGAGCGTGGGTAGAGTTGGTCGGGTCACCGATGTTTTTTTGGGAAGATATGGGAGATCGATTGCCTCGAATTCCGCCAAAAGAGGCCGGCCTTCCGGCAGCCGTCTGGCCTCAAATGAGAAAGAAAGTCGCTTATGAACAAATGATACAACAACTTCCACTCATTTAAGCTTATCATTTGATGATAAGCCACATTCTATTCTCATTTGATGCCACACGGCCGTCAGAAGGCCTGCCTCTTTTGGCGGAATACGAGGCATTCGATCTCCCATATCTTCCCAAAAAAGCATCGGTGACCCGAAAAACTCTACCCACGTTCTCAGGCGGGCCCAACCAATGATTCAAACCCAAAAAAACGGTAGGTGGTTTTCAGCCTTTTACGAATTCTTTTAAATGCTGTGAATTTTTCGCAGATGGATTTGGCGGTTTACAAAGTCATAAAATGTTGTGAAATTCCCCTTGTTAGATTTGGCAATTAACGAGTTCTTTTAAATGTTTTAAAATCGTTGCAAATCGATTTGGCAGTCGCTCCATAAATTATCAAAGTCAAATCCCGCGCCTGGAGGGATCGACGCGTCCTTCGATCAGTCACACCCACTCACAAAGATGAAAACATGTTACATGTAATATAAAGTGTAATATACTTGAGACATTCAAGTATATTACCTTTATATCGCATGTAACCTACACTTATATTACATGTAACATACACCTATATTACATGTAGCTTAATTAGAGCTACAAGTTGAAGCTCGATGCGTCAAGGGTTGGAGCTGTAACTTCCAGGCTACTGCTTTAGGTACGAATCAGCAATCCTTAGGCTCTCTTGGACATCCCAGAGGCTTAAAGCTCGCTGCTTCATGACTGAAGCAGCAGGCTTGGATCCCACAGCTTCATACAAGAAGCAATGGGCTTTAGCTTGCTTCAAAAATATTGCGTGTCGCTCCCTCTAATCCTCTCCACGACTGAAACGAATCACGAGCGAGAGATCAACGACTTGACTTCGCCAGGGCGGGTGACCACCCTGTCGAATGTCATTCCAATGTGCCTGCGCTCATGGCTGAGGTATGAGGCGGCCCGTATGCTGTGCAGGTTTGCAGAAGGTGTTCAGCATAGGCCCTCAGTTGCTGGAGATATTTGAATCATGTTACACTTATACTACATGTAATTTACTTGAGTAGAGATAATTCACATGTAACTTACATTGACGGAGATGTACTGTGCTTCTCTGGGCCAAATTCCGGTCCGCAATTGCGTCTCGACACGCTTTGCGGCCGCACGCTCCCGACACAGAAGAGCTTCCAGTGCCGCAGCCGCCGATCTACTGACTCAAGGTGGGTTTCGGAAACTGGAAACTAAGAAAAATTGGAGAAAATTGTATAAAAAAGCCACATCGAGTCAGCTTTGGCGCTGGAAACCCGACTGACTCGGGAGCGTGCGACCGCTAAGCGTGTCGAGACGCAATTGCGGACCGGAATTTGGCACAGATAAGCACAGTACTACAAGTATATTGTAACAGTCTCTTATGTTACAAGTATTATGTTTTCACCATCGAAATCATATTACGTGCGACATTTGGCCTGCGAGCGAGAGACCGATATATTACATGTAACATACTACATCGGTCGAGATAATTTGCAAGTAATATACATTTGCCAATTTATATTACACGTATATTATTTCAGGCCTTTTATATTATATGTAATATGTTTTCATTTTTCTGAGCACGCCGGATGCCAAAGCAGCTGGAGCGGGTAAGAGCAGTCCTGGGGCCGGATTCATCAACGCGGCAGGGCCGGTAGCCCTACCCAGTGGTAGCTCTACCCACGGTAGATTGCTACCCTAACCATCACATTGTGATTCACGAGCGCAATGTTACCGCGGGTAGCACTACCAAGCAGTTACGCCTGAAAGCGTTATGTGTGTGGCGACGCCGCCATATTTTACAAACCACGGCTACTGCACATCGCTCATAATCACTCTCCAAAAGCTTAAACTTTTGGGAAATCTTACTTGACTTACTTGACTTAATCGGTTGGCTTTCGCCTGACGCGGTCATTCCGCATCTTCACCGAGGTGTGCCGTCCTAGTAGTCAGCCGTGTCCATTTTTCACGGTCTTCAGCCACAATTTGAACACATTCCATCCAGCTGTCACTATTCCATTTCCTGCGAAACGAAACATCGCGCCTGAACTGTCTTTCGATGCCGAGTGACTTTAAATCCTCTTTAACCACATCCGTCCAGAACTTTCGCCTACGCCCAGGTGGCCGTTTCCAGACAGGATTTGGAAGCATTTTTAAAGCGTGTTGTACGAGACGATCCGGCGTTCTTCTTAGTATATGCCCGAGCAGTCGAAGTCGACTTTCCATTGCTGCTTGAGATGGCGTTAGGAGATGCTGGCACCTCCCTCGTGTCAAGCGTTGATGTACTGCGTCGATTTCCTTGTAAAGGTCTTCGTTATGGCATACACGCGGCCAGAAATATCCAAGCAAACGCCTAAAAGCTTCCTCTCCGTGCAATCCAACCTTTCCATCTGCGTTTTCGGTGCTGCCCACGTCTCCGATCCGTACATCATGATAGGGCGAATAGCGGATAGGTAGACGCGCAACTTGACTTCCTTCGCGATAGTGGTAGACCACAAACACTTGGTTAGAGAATTGAATGCAGACGTAGCTTTAGCACATCGTTGTCGAATATCCGCTGCATAACTACCATCGTTCTTCAGCAAACAGCCCAAATAACAGAAATCGTCCACCAGTTCGATACATTGTCCGTCCACACAAACTCCAGTTGAAGGCCTCTGAGAGACCCACATCTGCTTGCATTTGTCGGGACGAAGACGAAGTCCATAGGCTGCGGCATACTTCGAAACGAGGTTCACAATCCTTTGCAGTTTTGCGTTGTTTTCAGCGAATAACACAATGTCGTCGGCGTACTCCAGGTCGACAAGGGAGCGTCCTGATGGTGTTAGGATCACATCCGCAGGAAACTGTTCTGCAACTCTACGCATGATGTCATCAACGGCGAAGTTGAAAAGAAAAGGTCCTGCAACGGCTCCTTGCCTTACTCCTGTTTTCACCTCGAAAGCTGACGTAAATCCGACAGGTGTACGAACTGCTGCTGTTGTTCCTTTGTTCATGTCCTCGATTAACCGGAACATACTTTTCCGGGACTCCATCTGCTCGCAGAGCATTGAGCAATCGATCACGATGAGGAGAGTCGAACGCGGCTTCAAAGTCCAAAAAGCAAGCTGTAATGGCTTCGAAAACCGCTGCCACGATTCAATTACTCTTCTCACGACGAACACTTGGTCGATGGTCGATCTTCCAGGTCGAAAACCGGCTTGCTCATCTCTGGTCGTTCCTTCACGATGTTTGATAAGTCGCTCGGAGAATGATACGTTCTAAAACCTTGTACATGACACGAAGTAGAGAGATTCCTCTGTAGTTCTTAGGATCCGTGACGGATAGCTTCTTGTGAAGAGGTACGATGATCGCATGCCTCCACGAATCGGGTATCCTTTCGCTCATCCACATGGCACGGATGGTGTTGGTCATTTCACGAATCCCAGACGGAGGAAGAGCTTTCAGCATTTCAGCAGTGATGTTGTCATCTCCACCTGCCTTTCCATTCTTCATTTTCCGGACACAATCCAAAACTTCAGACTCAGTCGGCGGTTCCTCACTGACATCGTAATGTGCTCTCTGAACATGCGGGAGCTCAGGTACTGATGGCGCTGGACGATTCAGTAGTGAACTGAAGTAATCCTTCCATATTGGCAGCGTCGCATCACCAACTGCAACTCCATTGGTAGTGTTCAAGACAGGAGAACATCTCTTCATCTTCCCGCTATACTGTCGCAGCAACGTGTAGGCTTTCTTCGGATTCTTCTCCTCCCAAGCCTTCTCGAACTCCTTAGCTCTACACGTCCACTCTCGTTCGCGGTCACTTTGAAGCTGCCGACGCAACTTCCTCCTCAGATGCTTCTCCTCCACGAAGTTTCCTGCAGTTCGGAGAGCACATACTCTGTTGTAGGTAGATGTTGTTTCTTCTGAGACGTAGGCGAACTTCTTCTTAGGCTGTACAACCGGGAGTGCCTCTTTCGAAGCGTCCTGGATGCACTTGACAAAAGAATCCGCGTCGCAAAGTTTCTTCTTAGTCCGTACTCCGATGTGAATAGAAACGCGTTGTCGGAAATTCCTTCTGCACTCTTCATCTCTGAGACTTGTCATGTCAATGTCATGGGAAATCACAAAACCTAAAGCATGAAAAAACAAAAAACCATGAATAAAGTAAATCTATGTTCGAATCACATGAAGAATTCAGCGGTATGGGGAACGAAGAAATAAAATTACCCAAGACGACATTTTACGTAGAAAATGTCAATAACTAGAAACAAAAGAAACAAAAAATCAGCCGTAACAGAAAAGCTTGGGCCTAAATGTGTAATCATCAGATTTGCCGAAGTACTTATGCGAACGCTTTATGCCTTATACTCAGCTAGTCTGCGCATAGTGTTTAGGTTAGGAAAAAACCGGGAGTGGATCACGGCTGTTTTTTTTTCGATGATGTTTTCAATCTGTATTTTTTTGCTAATCTCGTCCTCATCAATCCTTAGCCGCCCTCGTCGTTTGGGTAGATTAAAAGTGTTTTGCCTGAAAATTAGAGGCTGTGAGAACCCAATTCTCGCACAAAAGTAAAATCATACATACATATGTTTCGCGCAAATATAATTGCGGTTTTTACTTAATCATACTTTTTCGCCGAAACGAGCTCTTTTTGCAAAATTTGGTATGGCATTCAAAAGCGCAATTCTTCATCTATCTTCCCCTACCGGAAAAAGAAAAGCAAAATAAACTTTGCGGAGTAAGGGATTCCGTGTATTTTAATTAAGTTTGGTGTCTCAAAGTCATTGCGTGAAAGAGAAATTGAAGGCAGCAAGAATATTCACTGCTTAGAACACACATCAAATTTCAATTCAGAAAAGATAATTTCATGAGAAAATACAAGAAGTATCAGATAGAGAAGCATCAAAATCCACAAAAAAATCAACCGGTCAAGAAAAATTATTTATCAAAAACCACAATTATTTTTGCTCCAATCAAATAATTCAAAAATAATCAAGCCTTGGCGATAAACAACGAGTTTTTTAGAAGAGGGTGGCGGAAATTGACGATGAAAACACAACACCTTGACCAAATAAATATAAAAATTGCCGGAAGTCCGTTATACAAGGGGCTTGAAAACAGCTGATCAAAGGACGAGCGCGCAAATTCAGCAACAGAGCGCGAAATCGCGCTGGGTAGGACGCAACTGGTAGGACCCTACCCGAGATTCGCGCAGGGTAGGCTTGGTAGGCTGCTACTGTGGGTAGCAAATTTCGTGAATCGGGTCTTTCGCGCAAATTTCGGTAGGAAGCTACCCTTACCCAGCCTACCAGCGCTAAATTTCGTTGATGAATCCGGCCCCTGCAGTTCCACCACCAATTAATTACTTTTTCACTATTCAACGCATCAAAAGTTCCAAACTATTACAAAAAAAAATTAATAAGGAATAAGCAAGTAGTATTTCGAATATGATAAAAAATAATAAATGAATTGATGGTGACATAATAAACAAAATCTAGGAAAATGATGAATACCATCATTGTTTTCTAATTTATTAATTTCTCAGTCGTCTGGTGCCAACAGTCATCATGAGCATGGAGCGCCGTGCTAGCGTTCAAGTTGGATGGAAGGGGCTGCAGTGTCGACATGCCGGTCATACCTCCATGCCTTGCCCTGATATACGTGCAAATGAGTACAAATATAAAAAACTGAGGTGTATTATGGGAACCTACCTTGATGCAACTTATTGCCAAGGTCTTTGCGGCATTTTCTAATGTCTGCTAGATTTGTCGCTGTTTTAGCCTGATCCGAGTTGAACTCTTGAACGAAATCCCTCCAGGCGCGTGATTTGACTGATAATTTATGGAGCGCCTGCCAAATCGATTTGCAACGATTTCACAACATTTAAAAGAACTCGTTAATTGCCAAATCCAACAAGGGGAATTTCACAACATTTTATGACTTTGTAAATCGCCAAATCCATCTGCGAAAATTTCACAACATTTGAAAAATTCGTTAATTGCCAAATCCAACTAGGGGAATTTCACAACATTTTATGACTTTGTAAACCGCCAAATCCATCTGCGAAAATTTCACAACATTTAAAAGAACTCGTTAATTGCCAAATCCAACAAGGGGAATTTCACAATATTTTGAAAGATTTGTCGACTGCCAAATCCATCAGAAGGAATTTCACACCATCTTTCGGCAAAACCAAATCTTTAGCCTTTCTGCGGAGCCCAACCACTTGAAATTCATACAAGGAACTCCATAGCCTTCTTTGGCAATGCCAAATCCTTGACCTTCTCCGCGTAGCCTAACCTTTTGGAATTTTGCTTCTGTGACTGGGACAATGAAATTTGGAAAATCGCGTCTTCGGGAAGATTCTCGATCTGCTTTCAATGCCGAGCTTCCTCCCTGAACTGGTAGAGCTGCCCAGATATTTCTACAACTTTCCTGGACACCCCATAACGTTCAAGAAACCTACAGGGATTTCCTGATACTCTCAGAACTTTCTAGAATGTTCTTGAAAGTTCCAAAAGTAGCTGTACAAGTATAAAAGCACAGGCGTCTGGAACTAAGAATCGGATTCATGTTATTGCATACTGAAAGGAACCATGATATAGCATCATGATGTTGTTTGCATCCAGTTAGAATTGTAGAAACATCTGGACAACTCCAGCCACCCAAAAGGGTATAAAAATTAGTGCAGTGGAAAAACTGATATTGTGTACGTTAAACACTTTTTATTGATTTTGAAAAATTTTATGTTTTCTGCCCCTTTTTGAAGAATTTTCTCTGTTTTCTGTCGAGCTGGATTTCCAGTTTTATACTTTCTGTTTCCAGAAAAAAATTTCCGAACATCCATGATCCCATTCTCGGATACATTGTCGATAGAGTACCAACAAAAGCCTTTTGCTCCAGGTTGGGAGTGCAAATGCAAACTCCATAAACTAACCACAGCATTTCGGAAAAAAATCTCATTCCAGGAAGCATTTCTCCATAAGTATGTGAGACGCCAGCGCTTGCAAGCCATAGAGTTAATTATTTAAAAATGGAAGAGGGCGAAACTGCATTGCTCAACGACGCATTCTCCTTGAACGCATAAGAGTTTTAGCGACGGAAATCATCACAAGGTTTTGATTACGGTTAAAAGAAACACCAGGTATAAAGTCATCCAGCGAGCTGCTAGCTTTGTGACGTCATTAGGATCCGTGGTCAAACCCTTTGCAGTCGGGTCTCTCTGAGTCTGCCGCCGTTGTTTATCTTATGCACGCTCCAATCGGAACCGCGCCGCAACCGCACGAAGGATGTAAGCTGCCAAATATTTCAGCTGTTTTGGTGGGGGGAGTGGCATTGAATATAATCATATCATGCTGCAAATGCCAACATTTCTTGTTTATGTCTCTGCAATGTGCACCGATTGATGTTATCAAAAACATGCAGCTCGTAATAATAAAAAAAACTGCGTTTTTATAAGCATTTCTTTATGACCTTTGACCTTTTTCTTCGCATACAAGCACTTAATACGAGTTGTTATTACTGCTCGGAAAGTATTCAAAACATGTGTACCGCAATTTTAGAAAATTTTGTATGTTGTGTGGGTTGGTTCTGCTTCTTTGTGGCTGACATTGATTTCATTTCTGGAACTCGTGGTTGTCATTTGTCGTACTGTTGTGACACGGAGGGCAAAATGGCCAGTTGTTGTCACCTCGAAATTAAGATTCTATATCTTGTTGCACTTTTTGTTGAGTGAGCTGTAGGGTGTCGACCGAATATTCGTGTATTTGAATAAAATTCCGATAATTCGATTATTCAAAAAAGTGGATTATTCGGGTTATTCGAATATTCAATGATAGTGATTTCAAATATTATTCCAATTTTCAGCGTAAAATATTTGAATGCTCGACTGTCTCATATGTACTACACTTGGGCAAATTGAATTTTTTCGAACAATCCACTTTCCGATATAGCCGGAATTCCGACTTTTTCGAATAAGTCGAAAACAACATTTGCCAAAAAATCGACTTTTCGATTCAGCCGAAATTTCCACTTTTCGAATGATCGAATTTTCGAATAAAAAGTCGACTTCTTCAATCGGCTGAATTTCGTTCTTTTTTATCGATTTTTGGAAACGGAATAAAAAAATACAGTGATCAATAGGTGGCAAAATAAGTATTACTCAAAAAGGTAAGGTAAATATTAAATAGCAGCAAATTTCGCAGTTCAGACTCTTTAGGACAGAAAATATCGTAGCGAATTCACGAAATGCGAACGAAGCAGGAATCACGCCTCATTGAGAAACAGGGTTCTGCACGAGGTGAGGGCCGGCCAGTTTTGCTCAGACCTCCCCCCCCTCTAATGACAATTTTGCTCAGACACCCCCAGGAACGTTAGTAGGTAAATTTTTGACCGTTTTCTCCCACCCCCACCAAGAGCTGATGTGTTCAAGCAGTTTATCCAGAAGGTTTACATACCTCTAACGTTTCACTGTAGTAAAATTTCTCTTGTCGTATTGAAATGGTAAGTATAAAATTGTCAAATGGTTAAAAAACCAAAGTTGACAGCTCGAAGCCAATGCTTTGCAAAAAAAATTCAGATGTTTGAGAGCACGAGAGCACAAGCAGCGCTTATTGCATTTATGTAGAGAGGAGCTGAAAGTGCAAAAGTATAAGTAACTGGTAACAGCTTGTGCTGTGTAATAAAAGAAGGTTGTTTAAGAAAGGGTTCGATCTCGCCGGGAGTCCATATTCTCTTAAGAGTCGCGAGAGAAGGACATTTGAGTCCAGCGTGGTCGATTTACCCTCAGTACTTGCTTTGACCATTTCAGATGAACGCCGAAGACCGCCACATATATAGATAGCGAGAGACGATGAAAAAAATCTGCCTCAAAAACTCTAAAAAGTAGGCTTTTTGGAACGTTATATAAGTTAGGTGCTGAACGAGTTATATGGAAAATACCTGGATTTAGGAAACTAGACTTTATACTCTATCGTTTGAAACTTTCTGCACCACTGGAGAAAGCTTTTGAAGAAATTTTACTAGGTGTGGGTTCTTCTTCAAAATGCACTGAGGGCCCACAGATGGGCCCACACCTAAGTACTGAGAAAACGCGAAAAATGTTGCAGAACCCAAACCAGGAAAATTTTCTTCAAAGGCCTCCAGGGGTGCGGGTGGTCTTAAACGGTAGTGTTCGGAGCGTAGTTTCGTAAAGCTAGGATTTTCCGGGTACCTTATTTAGAACTTCAGGTGCTGCAGTTTTGAGACCCTTCTGGGTTGCAAACTTTCATCATCTCAGAGTAACGCCGAAGGCCGCTACATAGATAGAGGGAAACGATGGTAGGGATGTGCAGGACATCATGGGACGTGTGCAGGACCGCAGTAGTAGTGTGCAGGACATCATAGGACGTGTGTAGGACCGCAGTAGGGATGTGCAGGACATCATGGGACGTGTGCAGGACATCATTGGACGTGTGCAGGACCGCAGTAGGGGTGTGCAGGACATCATGGGACGTGTGGAAGACGGCAGTAGGGATGTGCAGGACATCATGGGACGTGTGCAGGACCGCAGTAGTAGTGTGCAGGACATCATAGGACGTGTGTAGGACCGCAGTAGGGATGTGCAGGACATCATGGGACGTGTGCAGGACATCATTGGACGTGTGCAGGACCGCAGTAGGGGTGTGCAGGACATCATGGGACGCGTGGAAGACGGCAGTAGGGATGTGCAGGACATCATGTGACGTCTGCAGGACCCTAGTAGTGATGTGCAGGACATCATGGGACGTGTGCAGGACCACAATAGGGGTGTGCAGGACGCCGTAGAGTGTGTGCAGGACCTCAGTAGGAATGTGCAAGACATGGAACGTGTGCAGTACCGCAATAGGGGTGTGCAGGATGTCATGAAATGTGTGTAAGACCTCAGTAGGAGTGTGCAGGGGGTGTGTATACAAGTCTGTTGGTACCTGCTCGTTGGTGCCCCTGCTTCTACTGAACCCAGCAGACGTTTGAGTGTACACAGGGATCGTTCGAGCGATATAGCGTGTACAACTATATCGCGAAAGTATCCCGCACATTGCATAAAGGTGTCGCCGTTCGGCACACCAAGGCCTCTGGTCCATAACACCTTAGGATCCGTACCTAGGGAGTTCATGGAGTCTTTGGCCACAAGCCACAATTTCGCCACCCTGAACTGTCGATCGCTGTCGAGTGATATCCAGAAAACTGCGCTATCCAGACTATTGAGCTATTTCCATGCACCGTTTGCTGCTTTGCAGGAAACCCGCCTCAAGGATAGACCCGTCATCAGCGTCGGAGAGTACACCATCTACTGCGGTAACGCTGACTATAGGAGAGTGGGAGGCTGTGCAATAGCTGTAAGGAAGGATTTCAATGGTATGGTCAAGGAGTTTGGCTCAACGTCGTGCCGGAATGCATTCGTACGACTGCGGGATCACAGAGGGTTCAATCTGTGGATAGTGAGTGCCCACCAAAACCGCCGAAGACAATTCGAAGGATGCGTTTTATGAGGAACTAAATACGTTGCTGGCCAGGATACCTTGTCAACATGCTGTTGTCGTGGGGATTGTCGCAAATGCGAAGATGGGACTTGATCAGGAATCCGAAGTACTCGGTAAATGGTTCTGCCCAGTGGAGCAAACATCGGACAATGTCTACGGCCTTGTCGACTTTTGTGAACGCAGTGGTCTGATTATTGCATCGACATTCAAGAGGAATCATCGCCGCCATCAGCTTACGTGGCAGGGACCAACCCAGCTATCTCTAGAAGAGCAGCGGAAGCAGAAGATGACAACTTTGAAACTACAGCTTGACTATGTCCTGACAAGGAATATTCCAGTATCGGACATTCGAAGATCTAGAGCTGTGTGGAATGTCGCATTCGATTCGGATCACCATCCTGTTCCGTTGAACTTCACTGCGAGGTTCACAATGCTTATACAATGGAGGCTGCAAAATTTATTGAAAGTTTCAAAAGATTCAAAAGTCTCCAAAAGTGAAACTTTCCAAAATTATGAAACTTCTTCACAGGTGAGCTTTCGGCGCTTAGCGCCTTCTTCGGACCTGAAACACAAGCATTAGCATGATATGGCGTTTGGCATATAGAATCGCCGCAAAACTGGCCTGAACAGCTGGCCTAAAGGCCTGGCCACCAAGTAAGGTCGTTGCGATTTTTATTCTTAGAGTGTTCTTTTATACGTCATAATGCGCAGTGATCTCTTATCATGCAATCACACTACCGTACCCCTTGGAGAATCGTCGCAGTTACGCAATAAGTTGAAAAACATCACGTAACTCTTCTCTGTTGTTGATTTCAGGTGATATGCGCCTTATCTTTAGCGCTTCCAAGATTTTCCTTTCTGTCTGATTATTGACTGACCTATGAAACACTGTAATGATAAGCTGTGGAGGGGCGTCCTGCGCGTGCTTCAAAGTTCTATGCTTAGAGAAACCGTTATTTGGGTAGGAGGCCGGATTTCTTAACGCTCTTCTGTGTTCGTCTAAACGTTTGAAGAGGGGCCTCTTAGTTTCTCCTACGTACTTCTCTCCACAACTCTCACATTCTATCAGATACACGGTCCCCATCAGCTGACATATTTTGTTGTCATTACAGTATGTGCAATTTGGTCTCCCACATCTTTCTTCATAGGGTCTCGAGAAGGTGAGCAGAGTTTTCAGAGTTGGAGGTGGACGGAATACGAGCCGTACTGGGAGCGACGAGGCTTTCACGACACTATTCACTCTTTGTGCCACGTATTCGTTAACGTATGGCAATACCATCGAAATACCATCTGCAGTGGTATGAGGTTTCCAGGAGTGTGCATGCGTTGTGTTATAGCCATTTTCGCATAGAATACCCTCAACCATCGCATCCACTACCTCAGACCTACTCGTGCACACTTTTTCTTTTGTCATTACGAGATTACGCACTACATTAACTTCCATGTACTTTGGATGACAACTTCTTGAATAAATCAATATATTTCTTGAAGACGGTTTTCTATACCAAATAACCTCACTAGCCCCATTAATTATTTTTACTCTTGTTTTAAGGAACGGCACAAACCCCTCTTGATCTGGGTTCTCTACAGTGAACCTGATGTTGACGTCCTTAGAATTTAGACCAAGAAGGGACTCGTTCAATTCGGCCAGTGAGGAGCCAATGATAAACACGTCATCGATGTATCGCTTATAGAACGATAATCCGTTTGTAAGAGATGCTCTTTCTATGTGATCCAGATAAACGATTGCCAATAGTGGTGCGATCCTCAATCCCATAGCCAATCCGCGATGTTGGACGTAGAGCCTTTTGTCAAACTGAAACACGTTGCATTTCACTGTTGCCTCCAGAAGATCGCGTAGTTCGGACTCTCCAAGGCCGAGTGTGTACACCTCCGTTTTGTGTAGATTCCAGAGTGACAACAATGCGTTAATTGCATCGGACGTATTAACATTGGTGTACAACGAGACTGCATCGAAGCTAGCATAGTAAGCGTCAAAAGGAATCGGTGACTGATTTAAAGAGGCTAAGAAGTCGTCCGTATTGATGATATGGGCCGATACATGTCTCAGGAGTGGTGACAGTAGTTTGACCAGCAACCAACTTATTTTGTCCGATGGTCTACCGCATGAAGAAATTATTGGACGTGTTTTGATATCGTCCTTTGTTAGACGTTCTGGTGGTATATTTCCGAATTTGTGAGTCCTTGAGACAAAAGTGGCGATTTCGTGGTCATGACTCAGGATATGGATAAAGCAGTTACACGTCGAAGTTTGCAGGATGACAACGCTTACGGAGAATCCTCGCGCCAAGCATTTGAAACCGCTTCGAGATTGCTGGAGGGAACTATAAAAACGGTGTTGACCAGCAAGTTAGATGCAAAGACGGTTCGACGATTTTTGACTCCTTCTCCGAGTATTCCAACCTACTATTCGCTGGTGAAGACTCACAAATTCGGAAATATACCACCAGAACGTCTAACAGAGGACGATATCAAAACACGCCCAATAATTTCTTCATGCGGTGGACCATCGGACAAAATAAGTTGGTTGCTGGTCAAACTACTGTCACCACTCCTGAGACATGTATCGGCCCATATCATCAATACGGACGACTTCTTAGCCTCTTTAAATCAGTCACCGATTCCTTTTGACGCTTACTATGCTAGCTTCGATGCAGTCTCGTTGTACACCAATGTTAATACGTCCGATGCAATTAACGCATTGTTGTCACTCTGGAATCTACACAAAACGGAGGTGTACACACTCGGCCTTGAAGAGTCCGAACTACGCGATCTTCTGGAGGCAACAGTGAAATGCAACGTGTTTCAGTTTGACAAAAGGCTCTACGTCCAACATCGCGGATTGGCTATGGGATTGAGGATCGCACCACTATTGGCAATCGTTTATCTGGATCACATAGAAAGAGCATCTCTTACAAACGGAATATCGTTCTATAAGCGATACATCGATGACGTTTTTATCATTGGCTCCTCACTGGCCGAATTGAACGAGTCCCTTCTTGGTCTAAATTCTAAGGACGTCAACATTAGGTTCACTGTAGAGAACCCAGATCAAGATGGGTTTGTGCCGTTCCTTAATACAAGAGTAAAAATCAACAATGGGACTAGTGAGGTTATTTGGTATAGAAAACCGTCTTCAAGAAATATATTGATTCATTCAAGAAGTTGTCATCCAAAGTACATGAAAGTTAATGTAGTGCGTAATCTCGTAATGACAAAAGAAAAAGTGTGCACGAGTAGGTCTGAGGTAGTGGATGCGATGGTTGAGGGTATTCTATGCGAAAATGGCTATAACACAACACATGCACACTCCTGGAAACCTCATACCACTGCAGATGGTATTTCGATGGTATTGCCATACGTTAACGAATACGTGGCACAAAGAGTGAATAGTGTCGTGAAAGCCTCGTCGCTCCCAGTACGGCTCGTATTCCGTCCACCTCCAACTCTGAAAACTCTGCTCACCTTCTCGAGACCCTACGAAGAAAGATGTGGGAGACCAAATTGCACACACTGTAATGACAACAAAATATGTCAGCTGATGGGGACCGTGTATCTGATAGAATGTGAGAGTTGTGGAGAGAAGTACGTAGGAGAAACTAAGAGGCCCCTTTTCAAACGTTTAGACGAACACAGAAGAGCGTTAAGAAATCCGGCCTCCTACCCAAATAACGGTTTCTCTAAGCATAGAACTTTGAAGCACGCGCAGGACGCCCCTCCACAGCTTATCATTACAGTGTTGCATAGGTCAGTCAATAATCAGACATAAAGGAAAATCTTGGAAGCGCTAGAGATAAGGCGCATATCACCTGAAATCAACAACAGAGAAGAGTTACGTGATGTTTTTCAACTTATTGCGTAACTGCGATGATTCTCCAAGGGGTACGGTAGTGTGATTGCATGATAATAGATCACTGCGCATTATGACGTATAAAAGAACACTCTAAGAATAAAAATCGCAACGACCCTACTTGGTGGCCAGGCCTTTAGGCCAGCTGTTCAGGCCAGTTTTGCGGCGATTCTATATGCCAAACGCCATATCATGCTAATGCTTGTGTTTCAGGTCCGAAGAAGGCGCTAAGCGCCGAAAGCTAACCTGTGAAGAAGTTTCATAATTTTGGAAAGTTTCACTTTCGGAGACTTTTGAATCTTTTGAAACTTTCAATAAATTTTGCAGCCTCCATTGTACACGCATTGTGAATCATCATGAGGCTCAGGGATAGCACGATTCCGCCATTCACTGCGAGGATTCATAAGAGGAAGCGAGGGGCTCAACCTCTTCAGAGGATTGACACGACAAGTCTCAGAGATGAAGAATGCAGAAGGAATTTTCGACAACACGTTTCTATTCACATCGGAGTACGGACGAAGAAGAAACTTTGCCACGCGGATTATTTTGTCAAGTGCATCCAGGACGCTTCGAAAAAGGCACTCCTGGTTGTACAGCCTAAGAAGAAGTTTGCCTACGTCTCAGAGGAAGCGACGTCTACTTACAACAAGGTATGTGCTCTCCGAACTGCAGGAAACTTCGTGGAGGAGAAGCGTCTGAGGAGGAAGTTGCGTCGGCAGCTTAAATGTGACCGCGAACGAGAGTGGACGTGTAGAGCTAAGAAATTCGAGAAGGCTTGGGAGGAGAAGAATCCGAGGAGAGCATACACCTTGCTGCGACAGTATAGCGGGAAGATGAAGAGATGTTCTCCTGTCTTGAACACTACCAATGGAGTTGCAGTTGGTGATGCGACGCTGCCAATATGGAAGGATTACTTCAGTTCACTACTGAATCGTCCAGCGCCGTCAGTACCTGAGCTCCCGCATGTTCAGAGAGCACATTACGTTGTCAGTGAGGAACCGCCGACTGAGTCCGAAGTTTTGGATTGTGTCCGGAAAATGAAGAATGGAAAGGCAGGTGGAGATGACAACATCACTGCTGAAATGCTGAAAGCTCTTCCTCCGTCTGGGGTTTGTGAAATGACCAACACCATCCATGCCATATGGATGAGCGAAAGGATACCCGATTCGTGGAGACATGCGATCATCGTACCTCTTCACAAGAAGCTATCCGTCACGGATCCTAAGAACTACAGAGGAATCTCTCTACTTCGTGTCATGTACAAGGTTTTAGAACGTATCATTCTCGAGCGACTTATCAAACATCGTGAAAGAACGACCAGAGATGAGCAAGCCGGTTTTCGACCTGGAAGATCGACCATCGACCAAGTGTTCGTCGTGAGAAGAGTAATTGAATCGTGGCAGCGGTATTCGAAGCCATTACAGCTTGCTTTTTTGGACTGTGAAGCCGCCTTCGACTCTTCTCATCGTGATCGATTGCTCAATGCTCTGCGAGCAGATGGAGTCCCGGAAAAGTATGTTCGACTAATCGAGGACATGAACAAAGGAACAACAGCAGCAGTTCGTGCACCTGTCGGATTTACGTCAGCTTTCGAGGTGAAAACAGGATTAAGGCAAGGAGCCGTTGCAGGACCTTTTCTTTTCAACTTCGCCGTTGATGACATCATGCGTAGAGCTGCAGAACAGTTTCCTGCGGATGTGATCCTAACACCATCAGGACGTTCCCTTGTCGACCTGGAGTACGCCGACGACATTGTGTTATTCGCTGAAAACAACGCAAAACTGCAAAGGATTGTGAACCTCGTTTCGAAGTATGCCGCAGCCTATGGACTTCGTCTTCGTCCCGACAAATGCAAGCAGATGTGGGTCTCTCAGAGGCCTTTAACGGGAGTTTGTGTGGACGGACAACGTATCGAACTGGTGGACGATTTCTGTTATTTGGGCTGTTTGCTGAAGAACGATGGTAGTTATGCAGCGGATATTCGACAACGATGTGCGGAAGCTACGTCTGCATTTAATTCTCTAACCAAGTGTTTGTGGTCTACCACCATCGCGAAGGAAGTCAAGTTGCGCGTCTACCTATCCGCTATTCGCCCTATCATGATGTACGGATCGGAGACGTGGGCAGCACCGAAGACGCAGATGGAAAGGTTGGATTGCACGGAGAGGAAGCTTTTTAGGCGTTTGCTTGGATATTTCTGGCCGCGTGTATGCCATAACGAAGACCTTTACAAGGAAATCGACGCAGTACATCAAGGCTTGACACGAGGGAGGTGCCAGCATCTCCTAACGCCATCTCAAGCAGCAATGGAAAGTCGACTTCGAATGCTCGGGCATATACTAAGAAGAACGCCGGATCGTCTCGTACAACACGCTTTAAGAATGCTTCCAAATCCTGTCTGGAAACGGCCACCTGGGCGTAGGCGAAAGTTCTGGACGGATGTGGTTAAAGAGGAGTTAAAGTCACTCGGCATCGAAAGACAGTTCAGGCGCGATGTTTCGTTTCGCAGGAAATGGAATGGATGGAATGTGTTCAAATTGTGGCTGAAGACCGTGAAAAATGGACACGGCTGACTACTAGGACGGCACACCTCGGTGAAGATGCGGAATGACCGCGTCAGGTGAAAGCCAACCGATTAAGTCAAGTAAGTCAGGGAGTGTGCAGGACCGCAGTAGAGGTGTGCAGGACATCATAGGACGTGTGCAGGACCTCAGTAGGGATGTGCAGGGCATCATGGAATGTGTGCAGAACCCCAGTAGGGATGTGCGAGAACATCATGGGACGTGTGTAGGATCCCAGTAGGGATGTGCAGGACATCATAGGACGTGTGTAGGACCGCAGTAGGGATGTGCAGGATATCATGGGACGTGTGCAGGACCGCAGTAGTAGTGTGCAGGACATCATGGGACGTGTGCAGGACCGCAGTAGGGGTGTGCAGGACATCATGGGACGTGTGGAAGACGGCAGTAGGGATGTGCAGGACATCATGTGACGTCTGCAGGACCGCAGTAGGGGTGTGCAGGACATCATGAGACGTCTGCAGGACCTTAGTAGTGATGTGCAGGACATCATGGGACGTGTGCAGGACCACAATAGGGGTGTGCAGGACGCCGTAGAATTTGTTCAGGACCTCAGTAGAAATGTGCAAGACATGGAACGTGTGCAGGACCGCATTAGGGGTATGCAGGATGTCATGGAATGTGTGCAGGACCTCAGTAGGAGTGTGCAAGACATGGGACGTGTGCAGGACCACAATAGGGGTGTGCAGGACGCCGTGGAATGTGTTCAGGACCTCAGTAGGAATGTGCAAGACATGGAACGTGTGCAGGACCGCAGTAGGGGTGTGCAGGACATCATGAGACGTCTGCAGGACCCTAGTAGTGATGTGCAGGACATCATGGGACGTGTGCAGGGCCACAATAGGGGTGTGCAGGACGCCGTAGAATGTGTTTAGGACCTCAGTAGGAATGTGCAAGACATGGAACGTGTGCAGGACCGCATTAGGGGTATGCAGGGTGTCATGGAATGTGTGCAAGACCTCAGTAGGAGTGTGCAAGACATGGAACGTGTGCAGGACCGCAATAGGGGTGTGCAGGATGTCATGGAATGAGTGCAAGACCTCAGTATGAGTGAGCGGGACATCATGGGACGTGTGCAGGACCGCAATAGGGGTGTGCAGGATGTCATGGAATGTGTGCAGGACGTCGTAGAATGTGTGTAGGACCTCAGTAGGAATGTGCAGGACCGCAATAGGGGTGTGCAGGATATCATGGAATGTGTGCAGGACCTCAGTAGGAGTGTGCAAGACATGCAACGTGTGCAGGAACGCAATAGGGGTGTGTAGGACGCCGTAGAATGTGTGCAGGACCGCAATAGGGGTGTGCAGGATATCATGGAATGTGTGCAGGACCTCAGTAGGAGTGTGCAAGACATGCAACGTGTGCAGGAACGCAATAGGGGTGTGTAGGACGCCGTAGAATGTGTGCAGGACCGCAATAGGGGTGTGCAGGACGCCGTAGAATGTTTGCAGGATTTTAGTAAGAGTGTGCAGGATATCATGGGACGTGTGCAGGACCGCAATAGGGGTAAGCAGGATGTCATGGAATGTGTGCAGGACGTCGTAGAATGTGTGTAGGACCTCAGTAGGAATGTGCAGGACCGCAATAGGGGTGTGCAGGATATCATGGAATGTGCGCAGGACCTCAGTAGGAGTGTGCAAGACATGCAACGTGTGCAGGAACGCAATGGGGGTGTGCAGGACGCCGTAGAATGTGTGCAGGATTTTAGTAGGAGTGTGCAGGACATCATGGAAAGTGTGCAGGATTGCAATAGGGGTGTGCAGGATGCCATGGAATGAGTGCAAGACCTTAGTAGGAGTGTGCAGGACATCATGGGACGTGTGCAGGACCGCAATAGGGGTGTGCAGGATGTCATGGAATGTGTGCAGGACGTCGTAGAATGTGTGTAGGACCTCAGTAGGAATGTGCAGGACCGCAATAGGGGTGTGCAGGATATCATGGAATGTGTGCAGGACCTCAGTAGGAGCGTGCAAGACATGCAACGTGTGCAGGAACGCAATAGGGGTGTGCAGGACGCCGTAGAATGTGTGCAGGATTTTAGTAGGAGTGTGCAGGACATCATGGAAAGTGTGCAGGATTGCAATAGGGGTGTGCAGGATGCCATGGAATGAGTGCAAGACCTTAGTAGGAGTGTGCAGGACATCATGGGACGTGTGCAGGACCGCAATAGGGGTGTGCAGGATGTCATGGAATGTGTGCAGGACGTCGTAGAATGTGTGTAGGACCTCAGTAGGAATGTGCAGGACCGCAATAGGGGTGTGCAGGATATCATGGAATGTGTGCAGGACCTCAGTAGGAGCGTGCAAGACATGCAACGTGTGCAGGAACGCAATAGGGGTGTGCAGGACGCCGTAGAATGTGTGCAGGATTTTAGTAGGAGTATGCAGGACATCATGGGACGTGTGCAGGACCGCAATAGGGGTGTGCAGGATGTCATGGAATGAGTGCAGGACCGCAGTAGGAGTGGGCAGGACATCATGGGACGTGTGCAGGACCGCAATAGGGGTGTGCAGGACGCCGTAGAATGTGTGCAGGATATTAGTAGGAGTGTGCAGGACATCATTGGACGTGTGCAGGACCGCAATAGGGGTGTGAAGGACGCCGTAGGATGTGTGGAGGACCTCAGTAGGAGTGTGCAGGACATCATGGGACGTGTGCAGGACCGCAATAGGGGTGTGCAGGATGCCATGGAATGAGTGCAAGACCTTGGTAGGAGTGTGCAGGACATCATGGTACGTGTGCAGGACCGCAATAGGGGTGGGCAGGACGCCGTAGAATGTGTGCAGGACCTCAGTAGGAGTGTGCAGGACATCATGGGACGTTTGCAGGACCGCAATAGGGGTGTGTAGGATGTCATGGAATGAGTGCAAGACCTCAGTATGAGTGAGCAGGACATCATGGGACGTGTGCAGGACCGCAGTAGGGGTGTGCAGGATGTCATGAAATGTGTGCAGGACATCATGGGACGTGTGCAGGACCGCAGTAGGGGTGTGCAAGACCTCGTGGGACGTGTGCAGCGACTCAGTTTAGTGTCTAGGACACCGTATGCAAGTTATGCCTCCGAGTCAGACGTCCGGGCCGGCACGGCACAGACGAGCGACATCCGCAAGAACCGGTGAAATTTGGCTATAGTCACTGATCCTGTACACTGGTGTCATTTTAAAACTCATTCCTTAATATTTTCGACTCTTAAATTCAAAAAGTATATGCCTTGTATTCTATCTCTAGGAAGCTGCGATGCAGATACATATTACCTTGCTATCTTAGCAGCGGAGCGGTTCTTTCTCGATTTCTACCACTATGTTTTCTCAAAAACAAAAACTTGACTCTTAAAATAAAGCTATCATAGCAGCATCGCGGCTCCTCCCTCCAGAGATTGACGATATTGTTGAAGGGGAACCCTCTGAAAAAGTTGTGAAATTTCTGAGAGTTGGGTTTCGCAAAAAACGTTAAGGATTTGGAATTGTTCTTAAATGTCGTGAAATTGTTTTACTGGATTTGGATCTCAACTTGATGTTTTAAATGTAGTGAAATTATTGACTTGATTTGGCTGATGATGGTATTTGTAGACATCGTAATCATTAAAATACCCTCGATGCCCGAGCAGCTCGTAGGGAGGAGCTTGACCTGCGTTGCGGCTCGTTTTGATAAGAGGTGAACGAGTGGCCGTGTGGTGTTCCGGTCCCTGGCCGGGCACCTGCTAATGGATGCTGATGGCAGGGATGTGCGTAATTACGACTAACGACTAACAAATTTAACGACTAACAAGCTTTTTGGGTGTTTCGTCTAACGACTAACGAAATGAAAAATATTTTCGTAAGCAATCCCAGAATTCGTTAGAAAATCAATGTTCATTCACGTCGTGCTCGAACCCAAGGATTACATCAGGAACGATACATGATTCCTTATTTGTTGTTCGAGAAATGTAGATGGTACAGAATATTCATAGCCTTCAGTATTTGTTATCTCTACTGGCACTGCTTCTCAGTTCTGGAACCCCCACATTATGACCCTAACCGAGCGTTGCGCAAGGTTATGGGGCAGCATTTATTCGGCTTCGTGTCGGTCGCGCGGATTTATGGTAAATCACTGAACATGTTCCGACACTGGCCCGCTGCAGCGGAGATTTTTACAGAGGGCCCTATCAGAGGTGCTAATATGAAGCGGTGCCTGCAGGCCACAACTGCGCACTGACGGGAACTGTATCCGATGATTGGATTGTAAAGGGCGCCATCCTCCGCCTTTCGGTCATATATTCGAGATATGGAATTTATATAAAGTGGTGCTAGGACCTCTCAGTGGGTGAAACTTTCACTTGGGTGCTAATTTTTTCCGACCTTTCCCCCATCATGGGATCAAGCCCCAAACGACGCGCGCGCTCAACTTGCGACACTGGGAAAAAGAACAATTAGTGCCAGGTCAGTGCAGTTGTCACCACGTGGTAGATCTCATATAGCATCATATAGCACAAATTTTGCACTCAAAAAAGCGAAGAGCTCAAGGTTTTCTCGGTTTCCCATATTGCTTCTTTTCTCAGCGAAAAAAAAGAAGAAAAAATCGACAAACACGCACTCTCGAGCACTAGGCTTTCATTCATATTTTTAATTATGTATACGAAGGTTGGCAGTTTAAACTCGGTTATCTAAAGATAAATGTTTTGTGTGTTTAATGGCCATGAATGTCTTGGAAAACATACATCTCTTTATGCATTCCTTTTTCTATTGATAAGAGCTTTTTTCTCCCTCAACTGTGCTTATTTTCAAAACCTAGATTTTAAGCGACTAACGATTAACGACTAACGACTAACGAAGGGTTTTGGTCGGTTGAAAGACTAACGAATCACAAAATTTCTATTACGCAAATCCCTGTCTGATGGCCACCACCGCATCGATTACCAGGTGCCCGGGCTGCGGCCGGAACACCTCATGGCCACCCGTTCATCTTTTATCAAAACGAGCCGCAACGCGGGCCAATCTCCTCCCTGCGAGCTGCTCGGGCATCGAGGGTATACAGTGCGTTTCATAGCCATAAGACCAGCCTCGATATTGGTCTTCCTGAGAAAACTAGGGTCCCAGTAATTTCGCCATTGTGTTTTCAGGTTCGACGTCCAAATTAAGGGTGGAGTACGGGATTCCGCTTCTGTTCTTGAATTTCAAATCTTTTTATAACAGCCTTTTAATTTTTACGCTGTTTCAAAACCATACGGCCACTAGTGAGGATATGCTGTTAACTTCTGTTTTATCGGGGCGAAAGCGTCGCGAAAGAGAAAAAAGAAGGTCAGCAGTGACGGGAATCAACTTCGACAATGCATCGAGTTACGTTGCTGGATTCCGAAGAACGCGCGATGATGTGACGTTCTCCATCGTACAGGCAGCAGCATCCGGTCGTAATAGAGCGTTCTCACAGTACTGTGCTTCAGCATTTGAAGGATTCTGAAGCATATGGTGCAATCCGATTCCACGACCGTCACCGACAGGTGTCCGCCAATGAAGAGCGACAGATTTTGAAGGAAGCTTCAAATAGCTCGTCGTCTGTCAATCACATTAGGCCTAGTGCATACTTCCCGCGACGGGCGACGCGACATCGTGTTTGGGCTAGATATCGACAGAAAATCGATATGGTTTAAATGCACTGTCGCGTCGCCCGTCGCGGGAAGTATGCACTAGGCCTTAGCCCTGACTAACAACGACATCGTTCAAAATCTACGTTTGGAGGGTGATTTCGAGCAGCACCCACATCAGGAGAGAAGTCATGATAAAGACCCCACGAATCAGGGAACGTGACAAGGCTGTGCCTCTAGAGTTTGCTGATATTAATCTGACAAGAGACTGGAAAAAGGTAGGAGGGTTCCACACTATTGCCTTACAGGCTCTTTGTTCCCAGAAATAAATGACCAGGTCGTGTTTTCGGATGAGAAGAAGTTCCACTTGGACGGACCGGACGGCTCAAAGTTTTACTGGCGCGATTTCCCGAAGAATTCAATCAACTTCAGCCGACGTAACTTTGGTGGAGGAAGTGTAGAGGTGTGGGGCGCGTTCTGCGCCTACTCGGTTTTGAGATTAGCGTTCGTATCTACCAAGATGCGCTCGTATGACTACCAGACCACCCTCGAGTCACAACATCCCTTCTTGACCGTAAGAGTCATGTTTTCCAGCAGGATAACGCAAGCATCCACGCAATCCGGTCAACGGAGAGTGGCTCAGATCGCATAACATCGCTTCCTTGACGTAGCCATTCTGTTGTCCCAATCGAAATCCTATGAAGAACCTGTGGGAAATTGTCGTCAGATAGGTTTACGTGAAGAGTCGCCAGTTTCATTCTGAAACGTACAATCGAGGCGGCATGGAACGGAATCGACTCATCAATTCTGAACAGCCTAATTGCGAGTATGGCTCGAAGGCTTTTCGAAATAGCTATGCAGCGTGGAGGACCTACAGACTGTTAAACATCTGTGTTGTTGCGTTTTTCTTCGAATGGAATGCGTTTTGTTTGAGCGGTCGTATGTTTTGAAACAGCATAAAATCAAAAAAAAAAGTTGTAAAAAAAAGATTTGAAATCCAAGAAAAGAGACGAAAACTCGTACCCCACCTTTATTTTGGACGTAGAATCTGAAAAATACAACGCCGAAACCGCTGAACTTCTAATTTTCTCAGGAACGCCAATATGAGGGGTGGTCGTATGGTTATGAGACGCACTGTAGTGTGATTGTTGCTAATGGATTCGGCACGTGCTCTATCAATTATCAGAGTCAAATCACGCGTCAGAAGTATTTCTCATGATGTTCTTTGTGTCCTCAACGCTTTCACGGTTAACATTGTATGGGAACGTTTTTGTTGCTGGACTTATTCTTGTTCTGATTTGATCGAAATCACGCTCGACTCAAAACTCCTAACGCGTGATTTTTTTCTCTTACATTTTCCAAGTGGTCACGGGGGCTTGGTTTTCCCGTATGTTCGACTCACCGAGATTTTGCATATTAGGTTTTCCTAGAATATGAGACTTATCGGGGATTTTTTTGCTGTCGAGATGTCGTACGTTCGTGCCGTGGCAGTGAGGAGGAAAGAAGATCGCCTCCGTGCAAACCGACGTCAACCCCTCCGAGAAGAGGGTTTTTTTTGTCATGGAAGAGGTGCTGGTCGCCCGCCGCTCTCCTGGGGATTTTATGACAAAGGGCCGGCGTCGAGAGGTATCCTGGTCCTACGCAGAAGTACCTATGCGCCACGTGCGGCAAGGATGTTAACTGGAGACATACCAGCGTCCAGTGCTTCGGATACCAAAGGTGGGTGCATCTCTCCTGTTCGGGCCTCAGTTCTGTGAGGCATCATGGCTCATCCTTTCGTTGTGTTCCATGCTCTGCCCCCAGCAACTCTGATTCCTCAATTACCAACCGCCCCCTCTCCATTGTTCACATTAATCTCAACGACCAAATTATCTGAACTCTCTCTATTCGCACGTTCTCATCACCCGGATGTTATCATGGTTCAAGAAACCAAGCTCTCTCCTTCTACCACTTACCCCCAGCCTAACATTCCGGGATACACCGCCTATCACATGCCAAGGTCTGCTCTTGGGGGCGGAGTGTCTACTTTTGTGCAATCTGCCTTACTTTCTCATATTATACCTTATACTCCTAAGGACGGTACTCTCGAGTACATTCCTGTCCACCTCCCCCTCAAAGTCCCTTTATCTCTATTTAACATCTATATTCCTCCTATATCATCTTGTCACCCCTCTTATAATCCTATTCCCCTCCTTAAGCAGTTGTACGACTGCTCACTCTCCCCTTCAGCTGTCTTTGCGGATGACTTCAATGCTTACACGTTCTGTTCTGCTCTTGATTCTGACGCCAGAGGGGAAGATGTCGAAGAATGGGCTGAGGAGTGTTACCTGGTTGTCCTCAAAGATGACCAGCCCACTCGTCTCCTTGCCAACGGCCGATCTCTAGCCCAGATATCTCTCTTGTGTCATCCAATCTTTCTAATGCTTGCACGTGGTCCACATCCACAACTCTCTCCAATGATCACATTCCCGTCTTTGTCTATATTGATCTCTCTGACTTTCTTGCCCCTTACTCTGGTTTTCGTCATCGTACTTATATTAATTTAGGCCTCGCAGACTGGACCCTGTTCAGAGATGTTGCACTCCGCTATGCGGTCGACTACCCGTGGAATGGTGATGTCCATCAGAAAGAGCGCCATCTAACAAGTGCCATCCGCAAGGCCATGAAAGCAGCAATTCCTGAGGGTCGTGTCAAGACCTTTTTTCCAAATGTCAGCAGGGAAATACTGCAGAAGATAAGAACCAGGGATGAGAAGAGAGCCGCAGACCGTCTAGACCCTGAGATTGCTGAGCTGGATAATGAGATCAAGAAGGATCTGGATAAGAACAAGAAGGAGTGCTGGAGAAGTTCACTGAGAAGCTGAATTTCAAGGCGGACGGAACTACGATGTGGAAAGTGTTGAGGAAAATTTCCGGCAAGTCCGCTCCCCCATGAGCTCCGCTATTGAGTTCGAGGAGAACGTCTTCAAATCAGGGAAAGCGGCTGCTTACACACTCGGCAAAATTTTTTTTATCACACGTACCAAGCGAGGCGTGTAAAACAGAGTCACGGTTAGAGAGCTGAGCCGGTTGCCGCTCATGAACGCTTCTGAGGCCTTTACTCTCACTCAAGTAGAGAAGGCTATCAAAGAAATGCGGAATTCGAAGGCTATCGGACCTGACTGTATCTCCCCAGCCATCCTGAAGAAGCTTCCCACGGAACTTCTACCGATGCCTGTAGATATCATTACCACTTCTTTCCGGATCTGCACTCTACCCCAAGCTTGTAAGACAGCCAATGTGATACCGTTTCCAAAGCCAGGCAAGTTCCAAAGCACGGCAAAAGGCTTTCGACCAATAAGCCTGTTATCGCCCGTCGCCAAATTAGCTGAAAACTTGATCGTGACGGACCTGGCTGATCAAAATGAGAGACATCAGCATCAGCATGGGTTCAGGAAACTCCACTCTACTACTACTACTCTACTGGAGATCGTGGGCTTTGCGGTCGATGGGTTCAACATGAGAAAGCCCCTGAGAACGGTGGCCGTCGCACTTGACCTGAGCAAAGCGTTTGACTCTGTTAACTTGGGACTGCTGTCCGAGAAACTGCTCAAGTCGTCGCTACCATCATGGCAGAAGCGATGGATTGCAGCGTTCACGAAAGGCCGCCGGGCTAAGGTTCTTTTCCAGAATCACGTATCCGATAGCATTCCAATAGCAGCCGGTGTTCCGCAAGGCGGAGTGTTGTTTCCTGCCCTATTCAGCCTGTATCTTGAGGACATTCCCGAGCCTCCCAATGATGTAAAGATTGTTATGTATGCCGACGACATCTCCATCATGTGCCAGGACCGTGACCTGCAGGTAGCCGCTAACAAGATCAGCGCCTATCTCGTTGAGTTGAAGCTCTTCCTCGATAATATGATGCTCACAGTCTCTGCTGCAAAATCCTCTGTTTCAGTGTTCGCAACAAACACCAAGGAACACAGTGCCCACCCAGATGTCAAATGGGATGGTAACCTGTTGCCAGCAGCAAAATTTCCCAAGCTGCTTGGCCTCATTCTTGATCCGTCACTGAAGTTCCACAAAAACGCGGAACAGAAACAAACAGTCGTCAAGGCTAGGCTTAATATCTTGAGAGCTCTCGGAGGAACATTATGGGGAAGCAGCCGAGAGACTATATTGAAAAACTACAGAGCAATACTTCAGCCGGCTCTGGAATATGCGGCACCAGTGTGGCAGCACCTGGTGTCTGACAGCTCATGGAATAAGCTGCAGCGTGTACAGAATGCTGCGCTTAGAATTGCTACCGGTTGTGCAAGGAGCTCCCCAATAGAACATCTACACGCGGAGGCCTGCATATTGCCGGTCAAGAAGCGTTGCGAACTCCAGGCTTATCAGATGTATATTAATGTGCTGAGAGAGCCGAATCATCCGACAAAGAGAATCATGAAGCCCATTAGAGAGAGGTCGATTAGGACGCCGTTCGCCGACGCTCCTCGTAGTAAAGTTGATGCACAGAGGTGGGCCGACTCCAACATGGAATGGCTTCGTCTTCTGCGTGAGGAGCACACCCAGTTTGTTCGAGGATATCTAACGATGGCGGCTGTGAACCCTATCTTAGGAGCAGTGCCGCCTCGGGTCTGCGAGTCCGAGTCTCAACTCGTCAGACGAGCCAGATGTGCTCTTGCCTCGCTGCGCTGTGGTCACTCTATTCTGCTCATGTCTTACGTCAACAAGATCGACAGCAGCCGACCAGACGCATGCCCAGACTGTGATGCTCCCGGACACGACACGGCGCACTTGTTCATGTGCCCGAAGAGACGTACCTCCTTAACCACAATGGACCTTTGGACGAATCCTGTGAAGGCCGCCCAGTTCCTCAACCTATGACAAAAAACCACTTCGAGGCTGCAGAAGAAGACGCGTGATTTGACTCTGATAAGTTATACAGCGCGTGCCAAATCCATTTGCAACTGTTTCACTTTATTACAATGATTACGATGTCTATAATACCATCGTCAGCCAAATCAAGTCAATAATTTCACTACATTTAAGAAATCAAGTTGAGAGCCAAATCTAATAGAATAATTTCACGACATTTAAGAACAATGCCGAATCCTTAACCTTTTTTGCGGTGCCCAACTTGCAGAAATTTCGTTGAATAAACCGAACCATGTGTCTGATGGAATAGTATAGCGTTGAATTCCTGATTTTTTATTTATTTTTTGTTTTCTCTGTGCAAGTGAGATTCGTGCTGGAGCGCAAACCCATCGTTTTATTCAGTCGAGTCAATGAATATTCCGCGTGCGTTCTGCGCCGCGTTCGTGACGGTGCGCTTGTTTGACATGGCATCAGTTGTTTCGAACGAGCGGGTTCGCTTGGTTGTTTGTTGGTAAGACTCGATCAAACGACTTGGCGCATACCATCGTGTTCTACCATTGACAATTTGTGTTTGCTGTTGGAAGAATTGAGATGAGCAGATCTAGTTGACCAATCAGCATATGTGACCACGCCCTGGTGATACTCGTGGGGAAACAAATCGTTATTCCAGAGCCACATGATCTCTGTATTTTTACCTTTGTTGTTGGTAGTGGATTTGATTTGCTTATCTTTTGCTTTTGTTAGTACCGGTGTCGAATTGGTAACACGGAGCGTCCATCGAGTGAGTTTTGTGTTTCATGTTTTTACGGCTTTTCTTCTGTCACTTGATTGGCTTTGAGACTGCAAAAAAGGAAGAAAAAATCTCACCTGTCTCAAAGCCCTAGCGAAAGTTTGAATTTTGAAAAAAAAAACTCCTTTTCAAAGATTTGAAGAAATGAAAGCGAAAAGAATGGTCTGGCGCATTCGTAAAAAGCTTTGCATTTCGAACTTACCATGTTACGAGCGGTCGTGATCCATACCTTTCGCCTTTATGTTTTGGAAGCGGGTCCTGAGGCCTCACAGGGGTGGTGTGGCCGAGGGGAAGGTCTGATCATGAGCGAGAAGAGGACCAAGAGTAGAAAAAACTGGAGGACCACAGTGCAGTGCAGAATCATAGAGCCTATCCTAAAAAAGGGAAGCATACAAAGCGTATGTCGGATCCGCGGAAACGAATAGTATTGCTAGTATCTCTTGGGTATATACAGTGCGTTGCAAAATTATACGACACCAGCGGCGCCGGCCGGCTGACGCCGGCCTGCGCCGCTGGTCGTTTGGCTGCGCCAAACGGGGGGCCGGCTTCGCCGGCCCCATTTACGTCGTCGGCCGGCTGACGCCGGCCGACGCCGCAGGTCGTTTGGCTTCGCCAACCGTAGGGCCGGCTTCGCCGGCCCTTCCCTTCAATCATAGGCAGTAATCTTCTGGCTTAATGAACAAAGGGTCTTGTTCGCCGAAGCTTCTGACAAAATTGAAGGAACGTTGTGCTGAAATTATGCGGGGATTGAAAGCTATTGTTCGCTTCAGTTCGCCGACATAAGCGAAGGTAGCCTTGAATTAAGATACTTCAATCGCAATGCAAAAGCCTCGCGTGTTGGAGAAGTTGCTTGAGAAAAACACTTCATAATCTACTCAAGTAATATACAACAGTTGACATGAAAACCAATAATTAGATATCTCAGGATGTGTCATGAAGACCCTCTTTGACTGTATATGTTTTTATGCGGAAGTAAGCATGGGCGCACTGAAATATTTGCCTGTGAAAAAATTCATATGGACGCGAAGGTCTAGAAGGTAAAAATTACTTACACAAAACTTGGTGGAATTTCGAATTTTCTGCGCATATCACACAGAATTTCTCAGGGTTTTCTTCATTGTGGTGGTGTAAACGGAGCTATAGCCCTAGAAAATACTATAAATTTCATTTGAGGGGATGAGGATATCGCCAACAATGCTGAAAAAGGCTCTATGCATCGAGAAATGAAAAAATTTAAGATTTTCTGTGCATCACCCACAAAATTTCTCAGAATTTCCGTCATTGTGGTGGTGTAAACGGAGCTATAGCCCTCGAAAATACTATAAATTTCGTTTGAGGGATGAGGATATCGCCAACAATACTGAAAAAGCTCTATGCATCGAGAAATCAAAAATTTCAGATTTTCTGTGCATATCTCACAGAATCTCTCAGGATATAGCCCTCGAAAATACTATAAACTTGGATTGAGGGGATGAGGATATCGCCAACAATACTGAAAAAAGCTCTATGCATCGAGAAATCAAAAATTTCAGATTTTCTGTATGAAAAATTTCAGATTTTCTGTGCATATCTCACAGAATCTCTCAGGATATAGCCCTCGAAAATACTATAAATTTGGTTTGAGGGGATGAGGATATCGCCAACAATACTGAAAAAAGCTCTATGCATCGAGAAATCAAAAATTCCAGATTTTCTGCGCATATCTCACAGAATCTCTCAGGATATAGCCCTCGAAAATACTATAAACTTGGATTGAGGGGATGAGGATATCGCCAACAATACTGAAAAAAGCTCTATGCATCGAGAAATCAAAAATTCCAGATTTTCTGCGCATATCTCACAGAATCTCTCAGGATATAGCCCTCGAAAATACTATAAATTTCGTTTGAGGGATGAGGATATCGCCAACAATACTGAAAAAAGCTCTATGCATCGAGAAATCAAAAATTTCAGATTTTCTGTGCATATCTCACAGAATCTCTCAGGATATAGCCCTCGAAAATACTATAAATTTGGTTTGAGGGGATGAGGATATCGCCAACAATACTGAAAAAAGCTCTATGCATCGAGAAATCAAAAATTTCAGATTTTCTGTATGAAAAATTTCAGATTTTCTGTGCATATCTCACAGAATCTCTCAGGACATAGCCCTCGAAAATACTATAAATTTGGTTTGAGGGGATGAGGATATCGCCAACAATACTGAAAAAAGCTCTATGCATCGAGAAATCAAAAAATTCAGATTTTCTGTATGAAAAATTTCAGATTTTCTCTGCATATCTCACAGAATCTCTCAGGATATAGCCCTCGAAAATACTATAAATTTGGTTTGAGGGGATGAGGATATCGCCAACAATGCTGAAAAAAGCTCTATGCATCGAGAAATCAAAAAATTCGGATTTTCTGTATGAAAAATTTCAGATTTTCTGTGCATATCTCACAGAATCTCTCAGGATATAGCCCTCGAAAATACTATAAACTTGGATTGAGGGGATGAGGATATCGCCAACAATACTGAAAAAAGCTCTATGCATCGAGAAATCAAAAAATTCAGATTTTCTGTATGAAAAATTTCAGATTTTCTGTGCATATCTCACAGAATCTCTCAGTATATAGCCCTCGACAATACTATAAATTTGGTTTGAGGGGATGAGGATATCGCCAACAATACTGAAAAAAGCTTTATGCATCGAGAAATCAAAAAATTCAGATTTTCTGTATGAAAAATTTCAGATTTTCTCAGCATATCTCACAGAATCTCTCAGAATATAGCCCTCGAAAATACTATGAATTTGGTTTGAGGGATGAGGATATCGCCAACAATACTGAAAAAAAGCTCTATGCATCGAGAAATCAAAAAATTCAGATTTTCTGTATGAAAAATTTCAGATTTTCTGTGCATATCTCACAGAATCTCTCAGGATAAAGCCCTCGAAAATACTATGAATTTGGTTTGAGGGATGAGGATATCGCCAACAATACTGAAAAAAAGCTCTATGCATCGAGAAATCAAAAAATTCAGATTTTTTGTATGAAAAATTTCAGATTTTCTGTGCAAATCTCACAGAATCTCTCAGTATATAGCCCGCGACAATACTATAAATTTGGTTTGAGGGGATGAGGATATCGCCAACAATACTGAAAAAAGCTTTATGCATCGAGAAATCAAAAAATTCAGATTTTCTGTATGAAAAATTTCAGATTTTCTGTGCATATCTCACAGAATCTCTCAGTATATAGCCCTCGACAATACTATAAATTTGGTTTGAGGGGATGAGGATATCGCCAACAATACTGAAAAAAGCTTTATGCATCGAGAAATCAAAAATTCAGATTTTCTGTATGAAAAATTTCAGATTTTCTGTGCATATCTCACAGAATCTCTCAGGATATAGCCCTCGAAAATACTATAAACTTGGATTGAGGGATGAGGATATCGCCAACAATACTGAAAAAGCTCTATGCATCGAGAAATCAAAAATTCAGATTTTCTGTATGAAAAATTTCAGATTTTCTGTGCATATCTCACAGAATCTCTCAGGATATAGCCCTCGAAAATACTATAAACTTGGATTGAGGGGATGAGGATATCGCCAACAATACTGAAATAAGGTCTATGCATCGAGAAAGCAAAAAATCCAGATTTTCTGTATGAAAAATTTCAGATTTTCTGTGCATATCTCACAGAATCTCTCAGGATAAAGCCCTCGAAAATACTATGAATTTGGTTTGAGGGGATGAGGATATCGCCAACAATACTGAAAAAAAGCTCTATGCATCGAGAAATCAAAAAATTCAGATTTTCTGTATGAAAAATTTCAGATTTTCTGTGCATATCTCACAGAATCTCTCAGGATATAGCCCTCGACAATACTATAAATTTGGTTTGAGGGGATGAGGATATCGCCAACAATACTGAAAAAAGCTTTATGCATCGAGAAATCAAAAAATTCAGATTTTCTGTATGAAAAATTTCAGATTTTCTGTGCATATCTCACAGAATCTCTCAGTATATAGCCCTCGACAATACTATAAATTTGGTTTGAGGGGATGAGGATATCGCCAACAATACTGAAAAAAGCTTTATGCATCGAGAAATCAAAAAATTCAGATTTTCTGTATGAAAAATTTCAGATTTTCTGTGCATATCTCACAGAATCTCTCAGGATATAGCCCTCGAAAATACTATAAACTTGGATTGAGGGGATGAGGATATCGCCAACAATACTGAAAAAAGCTCTATGCATCGAGAAATCAAAAAATTCAGATTTTCTGTATGAAAAATTTCAGATTTTCTGTGCATATCTCACAGAATCTCTCAGGATATAGCCCTCGAAAATACTATAAACTTGGATTGAGGGGATGAGGATATCGCCAACAATACTGAAAAAAGCTCTATGCATCGAGAAATCAAAAATTCCAGATTTTCTGTGCATATCTCACAGAATCTCTCAGGATAAAGCCCTCGAAAATACTATGAATTTGGTTTGAGGGGATGAGGATATCGCCAACAATACTGAAAAAAAGCTCTATGCATCGAGAAATCAAAAAATTCAGATTTTCTGTATGAAAAATTTCAGATTTTCTGTGCATATCTCACAGAATCTCTCAGTATATAGCCCTCGACAATACTATAAATTTGGTTTGAGGGGATGAGGATATCGCCAACAATACTGAAAAAAGCTTTATGCATCGAGAAATCAAAAAATTCAGATTTTCTGTATGAAAAATTTCAGATTTTCTGTGCATATCTCACAGAATCTCTCAGGATATAGCCCTCGAAAATACTATAAACTTGGATTGAGGAGATGAGGATATCGCCAACAATACTGAAAAAGCTCTATGCATCGAGAAATCAAAATTCAGATTTTCTGTATGAAAAATTTCAGATTTTCTGTGCATATCTCACAGAATCTCTCAGGATATAGCCCTCGAAAATACTATGAATTTGGTTTGAGGGATGAGGATATCGCCAACAATACTGAAAAAAGCTCTATGCATCGAGAAACCAAAAAATTTAGATTTTCTGTATGAAAAATTTCAGATTTTCTGTGCATATCTCACAGAATCTCTCAGGATATAGCCCTCGAAAATACTATAAATTTGGTTTGAGGGGATGAGGATATCGCCAACAATACTGAAAAAAAGCTCTATGCATCGAGAAATCAAAAAATTCAGATTTTCTGTATGAAAAATTTCAGATTTTCTGTGCATATCTCACAGAATCTCTCAGGATAAAGCCCTCGAAAATACTATGAATTTGGTTTGAGGGATGAGGATATCGCCAACAATACTGAAAAAAAGCTCTATGCATCGAGAAATCAAAAAATTCAGATTTTCTGTATGAAAAATTTCAGATTTTCTGTGCATATCTCACAGAATCTCTCAGGATATAGCCCTCGAAAATACTATAAGTTTCGTTTGAGGGATGAGGATATCGCCAACAATACTGAAAAAAGCTCTATGCATCGAGAAATCAAAAAATTCAGATTTTCTGTATGAAAAATTTCAGATTTTCTGTGCATATCTCACAGAATCTCTCAGGATAAAGCCCTCGAAAATACTATGAATTTGGTTTGAGGGGATGAGGATATCGCCAACAATACTGAAAAAAAGCTCTATGCATCGAGAAATCAAAAAATTCAGATTTTCTGTATGAAAAATTTCAGATTTTCTGTGCATATCTCACAGAATCTCTCAGGATATAGCCCTCGAAAATACTATAAATTTGGTTTGAGGGGATGAGGATATCGCCAACAATACTGAAAAAAGCTCTATGCATCGAGAAATCAAAAAATTCAGATTTTCTGTATGAAAAATTTCAGATTTTCTGTGCATATTTCACAGAATCTCTCAGGATATAGCCCTCGAAAATACTATGAATTTGGTTTGAGGGGATGAGGATATCGCCAACAATACTGAAAAAAAGCTCTATGCATCGAGAAATCAAAAAATTCAGATTTTCTGTATGAAAAATTTCAGATTTTCTGTGCATATCTCACAGAATCTCTCAGGATATAGCCCTCGAAAATACTATAAACTTGGATTGAGGGGATGAGGATATCGCCAACAATATTGAAAAAGCTTTATGCATCGAGAAATCAAAAATTCAGATTTTCTGTATGAAAAATTTCAGATTTTCTGTGCATATCTCACAGAATCTCTCAGGATATAGCCCTCGAAAATACTATAAATTTGGTTTGAGGGATGAGGATATCGCCAACAATACTGAAAAAGCTTTATGCATCGAGAAATCAAAATTTCAGATTTTTTGTATGAAAAATTTCAGATTTTCTGTGCATATCTCACAGAATCTCTCAGGATATAGCCCTCGAAAATACTATAAACTTAGATTGAGGGGATGAGGATATCGCCAACAATACTGAAAAAGCTCTATGCATCGAGAAATCAAAAATTCAGATTTTCTGTATGAAAAATTTCAGATTTTCTGTGCATATCTCACAGAATCTCTCAGGATAAAGCCCTCGAAAATACTATAAATTTGGTTTGAGGGATGAGGATATCGCCAACAATACTGAAAAAGCTCTATGCATCGAGAAATCAAAATTTCAGATTTTCTGTATGAAAAATTTCAGATTTTCTGTGCATGTCTCACAGAATCTCTCAGGATATAGCCCTCGAAAATACTATAAACTTGGGTTGAGGGGATGAGGATATCGCCAACAATACTGAGAAAAGCTCTATGCATAGAGAAATCAAAAAATTCAGATTTTCTGTATGAAAAATTTCAGATTTTCTGTGCATATCTCACAGAATCTCTCAGGATATAGCCCTCGAAAATACTATAAATTTGGTTTGAGGGATGAGGATATCGCCAACAATACTGAAAAAGCTTTATGCATCGAGAAATCAAAAATTCAGATTTTCTGTATGAAAAATTTCAGATTTTCTGTGCATATCTCACAGAATCTCTCAGGATATAGCCCTCGAAAATACTATAAATTTGGTTTGAGGGATGAGGATATCGCCAACAATACTGAAAAAGCTCTATGCATCGAGAAATCAAAAATTCAGATTTTCTGTATGAAAAATTTCAGATTTTCTGTGCATATCTCACAGAATCTCTCAGGATATAGCCCTCGAAAATACTATAAATTTGGTTTGAGGGGATGAGGATATCGCCAACAATACTGAAAAAGCTCTATGCATCGAGAAATCAAAAATTCAGATTTTTTGTATGAAAAATTTCAGATTTTCTGTGCATATCTCACAGAATCTCTCAGGATATAGCCCTCGAAAATACTATAAATTTGGTTTGAGGGATGAGGATATCGCCAACAATACTGAAAAAAGCTCTATGCATCGAGAAATCAAAAATTCCAGATTTTCTGTGCATATCTCACAGAATCTCTCAGGATATAGCCCTCGAAAATACTATAAATTTGGTTTGAGGGATGAGGATATCGCCAACAATACTGAAAAAAAGCTCTATGCATCGAGAAATCAAAAATTCCAGATTTTCTGTATGAAAATTTTCAGATTTTCTGTGCATATCTCACAGAATCTCTCAGGATATAGCCCTCGAAAATACTATAAATTTGGTTTGAGGGGATGAGGATATCGCCAACAATACTGAAAAAAGCTCTATGCATCGAGAAATCAAAAAATTCAGATTTTCTGTATGAAAAATTTCAGATTTTCTGTGCATATTTCACAGAATCTCTCAGGATATAGCCCTCGAAAATACTATAAATTTGGTTTGAGGGATGGCGAAATCGCCAACAATACTGAAAAAAGCTCTATGCATCGAGAAATCAAAAAATTCAGATTTTCTGTATGAAAAATTTCAGATTTTCTGTGCATATTTCACAGAATCTCTCAGGATATAGCCCTCGAAAATACTATAAATTTGGTTTGAGGGATGAGGATATCGCCAACAATACTGAAAAAGCTCTATGCATCGAGAAATCAAAAATTCAGATTTTCTGTATGAAAAATTTCCAGATTTTCTGTGCATATCTCACAGAATCTCTCAGGATATAGCCCTCGAAAATACTATAAATTTGGTTTGAGGGATGAGGATATCGCCAACAATACTGAAAAAGCTCTATGCATCGAGAAATCAAAAATTCAGATTTTCTGTATGAAAAATTTCAGATTTTCTGTGCATATCTCACAGAATCTCTCAGGATATAGCCCTCGAAAATACTATAAATTTGGTTTGAGGGGATGAGGATATCGCCAACAATACTGAAAAAGCTCTATGCATCGAGAAATCAAAAATTTCCAGATTTTCTGTATGAAAAATTTCAGATTTTCTGTGCATATCTCACAGAATCTCTCAGGATATAGCCCTCGAAAATACTATAAATTTGGTTTGAGGGGATGAGGATATCGCCAACAATACTGAAAAAGCTCTATGCATCGAGAAATCAAAAATTCAGATTTTCTGTATGAAAAATTTTAGATTTTCTGTGCATATCTTACAGAATCTCTCAGGATATAGCCCTCGAAAACACTATAAATTTGGATTGAGGGGATGAGGATATCGCCAACAATACTGAAAAAGCTCTATGCATCGAGAAATCAAAAATTCAGATTTTCTGTATGAAAAATTTCAGATTTTCTGTGCATATCTCACAGAATCTCTCAGGATATAGCCCTCGAAAATACTATAAGTTTCGTTTGAGGGATGAGGATATCGCCAACAATACTGAAAAAAGCTCTATGCATCGAGAAATCAAGAAATTTAGATTTTCTGTATGAAAAATTTCAGATTTTCTGTGCATATTTCACAGAATCTCTCAGGATATAGCCCTCGAAAATACTATAAATTTGGTTTGAGGGGATGAGGATATCGCCAACAATACTGAAAAAAGCTCTATGCATCGAGAAATCAAGAAATTTAGATTTTCTGTATGAAAAATTTCAGATTTTCTGTGCATATTTCACAGAATCTCTCAGGATATAGCCCTCGAAAATACTATAAATTTGGTTTGAGGGGATGAGGATATCGCCAACAATACTGAAAAAAAGCTCTATGCATCGAGAAATCAAAAAATTTAGATTTTTTGTATGAAAAATTTCAGATTTTCTGTGCATATCTCACAGAATCTCTCAGGATATAGCCCTCGAAAATACTATAAACTTGGATTGAGGGGCTGAGGATATCGCCAACAATACTGAAAAAGCTCTATGCATCGAGAAATCAAAAATTTCAGATTTTTTGTATGAAAAATTTCAGATTTTCTGTGCATATCTCACAGAATCTCTCAGGATATAGCCCTCGAAAATACTATAAACTTGGTTTGAGGGATGAGGATATCGCCAACAATACTGAAAAAAGCTTTATGCATCGAGAAATCAAAAAATTTATATTTTTTGTATGAAAAATTTCAGATTTTCTGTGCATATCTCACAGAATCTCTCAGGATAAAGCCCTCGAAAAGACTATAAATTTGGATTGAGGGATGAGGATATCGCCAACAATACTGAAAAAGCTCTATGCATCGAGAAATCAAAAATTCAGATTTTCTGTATGAAAAATTTCAGATTTTCTGTGCATATCTCACAGAATCTCTCAGGATATAGCCCTCGAAAATACTATAAATTTGGTTTGAGGGGATGAGGATATCGCCAACAATACTGAAAAAAAGCTCTATGCATCGAGAAATCAAAAAATTCAGATTTTCTGTATGAAAAATTTCAGATTTTCTGTGCATATCTCACAGAATCTCTCAGGATATAGCCCTCGAAAATACTATAAATTTCGTTTGAGGGATGAGGATATCGCCAACAATACTGAAAAAAGCTCTATGCATCGAGAAATCAAAAATTTCAGATTTTCTGTATGAAAAATTTCAGATTTTCTGTGCATATCTCACAGAATCTCTCAGGATATAGCCCTCGAAAATACTATAAATTTGGTTTGAGGGGATGAGGATATCGCCAACAATACTGAAAAAAGCTTTATGCATCGAGAAATCAAAAAATTCAGATTTTCTGTATGAAAAATTTCAGATTTTCTGTGCATATCTCACAGAATCTCTCAGGATATAGCCCTCGAAAATACTATAAATTTCGTTTGAGGGATGAGGATATCGCCAACAATACTGAAAAAAGCTCTATGCATCGAGAAATCAAAAAATTCAGATTTTTTGTATGAAAAATTTCAGATTTTCTGTGCATATCTCACAGAATCTCTCAGGATATAGCCCTCGAAAATACTATAAATTTGGTTTGAGGGGATGAGGATATCGCCAACAATACTGAAAAAGCTCTATGCATCGAGAAATCAAAAATTTCAGATTTTCTGTATGAAAATTTCAGATTTTCTGTGCATATCTCACAGAATCTCTCAGGATATAGCCCTCAGAAAATACTATAAATTTGGTTTGAGGGATGAGGATATCGCCAACAATACTGAAAAAGCTCTATGCATCGAGAAATCAAAAAATTCAGATTTTCTGTATGAAAAATTTCAGATTTTCTGTGCATATCTCACAGAATCTCTCAGGATATAGCCCTCGAAAATACTATAAATTTCGTTTGAGGGATGAGGATATCGCCAACAATACTGAAAAAAGCTCTATGCATCGAGAAATCAAAAAATTCAGATTTTCTGTATGAAAAATTTCAGATTTTCTGTGCATATCTCACAGAATCTCTCAGGATATAGCCCTCGAAAATACTATAAATTTGGTTTGAGGGGATGAGGATATCGCCAACAATACTGAAAAAAAGCTCTATGCATCGAGAAATCAAAAATTTCAGATTTTCTGTATGAAAAATTTCAGATTTTCTGTGCATATCTCACAGAATCTCTCAGGATATAGCCCTCGAAAATACTATAAATTTGGTTTGAGGGGATGAGGATATCGCCAACAATACTGAAAAAAGCTCTATGCATCGAGAAATCAAAAATTTCTGTATGAAAAATTTCAGATTTTCTGTGCATATCTCACAGAATCTCTCAGGATATAGCCCTCGAAAATACTATAAATTTGGTTTGAGGGGATGAGGATATCGCCAACAATACTGAAAAAGCTCTATGCATCGAGAAATCAAAAAAAATTTTCTGTATGAAAAATTTCAGATTTTCTGTGCATATCTCACAGAATCTCTCAGGATATAGCCCTCGAAAATACTATAAATTTGGTTTGAGGGGATGAGGATATCGCCAACAAGACTGAAAAAAGCTCTAGGCATCGAGAAATCAAAAATTCAGATTTTCTGTATGAAAAATTTCAGATTTTCTGTGCATATCTCACAGAATCTCTCAGGATATAGCCCTCGAAAATACTATAAATTTTGTTTGAGGGATGAGGATATCGCCAACAATACTGAAAAAAGCTCTATGCATCGAGAAATGACAAAATTCAGATTTTCTGTATGAAAAATTTCAGATTTTCTGTGCATATCTCACAGAATCTCTCAGGATATAGCCCTCGAAAATACTATAAATTTCGTTTGAGGCATGAGGATATCGCCAACAATACTGAAAAAGCTCTATGCATCGAGAAATCAAAAATTCAGATTTTCTGTATGAAAAATTTCAGATTTTCTGTGCATATCTCACAGAATCTCTCAGGATATAGCCCTCGAAAATACTATAAATTTGGTTTGAGGGGATGAGGATATCGCCAACAATACTGAAAAAAGCTCTATGCATCGAGAAATCAAAAATTCCAGATTTTCTGTGCATATCTCACAGAATCTCTCAGGATATAGCCCTCGAAAATACTATAAATTTGGTTTGAGGGGATGAGGATATCGCCAACAATACTGAAAAAGCTCTATGCATCGAGAAATCAAAAATTTCAGATTTTCTGTGCATATCTCACAGAATCTCTCAGGATATAGCCCTCGAAAACACTATAAATTTCGTTTGAGGGGATGAGGATATCGCCAACAATACTGAAAAAAGCTCTGCATCGAGAAATCAAAAAATTCAGACTTTCTGTATGAAAAATTTCAGATTTTCTGTGCATATCTCACAGAATCTCTCAGGATATAGCCCTCAGAAAATACTATAAATTTCGTTTGAGGGATGAGGATATCGCCAACAATACTGAAAAAAGCTTTATGCATCGAGAAATCAAAAAATTCAGATTTTTTGTATGAAAAATTTCAGATTTTCTGTGCATATCTCACAGAATCTCTCAGGATATAGCCCTCGAAAATACTATGAATTTGGTTTGAGGGGATGAGGATATCGCCAACAATACTGAAAAAAAGCTCTATGCATCGAGAAATCAAAAAATTCAGATTTTCTGTATGAAAAATTTCAGATTTTCTGTGCATATCTCACAGAATCTCTCAGGATATAGCCCTCGAAAATACTATAAATTTGGTTTGAGGGGATGAGGATATCGCCAACAATACTGAAAAAGCTCTATGCATCGAGAAATCAAACATTCAGATTTTCTGTATGAAAAATTTCAGATTTTCTGTGCATATCTCACAGAATCTCTCAGGATATAGCCCTCGAAAATACTATAAATTTGGTTTGAGGGGATGAGGATATCGCCAACAATACTGAAAAAAGCTCTATGCATCGAGAAATCAAAAAATTCAGATTTTTTGTATGAAAAATTTCAGATTTTCTGTGCATATCTCACAGAATCTCTCAGGATATAGCCCTCGAAAATACTATAAATTTGGTTTGAGGGGATGAGGATATCGCCAACAATACTGAAAAAAGCTTTATGCATCGAGAAATCAAAAATTTCAGATTTTTTGTATGAAAAATTTCAGATTTTCTGTGCATATCTCACAGAATCTCTCAGGATATAGCCCTCGAAAATACTATGAATTTGGTTTGAGGGATGAGGATATCGCCAACAATACTGAAAAAAGCTTTATGCATCGAGAAATCAAAAAATTCAGATTTTCTGTATGAAAAATTCCAGATTTTCTGCGCATATCTCACAGAATCTCTCAGGATATAGCCCTCGACAATACTATAAATTTGGTTTGAGGGGATGAGGATATCGCCAACAATACTGAAAAAAGCTTTATGCATCGAGAAATCAAAAAATTCAGATTTTCTGTATGAAAAATTTCAGATTTTCTGTGCATATCTCACAGAATCTCTCAGGATAAAGCCCTCGAAAATACTATGAATTTGGTTTGAGGGATGAGGATATCGCCAACAATACTGAAAAAAGCTTTATGCATCGAGAAATCAAAAATTTCAGATTTTTTGTATGAAAAATTTCAGATTTTCTGTGCATATCTCACAGAATCTCTCAGGATAAAGCCCTCGAAAATACTATGAATTTGGTTTGAGGGATGAGGATATCGCCAACAATACTGAAAAAAGCTTTATGCATCGAGAAATCAAAAAATTCAGATTTTCTGTATGAAAAATTCCAGATTTTCTGCGCATATCTCACAGAATCTCTCAGGATATAGCCCTCGACAATACTATAAATTTGGTTTGAGGGGATGAGGATATCGCCAACAATACTGAAAAAAGCTTTATGCATCGAGAAATCAAAAAATTCAGATTTTTGTATGAAAAATTTCAGATTTTCTGTGCATATCTCACAGAATCTCTCAGGATAAAGCCCTCGAAAATACTATGAATTTGGTTTGAGGGGATGAGGATATCGCCAACAATACTGAAAAAAGCTCTATGCATCGAGAAATCAAAAAATTCAGATTTTTTGTATGAAAAATTTCAGATTTTCTGTGCATATCTCACAGAATCTCTCAGGATATAGCCCTCGAAAATACTATAAATTTGGTTTGAGGGGATGAGGATATCGGCAACAATACTGAAAAAAGCTCTATGCATCGAGAAATCAAAATTTCAGATTTTCTGTACGAAAAATTTCAGATTTTCTGTGCATATCTCACAGAATCTCTCAGGATATAGCCCTCGAAAATACTATAAATTTGGTTTGAGGGGATGAGGATATCGCCAACAATACTGAAAAAAGCTTTATGCATCGAGAAATCAAAAATTCAGATTTTTGTATGAAAAATTTCAGATTTTCTGTGCATATCTCACAGAATCTCTCAGGATAAAGCCCTCGAAAATACTATGAATTTGGTTTGAGGGATGAGGATATCGCCAACAATACTGAAAAAAGCTTTATGCATCGAGAAATCAAAAATTTCAGATTTTCTGTATGAAAAATTTCAGATTTTCTGTGCATATCTCACAGAATCTCTCAGGATATAGCCCTCGAAAATACTATAAATTTCGTTTGAGGGATGAGGATATCGCCAACAATACTGAAAAAAGCTCTATGCATCGAGAAATCAAAAATTTCAGATTTTTTGTATGAAAAATTTCAGATTTTCTGTGCATATCTCACAGAATCTCTCAGGATATAGCCCTCGAAAATACTATAAATTTGGTTTGAGGGATGAGGATATCGCCAACAATACTGAAAAAAGCTTTATGCATCGAGAAATCAAAAATTTCAGATTTTTTGTATGAAAAATTTCAGATTTTCTGTGCATATCTCACAGAATCTCTCAGGATATAGCCCTCGAAAATACTATAAACTTGGATTGAGGGGATGAGGATATCGCCAACAATACTGAAAAAAGCTCTATGCATCGAGAAATCAAAAAATTTAGATTTTTTGTATGAAAAATTTCAGATTTTCTGTGCATATCTCACAGAATCTCTCAGGATAAAGCCCTCGAAAATACTATGAATTTGGTTTGAGGGATGAGGATATCGCCAACAATACTGAAAAAAGCTTTATGCATCGAGAAATCAAAAATTTCAGATTTTTTGTATGAAAAATTTCAGATTTTCTGTGCATATCTCACAGAATCTCTCAGGATATAGCCCTCGAAAATACTATAAATTTCGTTTGAGGGATGAGGATATCGCCAACAATACTGAAAAAAGCTCTATGCATCGAGAAATCAAAAAATTCAGATTTTTTGTATGAAAAATTTCAGATTTTCTGTGCATATCTCACAGAATCTCTCAGGATATAGCCCTCGAAAATACTATAAACTTGGATTGAGGGGATGAGGATATCGCCAACAATACTGAAAAAAGCTTTATGCATCGAGAAATCAAAAATTTCAGAATTTTTGTATGAAAAATTTCAGATTTTCTGTGCATATCTCACAGAATCTCTCAGGATATAGCCCTCGAAAATACTATAAATTTGGTTTGAGGGATGAGGATATCGCCAACAATACTGAAAAAGCTTTATGCATCGAGAAATCAAAAATTCAGATTTTTTGTATGAAAAATTTCAGATTTTCTGTGCATATCTCACAGAATCTCTCAGGATATAGCCCTCGAAAATACTATAAATTTTGTTTGAGGGATGAGGATATCGCCAACAATACTGAAAAAGCTCTATGCATCGAGAAATCAAAAATTTCAGATTTTTTGTATGAAAAATTTCAGATTTTCTGTGCATATCTCACAGAATCTCTCAGGATATAGCCCTCGAAAATACTATGAATTTGGTTTGAGGGATGAGGATATCGCCAACAATACTGAAAAAAGCTTTATGCATCGAGAAATCAAAATTTCAGATTTTTTGTATGAAAAATTTCAGATTTTCTGTGCATATCTCACAGAATCTCTCAGGATATAGCCCTCGAAAATACTATAAACTTGGATTGACGGGATGAGGATATCGCCAACAATACTGAAAAAAGCTTTATGCATCGAGAAATCAAAAATTTCAGATTTTTTGTATGAAAAATTTCAGATTTTCTGTGCATATCTCACAGAATCTCTCAGGATATAGCCCTCGAAAATACTATAAATTTGGTTTAAGGGGATGAGGATATCGCCAACAATACTGAAAAAAAGCTTTATGCATCGAGAAATCAAAAATTTCAGATTTTCTGTATGAAAAATTCCAGATTTTCTGTGCATATCTCACAGAATCTCTCAGGATATAGCCCTCGAAAATACTATAAATTTGGTTTGAGGGGATGAGGATATCGCCAACAATACTGAAAAAAGCTCTATGCATCGAGAAATCAAAAATTTCAGATTTTTGTATGAAAAATTTCAGATTTTCTGTGCATATCTCACAGAATCTCTCAGGATATAGCCCTCGAAAATACTATAAATTTGGTTTGAGGGATGAGGATATCGCCAACAATACTGAAAAAAGCTTTATGCATCGAGAAATCAAAAAATTCAGATTTTTTGTATGAAAAATTTCAGATTTTCTGTGCATATCTCACAGAATCTCTCAGGATAAAGCCCTCGAAAATACTATGAATTTGGTTTGAGGGATGAGGATATCGCCAACAATACTGAAAAAAGCTTTATGCATCGAGAAATCAAAAATTTCAGATTTTTTGTATGAAAAATTTCAGATTTTCTGTGCATATCTCACAGAATCTCTCAGGATATAGCCCTCGAAAATACTATAAACTTGGATTGACGGGATGAGGATATCGCCAACAATACTGAAAAATCTTTATGCATCAAGAAATCAAAAACTTCAGATTTTCTGTATGAAAAATTTCAGATTTTCTGTGCATATCTCACAGAATCTCTCAGGATATAGCCCTCGAAAATACTATAAATTTGGTTTGAGGGGATGAGGATATCGCCAACAATACTGAAAAAAGCTCTATGCATCGAGAAATCAAAAATTTCAGATTTTCTGTGCATATCTCACAGAATCTCTCAGGATATAGCCCTCGAAAATACTATAAATTTGGTTTGAGGGGATGAGGATATCGCCAACAATACTGAAAAAAGCTCTATGCATCGAGAAATCAAAAAATTCAGATTTTTTGTATGAAAAATTTCAGATTTTCTGTGCATATCTCACAGAATCTCTCAGGATAAAGCCCTCGAAAATACTATGAATTTGGTTTGAGGGATGAGGATATCGCCAACAATACTGAAAAAAGCTTTATGCATCGAGAAATCAAAAATTTCAGATTTTTTGTATGAAAAATTTCAGATTTTCTGTGCATATCTCACAGAATCTCTCAGGATATAGCCCTCGAAAATACTATAAACTTGGATTGACGGGATGAGGATATCGCCAACAATACTGAAAAAAGCTTTATGCATCGAGAAATCAAAATTCAGATTTTCTGTATGAAAAATTTCAGATTTTCTGTGCATATCTCACAGAATCTCTCAGGATATAGCCCTCGAAAATACTATAAACTTGGATTGAGGGGATGAGGATATCGCCAACAATACTGAAAAAAGCTTTATGCATCGAGAAATCAAAAAATTCAGATTTTTTGTATGAAAAATTTCAGATTTTCTGTGCATATCTCACAGAATCTCTCAGGATATAGCCCTCGAAAATACTATAAATTTCGTTTGAGGGATGAGGATATCGCCAACAATACTGAAAAAAGCTCTATGCATCGAGAAATCAAAAATTTCAGATTTTCTGTGCATATCTCACAGAATCTCTCAGGATATAGCCCTCGAAAATACTATAAATTTCGTTTGAGGGATGAGGATATCGCCAACAATACTGAAAAAAGCTCTATGCATCGAGAAATCAAAAATTTCAGATTTTCTGTATGAAAAATTTCAGATTTTCTGTGCATATCTCACAGAATCTCTCAGGATATAGCCCTCGAAAATACTATAAATTTCGTTTGAGGGATGAGGATATCGCCAACAATACTGAAAAAGCTCTATGCATCGAGAAATCAAAAATTTCAGATTTTCTGTATGAAAAATTTCAGATTTTCTGTGCATATCTCACAGAATCTCTCAGGATATAGCCCTCGAAAATACTATAAATTTGGTTTGAGGGGATGAGGATATCGCCAACAATACTGAAAAAGCTCTATGCATCGAGAAATCAAAAATTCAGATTTTCTGTATGAAAAATTTCAGATTTTCTGTGCATATCTCACAGAATCTCTCAGGATATAGCCCTCGAAAATACTATAAATTTGGTTTGAGGGATGAGGATATCGCCAACAATACTGAAAAAGCTCTATGCATCGAGAAATCAAAAATTCAGATTTTCTGTATGAAAAATTTCAGATTTTCTGTGCATATCTCACAGAATCTCTCAGGATATAGCCCTCGAAAATACTATAAATTTGGTTTGAGGGGATGAGGATATCGCCAACAATACTGAAAAAGCTCTATGCATCGAGAAATCAAAAATTCAGATTTTCTGTATGAAAAATTTCAGATTTTCTGTGCATATCTCACAGAATCTCTCAGGATATAGCCCTCGAAAATACTATAAATTTGGTTTGAGGATGAGGATATCGCCAACAATACTGAAAAAAGCTCTATGCATCGAGAAATCAAAAATTCAAAAATTTCAGATTTTCTGTGCATATCTCACAGAATCTCTCAGGATATAGCCCTCGAAAATACTATAAATTTGGTTTGAGGGATGAGGATATCGCCAACAATACTGAAAAAGCTCTATGCATCGAGAAATCAAAAATTTCAGATTTTCTGTGCATATCTCACAGAATCTCTCAGGATATAGCCTCGAAAAATACTATAAATTTCGTTTGAGGGATGAGGATATCGCCAACAATACTGAAAAAAGCTCTATGCATCGAGAAATCAAAAACTTCAGATTTTCTGTGCGTATCTCACAGAATCTCTCAGGATATAGCCCTCGAAAATACTATAAATTTGGTTTGAGGGGATGAGGATATCGCCAACAATACTGAAAAAAGCTCTATGCATCGAGAAATCAAAAATTCAGATTTTCTGTATGAAAAATTTCAGATTTTCTGTGCATATCTCACAGAATCTCTCAGGATATAGCCCTCGAAAATACTATAAATTTGGTTTGAGGGGATGAGGATATCGCCAACAATACTGAAAAAAGCTCTATGCATCGAGAAATCAAAAAATTCAGATTTTCTGTATGAAAAATTTCAGATTTTCTGTGCATATCTCACAGAATCTCTCAGGATATAGCCCTCGAAAATACTATAAATTTCGTTTGAGGGATGAGGATATCGCCAACAATACTGAAAAAAGCTCTATGCATCGAGAAATCAAAAATTCCAGATTTTCTGTATGAAAAATTTCAGATTTTCTGTGCATATCTCACAGAATCTCTCAGGATATAGCCCTCGAAAATACTATAAATTTGGTTTGAGGGGATGAGGATATCGCCAACAATACTGAAAAAGCTCTATGCATCGAGAAATCAAAAATTCAGATTTTCTGTATGAAAAATTTCAGATTTTCTGTGCATATCTCACAGAATCTCTCAGGATATAGCCCTCGAAAATACTATAAATTTGGTTTGAGGGATGAGGATATCGCCAACAATACTGAAAAAGCTCTATGCATCGAGAAATCAAAATTCAGATTTTCTGTATGAAAATTTTCAGATTTTCTATGCATATCTCACAGAATCTCTCAGGATATAGCCCTCGAAAATACTATAAATTTGGTTTGAGGGGATGAGGATATCGCCAACAATACTGAAAAAAAGCTCTATGCAGCGAGAAATCAAAAAATTCAGATTTTCTGTATGAAAATTTTCAGATTTTCTATGCATATCTCACAGAATCTCTCAGGATATAGCCCTCGAAAATACTATAAATTTGGTTTGAGGGGATGAGGATATCGCCAACAATACTGAAAAAGCTCTATGCATCGAGAAATCAAAAATTCAGATTTTCTGTATGAAAAATTTCAGATTTTCTGTGCATATCTCACAGAATCTCTCAGGATATAGCCCTCGAAAATACTATAAATTTCGTTTGAGGGATGAGGATATCGCCAACAATACTGAAAAAAGCTCTATGCATCGAGAAATCAAAAATTTCAGATTTTCTGTATGAAAAATTTCAGATTTTCTGTGCATATCTCACAGAATCTCTCAGGATATAGCCCTCGAAAATACTATAAATTTGGTTTGAGGGGATGAGGATATCGCCAACAATACTGAAAAAGCTCTATGCATCGAGAAATCAAAAATTTCAGATTTTCTGTATGAAAAATTTCAGATTTTCTGTGCATATCTCACAGAATCTCTCAGGATATAGCCCTCGAAAATACTATAAATTTGGTTTGAGGGGATGAGGATATCGCCAACAATACTGAAAAAAGCTCTATGCATCGAGAAATCAAAAATTCCAGATTTTCTGTATGAAAAATTTCAGATTTTCTGTGCATATCTCACAGAATCTCTCAGGATATAGCCCTCGAAAATACTATAAATTTGGTTTGAGGGGATGAGGATATCGCCAACAATACTGAAAAAAGCTCTATGCATCGAGAAATCAAAAATTTCAGATTTTCTGTATGAAAAATTTCAGATTTTCTGTGCATATCTCACAGAATCTCTCAGGATATAGCCCTCGAAAATACTATAAATTTCGTTTGAGGGATGAGGATATCGCCAACAATACTGAAAAAAGCTCTATGCATCGAGAAATCAAAAATTTCAGATTTTCTGTATGAAAAATTTCAGATTTTCTGTGCATATCTCACAGAATCTCTCAGGATATAGCCCTCGAAAATACTATAAATTTCGTTTGAGGGATGAGGATATCGCCAGCAATACTGAAAAAGCTCTATGCATCGAGAAATCAAAAATTTCAGATTTTCTGTATGAAAAATTTCAGATTTTCTGTGCATATCTCACAGAATCTCTCAGGATATAGCCCTCGAAAATACTATAAATTTGGTTTGAGGGGATGAGGATATCGCCAACAATACTGAAAAAAGCTCTATGCATCGAGAAATAAAAAAATTCAGATTTTCTGTATGAAAAATTTCAGATTTTCTGTGCATATCTCACAGAATCTCTCAGGATATAGCCCTCGAAAATACTATAAATTTGGTTTGAGGGATGAGGATATCGCCAACAATACTGAAAAAGCTCTATGCATCGAGAAATCAAAAATTCAGATTTTCTGTATGAAAAATTTCAGATTTTCTGTGCATATCTCACAGAATCTCTCAGGATATAGCCCTCGAAAATACTATAAATTTGGTTTGAGGATGAGGATATCGCCAACAATACTGAAAAAGCTTTATGCATCGAGAAATCAAAAATTCAGATTTTTTGTATGAAAAATTTCAGATTTTCTGTGCATATCTCACAGAATCTCTCAGGATATAGCCCTCGAAAATACTATGAATTTGGTTTGAGGGATGAGGATATCGCCAACAATACTGAAAAAAGCTCTATGCATCGAGAAATCAAAAATTCAGATTTTCTGTATGAAAAATTTCAGATTTTCTGTGCATATCTCACAGAATCTCTCAGGATATAGCCCTCGAAAATACTATAAATTTGGTTTGAGGGGATGAGGATATCGCCAACAATACTGAAAAAGCTCTATGCATCGAGAAATCAAAAATTCAGATTTTTTGTATGAAAAATTTCAGATTTTCTGTGCATATCTCACAGAATCTCTCAGGATATAGCCCTCGAAAATACTATAAATTTGGTTTGAGGGATGAGGATATCGCCAACAATACTGAAAAAGCTTTATGCATCGAGAAATCAAAAATTCAGATTTTCTGTATGAAAAATTTCAGATTTTCTGTGCATATCTCACAGAATCTCTCAGGATATAGCCCTCGAAAATACTATAAATTTGGTTTGAGGGATGAGGATATCGCCAACAATACTGAAAAAAGCTCTATGCATCGAGAAATCAAAAATTCAGATTTTCTGTATGAAAATTTCAGATTTTCTGTGCATATCTCACAGAATCTCTCAGGATATAGCCCTCGAAAATACTATAAATTTGGTTTGAGGGGATGAGGATATCGCCAACAATACTGAAAAAGCTCTATGCATCGAGAAATCAAAAATTTCAGATTTTTGTATGAAAATTTCAGATTTTCTGTGCATATCTCACAGAATCTCTCAGGATATAGCCCTCGAAAATACTATAAATTTGGTTTGAGGGGATGAGGATATCGCCAACAATACTGAAAAAGCTCTATGCATCGAGAAATCAAAAAATTCAGATTTTCTGTATGAAAAATTTCAGATTTTCTGTGCATATCTCACAGAATCTCTCAGGATATAGCCCTCGAAAATACTATAAATTTGGTTTGAGGGGATGAGGATATCGCCAACAATACTGAAAAAAAGCTCTATGCATCGAGAAATCAAAAAAATCAGATTTTCTGTATGAAAAATTTCAGATTTTCTGTGCATATTTCACAGAATCTCTCAGGATAAAGCCCTCGAAAATACTATAAGTTTCGTTTGAGGGGATGAGGATATCGCCAACAATACTGAAAAAGCTCTATGCATCGAGAAATCAAAAAAATCAGATTTTCTGTATGAAAAATTTCAGATTTTCTGTGCATATTTCACAGAATCTCTCAGGATAAAGCCCTCGAAAATACTATGAATTTGGTTTGAGGGATGAGGATATCGCCAACAATACTGAAAAAAGCTTTATGCATCGAAAAATCAAAAATTTCAGATTTTCTGTATGAAAAATTTCAGATTTTCTGTGCATATCTCACAGAATCTCTCAGGATATAGCCCTCGAAAATACTATAAATTTCATTTGAGGGATGAGAATATCGCCAGCAATACTGAAAAAAGCTCTATGCATCGAGAAATCAAAAATTTCAGATTTTCTGTATGAAAAATTTCAGATTTTCTGTGCATATCTCACAGAATCTCTCAGGATATAGCCCTCGAAAATACTATAAATTTGGTTTGAGGGGATGAGGATATCGCCAACAATACTGAAAAAGCTCTATGCATCGAGAAATCAAAAATTTCAGATTTTTTGTATGAAAATTTCAGATTTTCTGTGCATATCTCACAGAATCTCTCAGGATATAGCCCTCGAAAATACTATAAATTTGGTTTGAGGGGATGAGGATATCGCCAACAATACTGAAAAAAAGCTCTATGCATCGAGAAATCAAAAAATTCAGATTTTCTGTATGAAAAATTTCAGATTTTCTGTGCATATCTCACAGAATCTCTCAGGATATAGCCCTCGAAAATACTATAAACTTGGATTGAGGGGATGAGGATATCGCCAACAATACTGAAAAAGCTCTATGCATCGAGAAATCAAAAATTCAGATTTTCTGTATGAAAAATTTCAGATTTTCTGTGCATATCTCACAGAATCTCTCAGGATATAGCCCTCGAAAATACTATAAATTTGGTTTGAGGGATGAGGATATCGCCAACAATACTGAAAAAGCTTTATGCATCGAGAAATCAAAAATTCAGATTTTCTGTATGAAAAATTTCAGATTTTCTGTGCATATCTCACAGAATCTCTCAGGATATAGCCCTCGAAAATACTATAAATTTGGTTTGAGGGATGAGGATATCGCCAACAATACTGAAAAAGCTCTATGCATCGAGAAATCAAAAATTCAGATTTTCTGTATGAAAAATTTCAGATTTTCTGTGCATATCTCACAGAATCTCTCAGGATATAGCCCTCGAAAATACTATAAATTTGGTTTGAGGGATGAGGATATCGCCAACAATACTGAAAAAGCTCTATGCATCGAGAAATCAAAATTTTCAGATTTTTTGTATGAAAAATTTCAGATTTTCTGTGCATATCTCACAGAATCTCTCAGGATATAGCCCTCGAAAATACTATGAATTTGGTTTGAGGGATGAGGATATCGCCAACAATACTGAAAAAAAGCTCTATGCATCGAGAAATCAAAAAAATCAGATTTTCTGTATGAAAAAGTTCAGATTTTCTGTGCATATCTCACAGAATCTCTCAGGATAAAGCCCTCGAAAATACTATGAATTTGGTTTGAGGGATGAGGATATCGCCAACAATACTGAAAAAAAGCTCTATGCATCGAGAAATCAAAAATTCAGATTTTCTGTATGAAAAATTTCAGATTTTCTGTGCATATCTCACAGAATCTCTCAGGATATAGCCCTCGAAAATACTATAAATTTGGTTTGAGGGGATGAGGATATCGCCAACAATACTGAAAAAGCTCTATGCATCGAGAAATCAAAAATTCAGATTTTCTGTATGAAAAATTTCAGATTTTCTGTGCATATCTCACAGAATCTCTCAGGATATAGCCCTCGAAAATACTATAAATTTGGTTTGAGGGATGAGGATATCGCCAACAATACTGAAAAAGCTCTATGCATCGAGAAATCAAAAATTTCAGATTTTCTGTATGAAAAATTTCAGATTTTCTGTGCATATCTCACAGAATCTCTCAGGATATAGCCCTCGAAAATACTATAAATTTCGTTTGAGGGATGAGGATATCGCCAACAATACTGAAAAAGCTCTATGCATCGAGAAATCAAAAATTTCAGATTTTCTGTATGAAAAATTTCAGATTTTCTGTGCATATCTCACAGAATCTCTCAGGATATAGCCCTCGAAAATACTATAAATTTGGTTTGAGGGGATGAGGATACCGCCAACAATACTGAAAATAGCTCTATGCATCGAGAAATCAAAAATTTCAGATTTTCTGTATGAAAAATTTCAGATTTTCTCAGCATATCTCACAGAATCTCTCAGGATATAGCCCTCGAAAATACTATAAATTTCGTTTGAGGGATGAGGATATCGCCAACAATACTGAAAAAAAGCTTTATGCATCGAGAAATCAAAAAATTCAGATTTTCTGTATGAAAAATTTCAGATTTTCTGTGCATATCTCACAGAATCTCTCAGGATATAGCCCTCGAAAATACTATAAATTTTGTTTGAGGGATGAGGATATCGCCAACAATACTGAAAAAAGCTCTATGCATCGAGAAATCAAAAATTTCAGATTTTCTGTGCATATCTCACAGAATCTCTCAGGATATAGCCCTCGAAAATACTATAAATTTGGTTTGAGGGGATGAGGATATCGCCAACAATACTGAAAAAAGCTCTATGCATCGAGAAATCAAAAATTTCAGATTTTCTGTATGAAAAATTTCAGATTTTCTGTGCATATCTCACAGAATCTCTCAGGATATAGCCCTCGAAAATACTATAAATTTGGTTTGAGGATGAGGATATCGCCAACAATACTGAAAAAAGCTCTATGCATCGAGAAATCAAAAATTTCAGATTTTCTGTATGAAAAATTTCAGATTTTCTGTGCATATCTCACAGAATCTCTCAGGATATAGCCCTCGAAAATACTATAAATTTCGTTTGAGGGATGAGGATATCGCCAACAATACTGAAAAAAGCTCTATGCATCGAGAAATCAAAAATTCAGATTTTCTGTATGAAAAATTTCAGATTTTCTGTGCATATCTCACAGAATCTCTCAGGATATAGCCCTCGAAAATACTATAAATTTCGTTTGAGGGATGAGGATATCGCCAACAATACTGAAAATAGCTCTATGCATCGAGAAATCAAAAATTTCAGATTTTCTGTATGAAAAATTTCAGATTTTCTGTGCATATCTCACAGAATCTCTCAGGATATAGCCCTCGAAAATACTATAAATTTGGTTTGAGGGGATGAGGATATCGCCAACAATACTGAAAATAGCTCTATGCATCGAGAAATCAAAAATTTCAGATTTTCTGTATGAAAAATTTCAGATTTTCTGTGCATATCTCACAGAATCTCTCAGGATATAGCCCTCGAAAATACTATAAATTTCGTTTGAGGGATGAGGATATCGCCAACAATACTGAAAAAAGCTCTATGCATCGAGAAATCAAAAAATTCAGATTTTCTGTATGAAAAATTTCAGATTTTCTGTGCATATCTCACAGAATCTCTCAGGATATAGCCCTCGAAAATACTATAAATTTGGTTTGAGGGGATGAGGATATCGCCAACAATACTGAAAAAAGCTCTATGCATCGAGAAATCAAAAATTTCAGATTTTCTGTGCATATCTCACAGAATCTCTCAGGATATAGCCCTCGAAAATACTATAAATTTGGTTTGAGGGGATGAGGATATCGCCAACAATACTGAAAAAAGCTCTATGCATCGAGAAAACAAAAGTTTCAGATTTTCTGTATAAAAAATTTCAGAGTTTGTGTGCATATGTCACAGAATCTCTCAGGATATAGCCCTCGAAAATACTATAAATTTGGTTTGAGGGGATGAGGATATCGCCAACAATACTGAAAAAGCTCTATGCATCGAGAAATCAAAAATTCAGATTTTCTGTATGAAAAATTTCAGATTTTCTGTGCATATCTCACAGAATCTCTCAGGATATAGCCCTCGAAAATACTATAAATTTGGTTTGAGGGGATGAGGATATCGCCAACAATACTGAAAAAAGCTCTATGCATCGAGAAATCAAAAATTTCAGATTTTCTGTATGAAAAATTTCAGATTTTCTGTGCATATCTCACAGAATCTCTCAGGATATAGCCCTCGAAAATACTATAAATTTGGTTTGAGGGGATGAGGATATCGCCAACAATACTGAAAAAAGCTCTATGCATCGAGAAATCAAAAATTTCAGATTTTCTGTATGAAAAATTTCAGATTTTCTGTGCATATCTCACAGAATCTCTCAGGATATAGCCCTCGAAAATACTATAAATTTGGTTTGAGGGGATGAGGATATCGCCAACAATACTGAAAAAGCTCTATGCATCGAGAAATCAAAAATTCAGATTTTCTGTATGAAAAATTTCAGATTTTCTGTGCATATCTCACAGAATCTCTCAGGATATAGCCCTCGAAAATACTATAAATTTGGTTTGAGGGATGAGGATATCGCCAACAATACTGAAAAAGCTCTATGCATCGAGAAATCAAAAATTCAGATTTTCTGTATGAAAAATTTCAGATTTTCTGTGCATATCTCACAGAATCTCTCAGGATATAGCCCTCGAAAATACTATAAATTTGGTTTGAGGGGATGAGGATATCGCCAACAATACTGAAAAAGCTCTATGCATCGAGAAATCAAAAATTCAGATTTTCTGTATGAAAAATTTCAGATTTTCTGTGCATATCTCACAGAATCTCTCAGGATATAGCCCTCGAAAATACTATAAATTTGGTTTGAGGGATGAGGATATCGCCAACAATACTGAAAAAGCTCTATGCATCGAGAAATCAAAAATTTCAGATTTTCTGTATGAAAAATTTCAGATTTTCTGTGCATATCTCACAGAATCTCTCAGGATATAGCCCTCGAAAATACTATAAATTTGGTTTGAGGGGATGAGGATATCGCCAACAATACTGAAAAAGCTCTATGCATCGAGAAATCAAAAATTCAGATTTTCTGTATGAAAAATTTCAGATTTTCTGTGCATATCTCACAGAATCTCTCAGGATATAGCCCTCGAAAATACTATAAATTTGGTTTGAGGGGATGAGGATATCGCCAACAGTACTGAAAAAGCTCTATGCATCGAGAAATCAAAAATTCAGATTTTCTGTATGAAAAATTTCAGATTTTCTGTGCATATCTCACAGAATCTCTCAGGATATAGCCCTCGAAAATACTATAAATTTGGTTTGAGGGGATGAGGATATCGCCAACAATACTGAAAAAAGCTCTATGCATCGAGAAATCAAAAAATTCAGATTTTCTGTATGAAAAATTTCAGATTTTCTGTGCATATCTCACAGAATCTCTCAGAATATAGCCCTTGAAAATACTATAAATTTGGTTTGAGGGGATGAGGATATCGCCAACAATACTGAAAAAGCTCTATGCATCGAGAAATCAAAAATTTCAGATTTTCTGTATGAAAAATTTCAGATTTTCTGTGCATATCTCACAGAATCTCTCAGAATATAGCCCTCGAAAATACTATAAATTTGGTTTGAGGGGATGAGGATATCGCCAACAATACTGAAAAAGCTCTATGCATCGAGAAATCAAAAATTTCAGATTTTCTGTATGAAAAATTTCAGATTTTCTGTGCATATTTCACAGAATCTCTCAGGATATAGCCCTCGAAAATACTATAAATTTGGTTTGAGGGGATGAGGATATCGCCAACAATACTGAAAAAGCTCTATGCATCGAGAAATCAAAAATTCAGATTTTCTGTATGAAAAATTTCAGATTTTCTGTGCATATCTCACAGAATCTCTCAGGATATAGCCCTCGAAAATACTATAAATTTGGTTTGAGGGATGAGGATATCGCCAACAATACTGAAAAAGCTCTATGCATCGAGAAATCAAAAATTCAGATTTTCTGTATGAAAAATTTCAGATTTTCTGTGCATATCTCACAGAATCTCTCAGGATATAGCCCTCGAAAATACTATAAATTTGGTTTGAGGGATGAGGATATCGCCAACAATACTGAAAAAGCTCTATGCATCGAGAAATCAAAAATTCAGATTTTCTGTATGAAAAATTTCAGATTTTCTGTGCATATCTCACAGAATCTCTCAGGATATAGCCCTCGAAAATACTATAAATTTGGTTTGAGGGATGAGGATATGGCCAACATTACTGAAAAAAGCTCTATGCATCGAGAAATGACAAAATTCAGATTTTCTGTATGAAAAATTTCAGATTTTCTGTGCATATCTCACAGAATCTCTCAGGATATAGCCCTCGAAAATACTATAAATTTCGTTTGAGGGATGAGGATATCGCCATCAATACTGAAAAAGCTCTATGCATCGAGAAATCAAAAATTCAGATTTTCTGTATGAAAAATTTCAGATTTTCTGTGCATATCTCACAGAATCTCTCAGGATATAGCCCTCGAAAATACTATAAATTTGGTTTGAGGGGATGAGGATATCGCCAACAATACTGAAAAAGCTCTATGCATCGAGAAATCAAAAATTCAGATTTTCTGTATGAAAAATTTCAGATTTTCTGTGCATATCTCACAGAATCTCTCAGGATATAGCCCTCGAAAATACTATAAATTTGTTTTGAGGGATGAGGATATCGCCAACAATACTGAAAAAAGCTCTATGCATCGAGAAATCAAAAATTCAGATTTTCTGTATGAAAATTTCAGATTTTCTGTGCATATCTCACAGAATCTCTCAGGATATAGCCCTCGAAAATACTATAAATTTGGTTTGAGGGATGAGGATATCGCCAACAATACTGAAAAAAGCTCTATGCATCGAGAAATCAAAAATTCAGATTTTCTGTATGAAAATTTCAGATTTTCTGTGCATATCTCACAGAATCTCTCAGGATATAGCCCTCGAAAATACTATAAATTTGGTTTGAGGGGATGAGGATATCGCCAACAATACTGAAAAAGCTCTATGCATCGAGAAATCAAAAATTCAGATTTTCTGTATGAAAAATTTCAGATTTTCTGTGCATATCTCACAGAATCTCTCAGGATATAGCCCTCGAAAATACTATAAATTTGGTTTGAGGGATGAGGATATCGCCAACAATACTGAAAAAGCTCTATGCATCGAGAAATCAAAAATTTCAGATTTTCTGTATGAAAAATTTCAGATTTTCTGTGCATATCTCACAGAATCTCTCAGGATATAGCCCTCGAAAATACTATAAATTTGGTTTGAGGGATGAGGATATCGCCAACAATACTGAAAAAGCTCTATGCATCGAGAAATCAAAAATTTCAGATTTTCTGTATGAAAAATTTCAGATTTTCTGTGCATATCTCACAGAATCTCTCAGGATATAGCCCTCGAAAATACTATAAATTTGGTTTGAGGGATGAGGATATCGCCAACAATACTGAAAAAAGCTCTATGCATCGAGAAATCAAAAATTCAGATTTTCTGTATGAAAAATTTCAGATTTTCTGTGCATATCTCACAGAATCTCTCAGGATATAGCCCTCGAAAATACTATAAATTTGGTTTGAGGGATGAGGATATCGCCAACAATACTGAAAAAAGCTCTATGCATCGAGAAATCAAAAATTCAGATTTTCTGTATGAAAAATTTCCAGATTTTCTGTGCATATCTCACAGAATCTCTCAGGATATAGCCCTCGAAAATACTATAAATTTGGTTTGAGGGATGAGGATATCGCCAACAATACTGAAAAAAGCTCTATGCATCGAGAAATCAAAAATTCAGATTTTCTGTATGAAAAATTTCAGATTTTCTGTGCATATCTCACAGAATCTCTCAGGATATAGCCCTCGAAAATACTATAAATTTCGTTTGAGGGATGAGGATATCGCCAACAATACTGAAAAAAAGCTCTATGCATCGAGAAATCAAAAAGTTCAGATTTTCTGTATGAAAAATTTCAGATTTTCTGGGCATATTTCACAGAACCTCTCAGGATATAGCCCTCGAAAATACTATGAATTTGGTTTGAGGGATGAGGATATCGCCAACAATACTGAAAAAAAAGCTCTATGCATCGAGAAATCAAAAAATTTAGATTTTCTGTATGAAAAATTTCAGATTTTCTGTGCATATTTCACAGGATCTCTCACGATATAGCCCTCGAAAATACTATAAATTTGGTTTGAGGGATGAGGATATCGCCAACAATACTGAAAAAGCTCTATGCATCGAGAAATCAAAAATTTCAGATTTTCTGTATGAAAAATTTCAGATTTTCTGTGCATATCTCACAGAATCTCTCAGGATATAGCCCTCGAAAATACTATAAATTTGGTTTGAGGGATGAGGATATCGCCAACAATACTGAAAAAGCTCTATGCATCGAGAAATCAAAAATTCAGATTTTGTCTGTAAAAATTTCAGATTTTCTGTGCATATCTCACAGAATCTCTCAGGATATAGCCCTCGAAAATACTATAAATTTGGTTTGAGGGGATGAGGATATCGCCAACAATACTGAAAAAGCTCTATGCATCGAGAAATCAAAAATTCAGATTTTCTGTATGAAAAATTTCAGATTTTCTGTGCATATCTCACAGAATCTCTCAGGATATAGCCCTCGAAAATACTATAAATTTGGTTTGAGGGATGAGGATATCGCCAACAATACTGAAAAAGCTCTATGCATCGAGAAATCAAAAATTTCAGATTTTCTGTATGAAAAATTTCAGATTTTCTGTGCATATCTCACAGAATCTCTCAGGATATAGCCCTCGAAAATACTATAAATTTGGTTTGAGGGGATGAGGATATCGCCAACAATACTGAAAAAGCTCTATGCATCGAGAAATCAAAAATTCAGATTTTCTGTATGAAAAATTTCAGATTTTCTGTGCATATCTCACAGAATCTCTCAGGATATAGCCCTCGAAAATACTATAAATTTGGTTTGAGGGATGAGGATATCGCCAACAATACTGAAAAAGCTCTATGCATCGAGAAATCAAAAATTTCAGATTTTCTGTATGAAAAATTTCAGATTTTCTGTGCATATCTCACAGAATCTCTCAGGATATAGCCCTCGAAAATACTATAAATTTGGTTTGAGGGATGAGGATATCGCCAACAATACTGAAAAAGCTCTATGCATCGAGAAATCAAAAAATTCAGATTTTCTGTATGAATAATTTCAGATTTTCTGTGCATATCTCACAGAATCTCTCAGGATAAAGCCCTCGAAAATACTATAAATTTGGTTTGAGGGGATGAGGATATCGCCAACAATGCTGAAAAAAGCTCTATGCATCGAGAAATCAAAGAATTCAGATTTTCTGTATGAAAAATTTCAGATTTTCTGTGCATATCTCACAGAATCTCTCAGGATAAAGCCCTCGAAAATACTATGAATTTGGTTTGAGGGATGAGGATATCGCCAACAATACTGAAAAAGCTCTATGCATCGAGAAATCAAAAAATTCAGATTTTCTGTATGAAAAATTTCAGATTTTCTGTGCATATCTCACAGAATCTCTCAGGATAAAGCCCTCGAAAATACTATGAATTTGGTTTGAGGGGATGAGGATATCGCCAACAATACTGAAAAAAGCTCTATGCATCGAGAAATCAAAAAATTCAGATTTTCTGTATGAAAATTTCAGATTTTCTGTGCATATTTCACAGAATCTCTCAGGATATAGCCCTCGAAAATACTATAAATTTGGCTTGAGGGGATGAGGATATCGCCAACAATGCTGAAAAAAGCTCTATGCATCGAGAAATCAAAAAATTCAGATTTTCTGTATGAAAAATTTCAGATTTTCTGTGCATATCTCACAGAATCTCTCAGGATATAGCCCTCGAAAATACTATAAGTTTCGTTTGAGGGATGAGGATATCGCCAACAATACTGAAAAAAGCTCTATGCATCGAGAAATCAAAAAATTTAGATTTTCTGTATGAAAATTTCAGATTTTCTGTGCATATCTCACAGAATCTCTCAGGATATAGCCCTCGAAAATACTATAAATTTGGTTTGAGGGATGAGGATATCGCCAACAATACTGAAAAAGCTCTATGCATCGAGAAATCAAAAATTTCAGATTTTCTGTATGAAAAATTTCAGATTTTCTGTGCATATCTCACAGAATCTCTCAGGATATAGCCCTCGAAAATACTATAAATTTGGTTTGAGGGGATGAGGATATCGCCAACAATACTGAAAAAGCTCTATGCATCGAGAAATCAAAAATTCAGATTTTCTGTATGAAAATTTCAGATTTTCTGTGCATATCTCACAGAATCTCTCAGGATATAGCCCTCGAAAATACTATAAATTGGGTTTGAGGGACTGAGGATATCGCCAACATTGCTGAAAAAAGCTCTATGCATCGAGAAATCAAAAATTCAGATTTTCTGTATGAAAAATTTCAGATTTTCTGTGCATATCTCACAGAATCTCTCAGGATATAGCCCTCGAAAATACTATAAATTTGGTTTGAGGGGATGAGGATATCGCCAACAATACTGAAAAAGCTCTATGCATCGAGAAATCAAAAATTCAGATTTTCTGTATGAAAAATTTCAGATTTTCTGTGCATATCTCACAGAATCTCTCAGGATATAGCCCTCGAAAATACTATAAATTTGGTTTGAGGGATGAGGATATCGCCAACAATACTGAAAAAGCTCTATGCATCGAGAAATCAAAAATTCAGATTTTCTGTATGAAAAATTTCAGATTTTCTGTGCATATCTCACAGAATCTCTCAGGATATAGCCCTCGAAAATACTATAAATTTGGTTTGAGGGATGAGGATATCGCCAACAATACTGAAAAAGCTCTATGCATCGAGAAATCAAAAATTCAGATTTTCTGTATGAAAAATTTCAGATTTTCTGTGCATATCTCACAGAATCTCTCAGGATATAGCCCTCGAAAATACTATAAATTTGGTTTGAGGGGATGAGGATATCGCCAACAATACTGAAAAAGCTCTATGCATCGAGAAATCAAAAATTCAGATTTTCTGTATGAAAAATTTCAGATTTTCTGTGCATATCTCACAGAATCTCTCAGGATATAGCCCTCGAAAATACTATAAATTTGGTTTGAGGGGATGAGGATATCGCCAACAATACTGAAAAAGCTCTATGCATCGAGAAATCAAAATTTCAGATTTTCTGTGCATATCTCACAGAATCTCTCAGGATATAGCCCTCGAAAATACTATAAATTTGGTTTGAGGGGATGAGGATATCGCCAACAATACTGAAAAAGCTCTATGCATCGAGAAATCAAAAATTCCAGATTTTCTGTGCATATCTCACAGAATCTCTCAGGATATAGCCCTCGAAAATACTATAAATTTGGTTTGAGGGATGAGGATATCGCCAACAATACTGAAAAAGCTCTATGCATCGAGAAATCAAAAATTTCAGATTTTCTGTGCATATCTCACAGAATCTCTCAGGATATAGCCCTCGAAAATACTATAAATTTGGTTTGAGGGATGAGGATATCGCCAACAATACTGAAAAAAAAGCTCTATGCATCGAGAAATCAAAAATTCAGATTTTCTGTATGAAAAATTTCAGATTTTCTGTGCATATCTCACAGAATCTCTCAGGATATAGCCCTCGAAAATACTATAAATTTGGTTTGAGGGATGAGGATATCGCCAACAATACTGAAAAAGCTCTATGCATCGAGAAATCAAAAATTTCAGATTTTCTGTGCATATCTCACAGAATCTCTCAGGATATAGCCCTCGAAAATACTATAAATTTGGTTTGAGGGATGAGGATATCGCCAACAATACTGAAAAAGCTCTATGCATCGAGAAATCAAAATTTCAGATTTTCTGTGCATATCTCACAGAATCTCTCAGGATATAGCCCTCGAAAATACTATAAATTTGGTTTGAGGGATGAGGATATCGCCAACAATACTGAAAAAGCTCTATGCATCGAGAAATCAAAAAAATTCCAGATTTTCTGTGCATATCTCACAGAATCTCTCAGGATATAGCCCTCGAAAATACTATAAATTTCGTTTGAGGGGATGAGGATATCGCCAACAATACTGAAAAAGCTCTATGCATCGAGAAATCAAAAATTTCAGATTTTCTGTATGAAAAATTTCAGATTTTCTGTGCATATCTCACAGAATCTCTCAGGATATAGCCCTCGAAAATACTATAAATTTGGTTTGAGGGGATGAGGATATCGCCAACAATACTGAAAAAAGCTCTATGCATCGAGAAATCAAAAATTTCAGATTTTCTGTATGAAAAATTTCAGATTTTCTGTGCATATCTCACAGAATCTCTCAGGATATAGCCCTCGAAAATACTATAAATTTCGTTTGAGGGATGAGGATATCGCCAACAATACTGAAAAAAGCTCTATGCATCGAGAAATGAAAAATTCGGATTTTCTGTATGAAAAATCCTAGATTTTCTGGGCATATCGCACAGAATTTCTCAGGATGCGATCAGCGCTCAGCAACTGGGACAAAACAAAAATCTGTGATTCCATAGAAGGTTCGTTTCTGATGATCCTGTAATTGTCGGAATGGAATTGAAGAAAATAGAGACAGGTAAAGAGTGAATATGAAAGAATGGATAAGAAGAGGATGAGAAGAGAGAAACTGAGAATCGAGATGACTGGTTGGAGCATCCACGACGAAACCACGCGCGGAACTAAAGGGAATGTGGGGAGGACTGACGAGACTCGTGACCTAAGGAGGGTGACGAAACTCCTGACGATTTGGTTCGCTCTTATAGGAGGCGAGGCAGTGTGGGGAGGACTCACGAGACACGTGACCTAAGGAGGGTGACGAAACTCCTGGTGATTTGCCTCGGCATTTTAGGAGGCTTGACCTTGCTTCCACCTTACACTTCCTTGCACCCCAGACCCGAATCCGCACCCGGCAATCTCGACCGCACGCGTCGCGGCCAGGCACCGACGCGCGTCGCGGCCGGCACCGGGGTCACCACCGGATGGGCAGGACCGCCGGAGCACAGGGCGTGGTCAAAAGTGCTTCAAACTTGGGAAAGAGATTTTGCGCGTGGGTGCGCATTTGCGTGCGAGAACGCGCGTTTTCGAATTCTCGCACGCAAGGAGTTTCCCAATTGTTATCGCAGCCGTGTTTGTGTCAGCATGTAACATTTCGAGAACGGTGAGTAACTGCGCGCTGTGGCACGCACTTGCGCGCCACAGTGCACTAGTGCTAGCTGCGTGCAGAAACACGCAAATGCGTACCCAAAAGTGATATTTCGTGAAAAGTGAGTAATTGCGCGCTGTGGCCCGCAGTTGCGCGATTTCGTGCACAAGAGCAAAGTTGCGTGCCCAAAAACGCACGTGTATACCCAAAAGTAATATTTTGTCAGAAATGAGTAATTACGTGCTGTGACGCGCAAAAGCGCGCCACGGTGCACCACTGTAAAGTTGCGGGCTAGAACACGAGAATGTATACCTAAAAGTTACACCTCGGGAACGGTGAGGAATTGAGTGCTGTGGACCGCTGGTGCGCGTTTCTGTGCACAAGAGCAAACTTGTGTGCCGAAACACGCAAATTTGTATTGTTAAGTAGCATTTTGGCAGAGATGAGTAACTGAGCGAATAAACGCGCAAGTACGTGTCCGCGTTGCGTTGAAAAAAACGCAAATGTTTGACAAAGAGTGAAATTTCTGTGAAATTCAAGTATTTGCAAGCTTCTGTCCCGAATTTCGCCTTGTTTTGCGCATTAAAGTAGATTTTCAGGCCCGTCGTTGTCATATGTGCAAATAAGCCTAAGAGAAGAGACGAAAAATGATGAAAAATCCTCTGAGCAGTCCAGAAATATCTTTTCCCCGGCTTTGGAGCGCTAAATAAATTTTGCGCGTAAAGTTGGTGTGCAGTGTGTGTGACTGCACAGCACACCGAATTCGACGGCCGGTATGGTGGCGTCGCCACCAAATATCCGGCCCCATAGGCCGGTTATTTTGTGGCGCCGCCACCACCGTCCTTAAGACGGCTTCCCAGGAAAACGACGACCACGGAGTCGAGGAGGAATCGATGGGGGATTGAAGAAGGATTTAAACTAGTCACCATAGCCTACATCTAGTGTATGAAAATCTCCGGCCGACATTCAGTTTTAAAGAATTCAGCAAAAATAACCGTTATAAGGACAGGTTTGCTGGGAACGGGGCGGAGAAAACCGACTGGTATGAATAGGCGGGCGCCGCTAAAATTCTGAGAAAATTATAAATAAAGTTGTTGTTCATATGTGGATACTCTTGCGGCGAAGTTTCGATTTTAGAAAATGTTTTCCCGAAATACATTTTTATAAGTAATTTTACTGCAGAATTTACTCGACCGGTCCCCTTCAAACAGCCACAAAATCATGACTAGTGGAGCAAATTCGATGTGTGAGGGCTCAAATGAAAGAGAACAGCGCCGAAAATCTTTTGAGCCAGAAGCCATGCAGATCGCGCCATGCGTTCGTCTGTAAATTTCAATCGCAGACTCGATTTAAACCTAAAATTCCAAGTGCCTACTCATTTTTGGCTAGATTCGGATGACAGAGGTATTTGGTGGTATTTTTACATCAGTTTCGTGATTTCAAAGAATTATAAGACTGAGAGAACGGGTAAAATGGCTGTGGGTTAGAAAAATGGGCGCGATAAATGAGGGTACGGCGCTAAAATTCTCAAAAAATTATGGATGGTCTTCTAATAGTCGTGGGATTATTATCGCGGCCTATTTTTGTGCTTTAATGCACTTATTTTCTCCTAAAAAATCACAATTTGTCTTTTTTTCATTGTGTGAGTGTCTTCTGCGCATAGCAGTAGCTGAATTCTGGTCAGATTTGAGCCATTTCGCCCTGAAAACTAACTGAAAGCACTAAACGAGGCTAAAAATACCTATTTCCAATCCTTGATTTAGTTTTCCTTTGCTTCGGCGCGTTTATTAGGATTTGCGCGTCAAATTCCCCGTTTCGGATGTCGACTGCGGACGGTATTTTTCGACGCCTAATTTACTCGCGGCCAGGCCGCGAGTTGTCCGTTGTTATCCAACGGACAATTCGCGGACAGGCAGCGCCGACTAGTACAGGGGTTTTGCGCGAATCCGTCGATTACGGAGCTCAGAGGCGACAGATCGCCAAACCATTTGAACATTTTCATACACTCATAGCTCGAAGTCTACCATATAGGTTTCGTAGAAAACAGGTGGATTTTTAAGAAATTCGCAAATTGTCCGTTAGGAGGAAGGACATTTTGGCTGTGAGTGGGAAAAATTGACCGCCATGGATCAGGAAGCGGCGCTAAGATTCTGAAAAAGAGTATGGGAGGTGTTTTAGTGATGATGGGGATATTATCAAGTCAAAATTTTGAATTTTAATGAAATTTTTTTTCTTCTCGAATTTCTTAATTAGTTTTGTCGTTAAATTTGTGTAGGGTGTCCGGTTTGAATGGCGATAAATACGTTCATAGTGGTCGAATCGCGGCGTTCAAGGGCTTGAATGAAAGAGAAAAGAAAGGGGAATAATGCGGGTGGGGAGTGGTGTGGATCGCGCCATGCATGTGTTCGAAATTTGGAGTTTTAGACTCGATTGATTGTGCACAATTGATATGCCTTGTCCATTTTGGCTTGAAATTCGGCAGAATGGTGTCTGATTGAGCATTTTTGAAAGGGTCAACATTTTCTGGTTTCATGGTAAACTTCCAGGTGAGGTGTGAGATTTCAGCGATGCCATTGTGTGCAGGTAGACCTGTTCAACGTGGGAGGAAAACGTATACATATTTCACTCCTATAGAAGGCATGTTTGTGAAAAAAACAGCTTAATTGTGGTTTTTACTATTGTTCTGCTGTATATGGATCCCATCTGGGGGCGACACGGAATCGATGACCTAGCTGGGAATGTGGTGCCTCGGCGGGTTAAGCGGCAACACCTGGGGACATGCAGGCCTATGCAGAGGTGTGGTGGTAATGGGCTGGGCTAGCCAACCATTGTTCTGTCGATCAACCTTCGTCTACAGTTGCTCTCTTTCTGAACACTCGGATCAATCTTTCTTTTCTCTCTTCCTTCCATTCTCCCATGTTATTCCTTCGTGTTTTTATAGTGGAGACGTTAGATTATTGTTTGTTTGGGGTTTAAACGTGGCGTTTTTTTAATGCTTTCTGTGCTATTTTCATCAAAATTCCGACCAAAATATTTGCCGTCGATTGTGGCAGGACATTCGCGGCTGCGTTGAGTACCCTAGTCGACGGAAAAAATTCCTTAGCTTAATTTTAGAGGAAAAAACTGAAACCGCCTTTTACGTTGCAGTAGACAGTTAAAAAGAACGAAACTTTCGCGCATTGCGGATTCTATTTTTGTTGCGAATTTATGAAGGTATTTTTGAGTGAAATCGGAAAATCAGGGAGGCGGATTATCGGATTTCGAAATTATTCGAAAACCCGAATATTCGAAAAGTGCCGAATTTCGAATTACTTTTCGAAAAAAAAAGACAAAAAAACGAATTACAATTTGTTTAAAATTTTTCTGTGTGTGCGTGTCTTTTGTGCGTAGATATTGCTCAATTCTGGGGATGACTGAGAAATTTCGCCCTGAAAACCAAAGAAAGCATTAAACGAGCCTCAAAATTCTTAATTCGGCTATTAGAGTCGTTTTCTTTTTTTCAAATCGATATAACGGCGCGTTTATTAGGATCTGCGCATTCAATTCGCTGTTTTGTGGTGCCGATTGCAGACAGTATTTTTTGACGCCTAGTTCACTCACGGACAAATGCGATGTGCCCGTTATTATGGTTTTTTTCTGTTTTCTGACTTTTTGTTTTTCTTCTTCCTTTCATTTTCCGTGTTATTTCTGCATAGTGGAGAGTTGAGGTTCATTGGCAGTGTGTTTGGGAGGAAAAGACGGCGCTTTTAAACGTCTCTGGTGCTCTCTTAGCAAAAACTGTGGTAAAAAGTAGAAAACTGCCGTCGATTATGGCGGAACCCCGGCAGAGACGTAAAGTACTGTAATCGATGACAAAGAGTTTTTCACATCAAATTTGGAGGGAAAACATTGGAAGCATTGAAGAACGGGAAAATTTGTCGAATGAGATTTTTTCAGATTTTGTTCGTTTGATATGTGATTTCTAATTTTTTTTTAATTTCTTCGATATTCAAAACGCTTCTCAAACCGTAGGTCACGTTGTTCCGTTAGTCTTCAGGCCGAGGTGTCGTGGGTAGAGCTAACGAATTTCCAAACTAATCGTAACTTTGATTTTTTTCGAAAATTTGAGTTTCTTCTGAATTCGTTCGAAATCATGTATTTTTTCGAAATTCGTTCGAAATCTTGGATTAAAAACGAGTTTTGAAAAAAATCTGAAATTCGCTCTGTAGCGCGCAACTGCGTGCCACAGCGCGCAATTACTCACTTTTCACGAAATATCACTTTTGGGTATGCATGTGCGTGTGTCGGCACGCAGTCTACTACTTCTGTCTTTTCTTCTGTTTTTCAGACACATTTTTTTCTTATCAGTTCTGATTCATGTAGCTACTTTGACGTGCTCATGGTAGAGCTTTCTGCCCTCAAAATTTGAGCCTCTCAGTTTCAAGGACTCGTGAGTTACAGCTCAATGAAGCTTAAAATCTAGCACTTCTTCGATTTCGTGGTCCCTAGAACCACAAACACTGAAGAAGGGTAGCCCAACCTGCATCAGAAATAGCTGGCGAGGTTATACCTTGATTACGATTCAAAAAAGAAGGCTATTTGATTTGTTTTCCCATTGCTATAACGATTTGTCGTGGAAAAAGGGGGTGCCGAAAGCTCAAAGTGGCAAATTTCAATTTTTTTATTGAAAATCGAAGAAGTAGCTAAACCAAGTGAACTTTCCATGATCAGCTCAACGAGTCAAATCGAATCATGCCAATGACGTCATTGATCTGCAAGGTTTGGAAAATGACTTGCTCAACATTGGGTAGTTGAACCGGCGACGTTGTTGACTCCTAAGTCATGGCTGGAAAGTGCGTCGTATCCTTTTTTGGTAACACGGTTGACATACGATGCGCCATGGACCAAATACCGTGACAGACTGACAGATCCCCTTTATATATAGTAAAGATATACGGGTTTAGCGACAGAGAGATCAATGTATCGAATGTAGCCTTCGTTTTTACGTAGAATACGCGTAAAATTCGCACCCTTGTACCGTCGTAGCAAGAATATGCGGGTTTTAGCTATCGTAGCTAAAACCCGTAAATTCTCGCTACATGGAATGGGGTGCCGTTACAGGCAGCGCCCTCGGAGGCATCTAGCTACGTGTTGGCAGAGTAGGAATGTTCACAATTTTACTTCATCCCAGATTTTATTGCTGATCAATGATTGATATTATTATTATTATTATTATTATTATTATTATTATTATTATTATTATTATTATTATTATTATTATTATTATTATTATTATTATTATTATTATTATACGACGTTGCCGGCGCGCACAGAATACAAATACCCGCCGTAGGCAGGTCAAAACAATTACAGTAATAAAATACACACGGCAGTTAGTCAACAATTGCGATTCGGAGCTAATAAAGAGGGCCACGAATCAAGAGTGTATCAACAGGAAAGTACGTAGAGCAAAAATATCACGGTCATTAGTTGTTATGGACTGAGCCATTCTGAGTTGAATCTGGGTAAATTGAATTTCGAGAGCTAGAATGGATATGCAGGAAGACTGTAATCAAGCAGTTCTTAATTCAATTAAAATGAGTTTCGAATTGAAAAACCATCGTGATCTATGATATACGAGTCATTGCATTTGTAGGCCCTACCCACGCGTATTCCTAGGACGATGTGTCCTCGCACCACTGATAGGTATCTGGGCAATAATTCTTTATATAGAGTTCCAGAAGGTATCGATATGTAGGGGCTGGTTGTAGGTATTCTATGCTCGATTGCATCCTTTATTACCGCATTCTAGCTCAATATATTGTAAGAGTTTCACGAACGATGTATACAGAGAATGGGCAAATTCATGGCTCGGAGCCTGAACAACGAAGACCTTACAAGAATCAAAAAGAGAACTAGACTGATGATTTACACAGTTGAATACGTCGCCGAACTTGAGGCGTGAAACCATAATGTTGAATATAATAATGATTGAACATCCACGTGAATTTAAATTTTAAAATTTAAATTCACGTGGATGTTCAATCATTATTATATTCAACATCATGGTTTCACGCCTCAAGTCCATATCAATCATTGATCAGCAATAAAATCTGGGATGAAGTAAAATTGTGAACATTCCTACTCTGCCAACGCGTAGCTAGATGCCTCCGAGGGCGCTGACTGTGCTCGGTGCAGCTGCAGTGCTTGGTGCAGCTGCAAGTGCAGCACGCTTTCATCGAGCAGCTCGGCAGCATAACAACTCCAGCCAACGACAGTGGAGCAGGGGCGGGGCTAAGAGGGTGCTTCAAATCTGCAGCAGGTTGGGAGGGCTAACGTTTCCACAGAGAAAACCTGCACCCTAGCAGCAGCTGCCCGGTCACAAACCTCATTGGTCCAATTTTCGCGGACACGCCCCCGACCAATCACAGACCACGAGAGAGTTTCCAGCAGCTACTCCCGTATACCGGGAGCAGCTGCTGCAAATGACGATGGGCGGGGAGTGGGCTTTTCCCTCGTCCCAAGCTGCTCCTGGTTTTTCTGAGTTGGTGTGAATATATTGATTGCGGCAATAATAAACACATTTTAACTAATTGTGAATCATAAATCTGCGACTGGAAGATTAAATTAGGTGGGGTATATCAGAATTTAATCATCTGTTTATGAGGTAATGGTAAGCAATCACTCAAGAGTGCTTGTCATCCGCTACTATTTCATCAGCGACCAGGGGGAGGCGAGCGGGTGGGAGTGATGTGGCGAGCGCGCCGCTGATTTAATGATGGCGGGCGGCGAGCCCCGGCCTGCGAGTGCCTGCCACCCGCTACCATTCCGCTCGCTGTCCGCGACAAGGATTTCTCACCACCAGACTTTCGCTTCGCGGGTGGCGCGCTCAAGCCTTCTGAGTTGCATTTAAATTTTCTTGCGTAACGATGATTCAAGCAGTTTGGCCCTAAGTGAAGTTCCGATACCGCGTCTCTCTGCACTAATTGAACACTGGGTTTTGCTTCTTTTGCGACCTATGACCTGACCCAATCGAGTCGGCCCGATCGAGTCAGCCAATGGAGAGTCTCAAGAAGCATTGCTCCTCTCCCGGCGTCACCGCGTGTACACAGTTTTGTGTTCTCGTTGCTTAGAATACGTATGGTACTTGTTTGTAATGTAAGTATGCTCTCATCGTGGCAGTTAGTTAGATATCCCCTTGCTCGGAGGCAAATTTGCTCTGTTGCTTCGCGCGCTTGTGCCGAGCGAGGGAGAGATGAAAGCGAGAAAGTGTGGGGAGAAGAAGACGCAGCATACGCGCGCAGACGCACGCGATTAAATGAAATAAGTAAATTGCACTACGGAACAGAAGCTACTATAGTTGTGCCATCCGAATACCGAATAATCCAATAACTCCTATTTTCTCTTCAATGCCAGGATGTATCCGACTTGTTCTTGGTTCTTAGCTGTAATCTACTATGGATGTTCCAATAATTAATAAGAGAGCAGGATCCTGGCTCTCCACAGTATTGATCCGACATTCATTCAAAACTATTCAATATTCGAATAAAATTGCAAATACCGGACAGTTGCAAGTTTATGAAAGAGTGGAAGGCTCAATCCTCGCAGACGCCTCGGTCATCGGGACTCACGCGTCAAATAAACTGCTTGTGGTGTAGGTGCACACAACGCAAATGCATTTACGCGCAAATTGGCTGATGTTTTTGCAGAATAGCTGATTTTCAAATTCAAATTTATTACACGTGCCTACGCAAGCGTGATATGAGAAAACAGTCGTCATAATTTCAAAAACAACGAGGCGCCATAATTTCAAAAACAACAAAGGTATTGTTAATGAAAATACATTTAGAACACCACTGATTCCTGCTGCATCACCGGCTCACCACAGGTTTGAAGCCAAAATCCGTGGATAAACTTGTAATTTCTTACTTAAACTTAGATAATCCAATCCCGACCAACCGTGAGGAAATGCCACCTAGTCTGGAAGCAATGGGTAGAAAACTCTAACAGATTCAATCCCACCAAACCATTTAAAATTTAAAAAAAATTTAAAATACAAACTATTTCTCTTCGGAGCAGTAAGCGTGTCTAGATGCAGCCTCTTAGTCATAAGACAGCCCTCTGGAATTGCGCAGCTACTTTGAACCATTTCTAGTTTTTCTTTTTCGATGATTATCCGCGGCGCATAAACGCAAGCCCCTACCCCAACAAAGAACTGACGTGAATCTCATGTTTAAGTCAGAAGCTACCGATCATTGAATTATTTTCTTACAAGGGAAGTATAAAAAGCGTAAGTCGGATCTGCCAAAACGACTAGTATGGTTAGTATCTCTTCTGGCTCAGTAGTAAAAATGCGCAGTATCCCGCCGCGAGCCTCAGGTTCAAAAAAGTTATGAGCATTTTTTAAGCCTGGAGAAAAGGCAAGGGTGGGTACCCATCAGGCATTTTTTTTGGAGTTTCAAAAAATTTTCTCGGATTTAGCTCAAAAGTTGTATGTAGGGGTAATCTAGGGTGGTGAACACGAATCTGGAGTCCATTTGTCGAAATTTTGAGGTTTACTGTAGGTTACGGTAGGTAACATGTCATTTAGGGGTCAAAACTCACCTTAGTATTTTGAAAATCGACAAACGGACGTTGAATTCGTATTCTCCACCCCGAATAACCCCCGTATACAAATTTTGAGTAAAATCTGAGATTTTGACCAAACTACCGTATACCCACCGTAATCTACCGTAATCTGCAAAAAATCGATAAACGGACTCCAGATTCGTGTTTAGCACTCTAAATAACCCTCAGCAAATGATTTTGAGACACATTTGTCGTAGAAAACCGGAAATCTCGAAAGTGGCGTTTTTCCCTCGAAGTTTTCCCCGGTTGGGAAGCTTCAAACGAAATGAGCCGAAAACTTTTGAAAATCGACTAATAAATCACAGATTCGTGATCAGCGCCCCAAAAAATCCCCCTGGGAGAATTTTATGTCAAATCTGGAACATTTTTCTAAAACGCTTCCAGAGCCCTCAATTAGTAGAAATAAGCGCCCAACTGAAAATCCGTACAAGTCCAAAACGCTGTCAGTCTGGACAAAGTACGGAAAATGTTCGTTCACCCAAAATTTGCTCAGGGTGGTAGTTTTGGGTGCTGAACGCATTTATGAGGTCTGTTTCCGGATTTTCCGAAGAATAACGCGCTTTTTGGAAGGTACAAAAAGCACAAAAAATTAGCTTTTTAAGCTTGTAACTTCTTGGAACCTGCGGCTCGCGGCGGGATACTGCGCAGTTTTACTATTGAGCCACAAGAGATACTAACGACACTAGTCGTTTTGGCAGATCAGACCTACGCTTTGTATACTTCCCTTGTTAGCAGCATCAATGGTTTGTGAAGAAGAATGCATGAGGTTTCAGTGCTTCGGTCGCTCTTGAGCGAAAGTAAATGTAATCCACAAATGTTCTTAACCCTCTGTAATGCAAATGACAGCACACAGTTTCCATATCGCAAGTTGGTTACCATATGTTTCAGCTTCGTAGACGTTGAAGGCTATCTTCGCCAAGTTTTTCATTATTGATATTATAAATTTTATTGTGTAAAGAATATGTGACAAGAGAATTCAGTATCACAAGACTAACAAGAGAACTACTATTAGTGAGCCTTTCCATTCCGGATGAAATGTATGGTTAGGTCCGTGGCCTGTTTCCTCAAGAAAAAAACGTTGAAATTCAAACCGCGGCTGGCGTGGCGGTTTAAATCTCAATCTCTGAGAATTAAACCGCTGCGCCAACCGCGGTTTGAATTTAAACTTTTTTCTTGAGGAAGCAGTCCACTGACCTAACTATACTTCTCTAGAAGCGTTTTTGACGAAAAATCCGATTATGATCTTCGCAGCTGCCTAAACCCACTCTGAAGAAAGTTATAGGCGTTTTTCGCCAAATTTGCTTACCTATTGTACCTTCCGAAACGTGCACTGGTCTTTGGAAAATGAGGAAACGGACCTCATAATTTTGCTAAGCGCCCAGAACTACCCCCTTGAGCAAAGTTTGGGGGAAGGCTCACTTTTCAAACTTTGCGCAGACTGATGGCGTTTTGGACTTGGACGGATTTTCGGTTGGTCGTTTATTTGTACCAATTATGTACAAGACTCTAAAGGCGTTTTGATAAAAATGTTCCAGATTTGACTTTAAATCCTCCTAGGTGGGTTTTTTGGGGCGCTGATCTCGAATCTGGGGTTTCTTTAGCGATTTTCCGAAGTTTCGACTTGATTTGTTCGAAGCTTCCGTCAGACAAAATTTGATGGCAACTCGCGACTTTTGACGATTTCCAGAGTGCTTAGATAGATATTGCTGAAATTGTTTTCTGGGGATCATTTAGAGTGCTGAAGACGAATCTGAGGTCCGATTATCGATTTTCTGCAGATTACGGTAGATTACGGTGGGCATACGGTAGTTCAGTCAAAGTCTCAGATACCACGCAAAATTTGTATGCGGGAGTTACTCGGGGTGGTGAATACGAATTTAATGTCCATTTGTCGATTTTCGAAATACTAAGGTAGGTTTAGCCCCCTAAATGGCATGGTACCTACCGTAACCTAGAGTAAACATTAGAATTTCCACAAACGGACCTCAGATTCGTGATCGATATCCTAGATTACCCCTGCATGCAAGTTTTGAGCCGAATCCGAATTTTTTTCAAAACGCCCTGAAAATTTATAGGGGTTCCATTTACCTTGCCCCAAGGCTTTCAAAAACGCGTGTAACTTTTTTTCAGAGTGGATTTAGGCAGTTGCGAAGATCAAAATCGGATTCTACGCTAAAAACAGTTCCAAAAAAGTACATTTCATCCGGAATCGCCAGGCTGACTAAAAGTAGTTCCCTTGTTAGTGAATCATTTCAACTGTGGTATTCGGTGGTTGAAGCGAGACCAAGATTGTTAAAAACCTCTTTATTTGGCTGACGTTTCGGCGATTTTCGCCTTCTTCGGAGCCTGGAAAAACCGAATTAAGATCCAAGAAACTACCCTCCCAAACCCCATTTCATTCTACAGAGAAGGATTCACACGGAAGTGAACCAAAAGAACGTAAGTCACAGATTATACTAACCTTTGAAGGGGACCAAGAGGTCCGACAGCCTTGGGTGGAAGTTGTTAAGCGACTGACTAGTAAGAACCCTCAGAATCACCCTCGAAGACCTGGGACCGCCCACGCTCAGACCCGCCCTCAGATTATGACCGGCTGGTCAGAATCCGCAGAGGTCAGCGTATGGCGCCAACTCCTGGGTCACCGCAACACATTCGTCCTTTCGGTTTATTTTGGGTGTTTTTGCGGCAATCCAAAAGGCCTCAAGAGTTCTGCGCGCTGAGATTTCGCTTTCACGTGCCAAGATCGTAACAGCAACTGAAATGCAATTGTTATCGTGACTGCGCACCCTGTGTTCCCCAAGCGGAGTAGACAATTTAGACTTGTTCAGTCCGTCCATGTGCTCCTTAATCCTGACACATAGCGGTCTCCCAGTCTCCCCTATATAATCCTCCCCACACAGACGACAATTTATGCGATATACCACTCCAGAGGCCATGCAGTCACCCTCCTTACCAAATGGGCAAATTACACAGGAGGGAGTAAGGCATACCCGGTCATACAAGCGATTGCGAACTAATCGCCCCCTAAGGTTGGCAGAAGGGATTTCGACAACGGAGACCATTTCTTGAAGATCAGCCCTATGGATACAGGCCCTGATCGCTGAACTGAGGTGGTCCGAGACGAAAGGAACGCGGAACGCTACTTTCGTCCTTTCCTCCTCGTGAACAGCTGAGAGGGCGGTCCGCCGTGGACGTCCCGTATGGCGGCCATCTATCGATGGATAACCGTTTTCGAATGCTATGCGGCGGGCTAGATTTGCAGAAACACTTCTCTGCTCGCTATCCGAAGAGACTGCAAGGGCAGTACGAAACATATTGCCAACAACTGCATGCTTAGTTTTGGATGGGTGGGCCGAGGTAAAATGAATTATGATGTTTTTATTTGTTGGTTTCCTGTACCACCTAGTTTTTACTAACCCTTGGGAAAGTTGAACCTGAACGTTCAGGAAAGAGAGCCAACTATCTGTAGGTACTTCACGAGTTAACTTTATGTTTTCGGATTGCTGATTGAGCAATTCGAAACAAGTGTCCATCTCTAATTGAGTAGAACACACAATAAAGCAGTCGTCAATGTACCTGCAGTAGATCAGCGGCCTGCGACCTAGTACGGGCTCTTCAATCTTTGACATAAATGCCACAGCGAGTACTGGGGCAAGACGCTGACCCATCGCCAGCCCTCTGACCTGTTTGTAGTAGTTCCCAGACCATCTGAAAATGTAACATTTTAGACAGCTATCCAGTAGATACATGATTTGTGAAATGGTGAGCCCAAAAAAGTTTATGTTAGCCTGATGCTGGGTAAGTATTTCAAAAACAGCTTGCAGAGCACCTTCGTTAGAGACGTTGGTGTACAGAGATGTTACATCAAAGGACTCCATAACGTACTCTTCCTCCAGTGTTGCGTCCCGCAATTTTTGTAGGAATGAATTAGTATTAGGAAGGTGAGCAGGAAAGAATTTGAATAATTGGACGAGAACCAAGTTTAGAAACCAAGAAACCCTATCAGTAGGTCCACCCACGTTACTTACTATGGGTCGAACTTTGAAACAAGATGGGTCGGCACTAGATAACCCGTCTTGCGGAAGTTTGTGAGTTTTTATGAGGACATAGAGGACAGGGCAAGTGGGTAGATCGCATTTTAACCTGACCACCACGCTCCTAGGCAGACCCGCTGATTGCGCCGTCTCGCTCCACCTTTTGTTTAACTGCCTATATTGCTTTGCAAACTCCTTCTCAGTGGTAAGGCTATAGACAGTGGTATCCTGGAGATGCAAGCGTGTTATTTCCTTGTCTAGATCTTGCGGCAGAACCACGAAATCGCCGCCCTTGTCGCTGATACTGATTTTTATAGCCCCTGCAGCCGATAAATCGCGAATTTCTTGCAGTCCTCGCTTTTGCGCCACCGATAGGTTGGACGACACGCGTTTCGCAGCGCAAGAACGCAGTACGCCAAGGAGTGAGCTAGAAAACACCCGGAATTTTGCATCTACAGTACTATTTGGTTCCTGAACTCTGAGAAAAGTTGCAGGAAAAGGCGGGGGCGGTATCGCTGTGCCACTAACCGAGTTGATACCAGTACCAAGCGCATCGATTTTCGCCTTATAACGCAGCCGATCATGCAATGATTGGAGGCCGCCAACGATCCTACGCAACGTGATAGCACTCAGAGTACCACTGGGCGCGAAATAAGTACGTGCCGGGTAACCTTTGGAGGAGAATAGTGGGTGAATCGAAGCAAATCTGTGATTCTATTCGCTCTAGCTCCGAAGTAAGACTACGGGAGAAGTTCTCTAAGCTAGTGGATCATGAACGTTGTCATAGATCACAATTACCAGTTATCAACCGAATTTCCAATCACAGCCTCAACGGTGAAGAAAATAGCGACTTGACTGGTTGCCCGAGGGTCACACTTATTGGTCACGTAGCACTGTCCAGCGACGCTCTATCTGTTTTGAATATGGGCCCTAATTTCGCGCCCAGTGGTACTCTGAGTGCTATCACGTTGCGTAGGATCGTTGGCGGCCTCCAATCATTGCATGATCGGCTGCGTTATAAGGCGAAAATCGATGCGCTTGGTACTGGTATCAACTCGGTTAGTGGCACAGCGATACCGCCCCCGCCTTTTCCTGCAACTTTTCTCAGAGTTCAGGAACCAAATAGTACGGTAGATGCAAAATTCCGGGTGTTTTCTAGCTCACTCCTTGGCGTACTGCGTTCTTGCGCTGCGAAACGCGTGTCGTCCAACCTATCGGTGGCGCAAAAGCGAGGACTGCAAGAAATTCGCGATCTATCGGCTGCAGGGGCTATAAAAATCAGTATCAGCGACAAGGGCGGCGATTTCGTGGTTCTGCCGCAAGATCTAGACAAGGAAATCACACGCTTGCATCTATAGGATACCACTGTCTATAGCCTTACCACTGAGAAGGAGTTTGCAAAGCAATATAGGCAGTTAAACAAAAGGTGGAGCGAGACGGCGCAATCAGCGGGTCTGCCTAGGAGCGTGGTGGTCAGGTTAAAATGCGATCTACCCACTTGCCCTGTCCTCTATGTCCTCATAAAAACTCACAAACTTCCGCAAGACGGGTTATCTAGTGCCGACCCATCTTGTTTCAAAGTTCGACCCATAGTAAGTAACGTGGGTGGACCTATTGATAGGGTTTCTTGGTTTCTAAACTTGGTTCTCGTCCAATTATTCAAATTCTTTCCTGCTCGCCTTCCTAATACTAATTCATTCCTACAAAAATTGCGGGACGCAACACTGGAGGAAGAGTACGTTATGGAGTCCTTTGATGTAACATCTCTGTACACCAACGTCTCTAACGAAGGTGCTCTGCAAGCTGTTTTTAAAATACTTACCCAGCATCAGGCTAACATAAACATTTTTGGGCTCACCATTTCACAAATCATGTATCTACTGGATAGCTGTCTAAAATGTAACATTTTCAGATGGTCTGGGAACTACTACAAACAGGTCAGAGGCTGGCGATGGGTCAGCGTCTTGCCCCAGTACTCGCTGTGGCATTTATGTCAAAGATTGAGGAGCCCGTACTAGGTCGCAGGCCGCTGATCTACTGCAGGTACATTGACGACTGCTTTATTGTGTGTTCTACTCAATTAGAGATGGACACTTGTTTCGAATTGCTCAATCAGCAATCCGAAAACATAAAGTTAACTCGTGAAGTACCTACAGATAGTTGGCTCTCTTTCCTGAACGTTCAGGTTCAACTTTCCCAAGGGTTAGTGAAAACTAGGTGGTACAGGAAACCAACAAATAAAAACATCATAATTCATTTTACCTCGGCCCACCCATCCAAAACTAAGCATGCAGTTGTTGGCAATATGTTTCGTTCTGCCCTTGCAGTCTCTTCGGATAGCGAGCAGAGAAGTGTTTCTGCAAATCTAGCCCGCCGCATAGCATTCGAGAACGGTTATCCATCGATAGATGGCCGCCATACGGGACGTCCACGGCGGACCGCCCTCTCAGCTGTTCACGAGGAGGAAAGGACGAAAGTAGCGTTCCGCGTTCCTTTCGTCTCGGACCACCTCAGTTCAGCGATCAGGGCCTGTATCCATAGGGCTGATCTTCAAGAAATGGTCTCCGTTGTCGAAATCCCTCCTGCCAACCTTAGGGGGCGATTAGTTTGCAATCGCTTGTATGACCGGGTCTGCCTTACTCCCTCCTGTGTAATTTGTCCATTTGGTAAGGAGGGTGACTGCATGGCCTCTGGAGTGGTATATCGCATAAATTGTCGTCTGTGTGGGGAGGATTATATAGGGGAGACTGGGAGACCGCTATGTGTCAGGATTAAGGAGCACATGGACGGACTGAACAAGTCTAAATTGTCTACTCCGCTTGGGGAACACAGGGTGCGCAGTCACGATAACAATTGCATTTCAGTTGCTGTTACGATCTTGGCACGTGAAAGCGAAATCTCAGCGCGCAGAACTCTTGAGGCCTTTTGGATTGCCGCAAAAACACCCAAAATAAACCGAAAGGACGAATGTGTTGCGGTGACCCAGGAGTTGGCGCCATACGCTGACCTCTGCGGATTCTGACCAGCCGGTCATAATCTGAGGGCGGGTCTGAGCGTGGGCGGTCCCAGGTCTTCGAGGGTGATTCTGAGGGTTCTTACTAGTCAGTCGCCTAACAACTTCCACCCAAGGCTGTCGGACCTCTTGGTCCCCTTCAAAGGTTGGTATAGTCTGTGAACTTCCGTGTGAATCCTTCTCTGTAGAATGAAATGGGCTTCGGGAGGGTAGTTTCTTCGATCTTAATTCGGTTTTTCCAGGCTCCGAAGGCGAAAATCGCCGAAACGTCAGCCAAATAAAGAGGTTTCTAACAATCTTGGTCTCGCTTCAACCACCGAATACCACAAGTGTCAATCAACATGCCAAGATTTATGGAGAGTCGCACGTGGACATTTCAACTGTATTCCGTGTTGGTAGATACAAGATTGTTGCTTTTCGTAGCCTAAACTTTATTCTGCAGAAAATCTGGCTGCAAAGCTGTTTCAGATCCTAATTGGCCTAGGAAGAACGAAGATCCTAGAAGTGGCGAGACGGGAATATTTTAGCAAGTTGCGCGTAAATGCGTTTGTGTTGTGTGCACCTACACCACAAGCAGTTTATTTGACGCGTGAGTCCCGATGACCGAGGCGTCTGTGAGGATTAAGCCAGAGTGGAAGCCCACTTCTCCAACGATTTTGATAGCACCCCATCTAAAGCAATGCTGGGAACATTCCTTTCTCGCCTGTGTGCCGCGGCGAGCGGTCGGCTAATCAATTTCCTCCGACCATTTCTGCAAACTACTGTCAAACATCAACTGTCGAACTGAATTCTGTACTTTTGCTGCTCGTATTCATATTCCATTCTATCGCTACTACATGGAGACCCCAATTCTTCCTAAATCTGGTCATGAGTTGCCACAGAAGAGGCTGCATTTCGACACTGGGACCACGCCAATGAATACGACTGCCAATATCGATCAAGATGTGGATCTGCTGCTCAGAGATGACAGTCTACCCGCTTACCTTCGGACAGTTATCGCTCACCTGGTGGAGGACAGACGAAGACTGACTGCGGTTCTGGAGCTCAACCGTGAGTTAACGAATGAAGTCACAGCTTTAAGAGCGGAGAATGCTTCCCTCAAAAGATCTCTTGATTTCGCTCGCAATGTTCCTCCTCCTGCCACCATTGCTGTTTCCAGTCAACCTAGTTCTGATTTTTCATCATTTACTCCTGCACAGCTTAGCAATTCCTTTGAGGAATTCGAGCGCAAACGTTCTGTAGTAATATCTGGTGTAGCCGAAAATATGTCCTCGTGCCCCTCCCAACGTGTTGTTAGTGATCTTTTTCTCTATCCGTCAGATTATGGATTTCCTAGGAGTAGAATGTCCCACTGTTTCTGTTTTCCGTATGGGTTACTCCAGCCCACGTCTTCTCAAAGTTGTTCTACCATCGCACAAATTTGCCGATCAAATGATTCATCGTTCTCATTATTTGAAAAACTTTGCTATTCGTGATATTTTTATTCGTGCATCCTTGCCTAAGGCTGAGCGTGAAAAACTCCGTGAGGAGCGCCTCGCTCGTCGTTCTGTACGTGTTTCCAAATTTCCATCTCGTAACTTTTCTCAGAATACTGTTCGTACTACCCCTCATAACATCACTCAAAATATGCCTCAATTTACCTCTCGGAATATCGCTCACAGTGCGACTCAAAACATCTCTAACAATATCTCTCAGAATGTCTCTCCGAATGTAACACCTCAAATAATTGTTAATGGTTCGGAAAACATGTAAATGCTCTCCGGAAACCTGTGCGACCTCTTAAATTTTGCTCCACAAACATTCGCTCGGTTCTGAAAAACGCCGAACCTCTAACGTATTCGACTGCTTGCTGCGACTACGATGTAGTGGTACTCACTGAAACCTGGCTCAAACCTTCAACTGAGTCCTCGACAGTTTTCGGATTATCTTGTTCGAGTTTTGACGTAATTAGATGCGACAGACCGCGTAAACGTGGTGGAGGAGTATTATTTCTCATAAAATCATTCCTATCCCACGAAATCATCTTTTCTGAATCTGTTCCTGACTCTCATGAAATATTATGCTGTGATATTTCTCTCGGCTCTTATATATTACGCCTTATAGGAGTTTATCGCGCACCTTCATGTCCTAATCCAAACAATCTGCAACTATTAAACGCCATAAGTGATTTACTTGCTAATGATTCCTTCTCTGTTCTCACTGGCGACCTTAATTATCCCGATATCTCTTGGCTAGGGAAATCCGCAAGTTCCAAGTCCTCCATGGATTTTCTTAATTTATGTGCCACTCACAACATTTGTCAACTTGTTACAGAACCCACCAGAGAAAACCATGTTTTAGATTTGGTGTTGACCAACAAAAAATCACTGGTTGAATGTCTTCAAATAAAGCCTCCCATTGGTACCAGTGATCACTACACCGTTGAGTTTCAAATGAAATCCCAATGTAGCTCAAGAAAGTTTTGTTGTGTCAGAGAATTCAGCAAAGCCGACTATGGTGCCATATTTCAGCATCTTCAGAGCATAGACTGGATGGGCTGTCTTTCTACTCTAGACTCAGTGAACAGTATGTACAAAATTTTGATTTCATTTTTGAAACGCTGCATAGACACCTATGTTCCATGTACGAGACAGCCGTCTCATCAATCTAAATGGCCAAATTATCTGATATACCTGGCTAACACGAGAGAGAAATTTTGGAAAAATCACTTCCTTCTCTATCATTCGCAAATAAGCATCGATTTAGGGTTCTATCAAATAGGTTTTTAAAAAAACTCAGAATGTGCTCTGCCTCTGTCGAAAGAAAAGTGATCGCTTCTGGGAAACCTAAATAATTTTTCCGACTGCTCGATGAAAAATTCAAAAACAAGTCAATACATGTTCTGACCGATAGCTCAGGTAATAAATATCACACTGACTCGGAAAAGGCTGAAATACTTGCGCAAACCTTCGAGGATGCGTACACTAAGCCTAGCATGATCTCTACTGACAACGATCTTAATCGTGACAAAACCAGAACACTCGAATACCCTCAAATGCAAGACTCCATTTGGTTTCATCGTGATGCTATTTTACAACATTTAGTAAAGTGGCCAAATTCTTATTCACTAACCCCGGACCGTATTCCTCTTGTTTTTATTAAAAAGGTTGCGGCAGAAATTGTTGGTCCTCTTGAGATAATTTTCAACTTTATGCGTGCTGAAATTCCCGAGAAGTGGACAGAATCTCTAGTAATTCCTCTCCCCAAAAACCGCCTTTTAGTCAACCAATTAACTATCGTCCAATAAGCATTACATCCGTCTTCTGTCGAGTTTTTGAAAAAATACTCAAGAAAGCAGTCGTTGACCACCTTGACACGAACGGAATAATTCCAAACGAACAACATGGGTTTCGTAAAGGAGGTTCCACGACAACTTTAATGTTAGATGCATTGAATGATTGGACTCAATTCATCGATCAGAAACACTCAGTTGATGTCGTATATTTCGATTTTGAGAAGGCTTTCGATAAGGTGCCACACGGAAGGCTCATTGAGCAGCTAGAGATCATTGGGCTTCATCCTTGAATAGTTCGCTGGCTCGAAGCATTTCTGACTCATCGGAACTTTCGTGTTAACATTAGAGGCCAACTATCTTCCCCTAGGATAGCGAAAAGTGGTGTCCCTCAGGGATCAGTCCTGTCTCCCATTCTGTTTAATGTGTACACAAGAAAAATTCCGAGCATCATAAGCGCCCTTGGAGTCACATGCAAAGCCTATGCAGATGACTTGAAAATCTACAAATGTATCCAGAGTCAAGAAGATATTCAGTCAATACAGACGACCATCAGTTCCATCTATGAATGGTCACAGCAATGGAATCTCCCCCTTGCAAAACAGAAAACGAAAATTCTTCATATGGGTAAAAATAATGGAAGAGCTGTATACATCATTGATGGCGTTCAAATTTCACCGGTAACTGAAATTCGGGACCTTGGTTTCTTAATATCGGAAAATCTTGATTTCGATACACACTGCGAAAATGTTGCAGGTAATGCTATGCGTAAAGTATGTAACCTTTACAGGTGTTTGTCTACTACAGATCCCAAAACTCTTTTAAAAGCCTATAAAATCTACATTAGACCAATTTTAGAATACGGAACTACCGTATTTTATCCAGTAAAAACAAAACATACTGTCATGCTAGAAAAAGTTCAAAATAGTTTTACAAGAAAATTATTTCTTAGGGTTGGTAAATTCACTTATGACTCAATACCCCGGAATCAAGAACGAAACTCAGAGCTTGGCATTGAATCACTCTCTCGTAGAAGAAAGAAACAAGACTTAGTCACGTCTTATAAAATCCTCCATAACCTAGTTCATCTTGACAAAAACAAATTTTTCCCTCTTAGGCGGTCGATTACACGAGGCCCCACACTAAAACTCCAAATACCTCGAGCCAGGTCTTCTCTGAGGGCCAACTCCTTCGCATGTCGTGCCGGTTCCGAATACGTTAAGCTTAGTAAGCGTTTTCAGATTCCCAGCACACTACCTGGTTTCCTAAGAGTTGCAAGCAGGTTTCTGTCAGACAATTAAGATTGCCGTATCAGTCTTTGGTTCCCTTTTTTTCCAGCGTAGGTTTTACCTTTTTTTGTTTTTTTTTACTCTTCACATTTTTTCCGTTGTGTCTGTTTGAAGGATCGCAAGTTTACACAGACTATTGCCTATGTTCTATCGTTTTGTTGAAATGTTCGCTTTGTCATCACTCGTTTATACATTCGACTACCTTCACATAAGTACACCTTATGTAATAAACATGAACATGAACATGAACATGGGAAACTAAGACTGTTCAAATACATTTTGAGATTGACGCACAAATCCAAATGATTCGAAACTATTCGAATATTAGGAGGGCACAACTATAGAAGGCACATGTAAGACGCCGATTAGAATCTCGCCGCTGGAAGGTGCGGCAGCATGCAATAAAGGAGAATCGATTGAGCGGCGCCGCATGGTCTATACTCCTCCACTGCATGCTGCCGCGCCTTTCAACGGCGGGACTCTAATCAGCTCCTAACAGAGTTCAAAGCAGCTGAGAGCGGTGACTCGCGATTATTCTTTTTTTTTCTAAAATTGAGATTCGGGAAGCAGTGGGAAGGCAATGGCCAACGGAAGAACGGCGCTTATCTAATCCAGTCTTCGGTCAGTGTCTTAGATATTACTCTGAGAAAATCGGTACAGCTGGTTTCGCGATAGCCCCGAGATTCTCGCTGGTACCGCGATGGGGTATTGGCAGTTGATTGGCGGCTCCGCGATCGTGGAAAAGTGGTGTGTGGCCCAGTGGCCCCGCGATAGCCTTATGTCGGCTCCGCAATCCGACGAAGGGGTAGCGTCGGCAACACGGCTCCTCGGCAAAACCGCGTCGGCACCGCGATGAGTGTGCAGGCTTTCAGTTTCCCGTCGGCTCCGCGTTCGACACACCTCCGAACTGGCGCAAATGAATCATACTACAGTATCGATCGTGTCATGAACCGTTGCTGGTTCATGCAGTTTGCAAGCGGTCACCCCTGGTGTGCGGTGGTGCCTTTCGTGCTCTGATCGGATTGCTGGCAAGGATCTCCATCAACTGAAGTCGAACATGGCTACACGTATGAAGAAGAATGTTCAATCGACAAACAATGGTGATGGAGGTATGCCCTTGTGGGCAACCAGGCTGATTGAGCGATTTGATCACTATTCTTCTTCGATTGAACGTTCGCTCACCCTCTCTTTTGAGAAGGTTTTTAGCGAAATCGCCTCTATTCAAGAGAATCAAAAACTCATTCTCTCACGTCTATCTGATTTAGAAGGCAAACTTTCCTCGACTGTCTCACCACGTGCTGATCACCAGAAGAACCTACTTTACTCAACGCTGGTAAAGGTTCAAACCGACAATGAGAAGATCAGCGAGAAGTCACGAAAGATCACATGGGTTGGAATTGGTGAGAAAGCTGATGATAGAGCCACGCGACAATTCGATTAAGAAATTTTGAAGGAAGTTGTTCATACCTCTGGTGAGGAAGAATTGATTAATAGTTTCAATGAGGGTAAGAGCAAATCTCAACGTCATCCGCTTGCCAAACCTACCTCAATTGGTGCCCGTGGTCGTATTATCAGAATTACATTACCGTCTCAGGCGCTTCGAGACTGCCTACTAGCTCACATGCGCACAGGTAGACAGAGTCTCACTAAACATTCCGTACACTCCTATGCGAGGCGCGATTACACTATGGAGGAGCTGCAGTTCGACCGCTCACTTCGCAAAGAGGCAGGTGAAATGAATGCAATGGCTGGCAAACTCACCTATAGTGGAGTTCACTAAGAGTGTCTCATTTACTTATCAATAAGAAGCGGTCGGCTGGGGATCAATGTGCATGAATCCCATACCAGCACGCTCCATACCGATTGAGCGAGAGCGGTTGTGCTGCAATGAGTTTCATGTTCATTGATCTTCAATCGACCGCTTCTCATTGATAAGTAAATGAGACACTCTTGGTGGACTCCACTATACGTGGTTAGAGATTTTGAGATCAAAAAGCTGCGAGTTCCCCGCGATCTTCCCAGGCAGACCCTTCCACGCGCGAACCCTCAACCCAGCAACAGCCGTGCATACGAATTGGGATCAACATCATCTGAGAGTATGCCTGCAGACCAATCTTGCGTCAATACATCCACTATTGATCGCGCTGCCTCCTCTCAAACACCTTGCACGTCCTACAGTCTTTGAAACCAACCCTCTCCAAATGGAACCTACCCGTTGACGTTATCAGATCCGAAAGATAATTTGAAACCATTATCCAATCTTTTCAATTTTTCTAGTAAATCAGTAGTATACTTCAATGCCCGCTCAGTTTGTAACAAATTACCCGAGATTCAACGTTTCCTCTCTACCCGCCCATCCATTGTTTTGATAACTGAATCTTGGTGCAAACCACTTAATATTCACGATGCTACGCTTTCTCAGGGTTTTCAGTACGATGTCTACAGGTGTGATAGAGAATGCAGTACCCCTGGAGGTGGAGTTTTAGCCCTGATTAATAGTGAGATCCCCCAACCTGTAATCGCCTCAACCAATTACTCCCCTTACTGTCAGTCCCTCGTGATCTGCCTTAATACCCAACCGTCTTGTATATACCTGATACTGGTGTATCGCAGCCCCTCGTGTGACTTACCTCCGTTTCAGGTGTTCTTAGATTCTTGTCGTGAAATACTTGATAAGCACTGCGAATGCGTATTGATTGGTGATTTTAACCTTCTCTCCATCGAATGGCCACTGTCTAACCAGAAGAGTCGCCCGCTTTGTAGAACTTCTCGCGAATTCGTCAACCTGGTTAGCTGCTATGATAAAAACTCACCCACCAATTTGAACAACAACTTTCTTGACCTTGTTTTGACAAACAACCGGTCAGTCATCGTAAACTTGAATACTCATCCTCCCTTTTCTACATCCGACCACTGTTCTATAACTTTCAACTTATCACATGCCCGCAACGACAGTACAGTGTGCAGGAAACATTTAGACTTTTCGAAGGGGAACTACGACGCTATATGCCAAGGTCTATGTAGCATAAAGTGGCGTAGTGTGTTTGATAGCTCTTTGTCTACAGTCGAGTGTTATGAAGTCTTTGTTAATGCATGTACAGGGCTAATTTCGCAATTCATCCCGTGTGTTGAAGCTAAATGTGAAGGGTCAAAACTGCCCAGCAAAATAAGAAGGCTTGAAGCGCGTGTCGCAAGACTTTTTAATGCTCGCTTTCAACTTGGTGTACAAAGATATCGTCGTTTATCAGTGAAGTTGAAACGGGAAATGGCGAAACACAGATTGTTGCAAGAGGACAAGATTGCCTCTAGTAATAATACAGTGCGTTTCATAATTATAGGACACCCTCAAATTTCACTCTAACACTTCTCCCGTTAACGATGGAGCTTTGCTGTCAAAACTATTGTGATCAGCATGAGAAATAACCATTATAGTCATCTTTCCAGATTCCACGAGCTCTTCACCTTTTTCAGAACACTACTTTTCATTTTTCGGACTGTTTCATAATTATAGGACACCTTAGGTAATCCGCAGGTTTGTTGTTCATACCAACGGAATAGCTATGCATTTATAGCAAGTATGGCCATCGCCATGCTCTAATATCATATGCAGATGTTATTGGATCTTTCTTGGAAGTTTTTCTAGGACTGTTAAGTTGGTTTGGTCGTACTTCTCTAGCACAACACGCTTGCTCACTTCCACAGCCTTAAAGGCAGTGTTCACGATAAGAATCGTTTTTCTGCTTTTTCGCCTATCTTGAAGACGGTCCAATGCTGATTCCAATGGTGTTTTTGGAGTCGTACAAGACCTTCTGGGAACGGAGTTATGGTCCCTCAAAAGATGAGCTAAGGAAGCATGGTGGACGAGTTGTCCGAGTATTGTAACTTCCGTCATTTTCACCCGATGTATGCGAGCTGACCTGAGTAAAGAGAGAAGTTGGGAATAAAGGGAAGAACGGGGCTATCGTTCGGAAACTATCGCTCATCTCACATTCTCGAGCATTCATTTATTCACGTAAGTGGGCGTGGAAAGTGCATCTGGGGGTGACGAGCTGACGAGTGTCCAACTTTGGGCCCGTAGGGGACCCTTCCGAGCTCATTTTTCTTAGTTTTTTCAACGTTAGGATTGAGCTAGGCCCCGCAGCTGCCGATCTCCACAAAAAAAACAGCCATGGTTTTTATCGTGGACACTGCCTTTAACCTGGCTGAAGCCAGCGAAAATTCGACGTCTCAGTGTACCTTTAAGGTATTCCTTGAAGTTTTGGTTAGAATTACATGCTGGCTCTTGCAATACAGCCATGTCTTGTCTGCCCAAGAATACAGCCATGTCTTGTCTGCCCTCTCTGTCACGTCCGAGAGAGCGCTTCCCGCAATTTCCCCCGCGTAGAGCAGGGACCGACATTAATGTAAACATGCAAATGTTGCTAAATGACCTTTCCTCCTGTCCTCAGGACAGTGCGAAATTCGGAATCGCGCGATCAATTATAGTTCATGTGAAAATATGTTACCCATGTAGCGGAAAATGGGAAATGATTTATGCTCTTCTTGATTCCGCATCGGATCAATCTGTCATCCTAAACAGCTTGGCCCAACGGCTTCAGGTGCAATCAAACTCGGAGGTCTCGCTCATGGTTAATACTTTGGGTGGAAAAGCTGAGAAGAAAACGTTGAAAAGAGTAACAGCCTCAGTGTGCAATGGGCAGGGAACTTCTATCCAAATGGAATTTCTAACGTCACCAAAAATAACTCAGGCTCTAGTCCTGCATGAACTGAATCAGGAAGACATGTTAATTATTCAGCAACGTTTCCCGGAGTACCACGACTTAAATTTTTCGTGCAAGGTAACTCCAGGAATTTTAATTGGAATTGATTATTTTAATTCCGTAATGATATTAGAGGAACCGGTTACACGTCTGCCATCCGGCCTCAAATTCTGCAATCGGCGTCTAAAGGTTTCAGGCCATATCGGTACTATTAAAAACAGCAATGGGCAGCCGTGCACGTCAGATCAAGAAATGGCTGATACGTTTGCTGCTTTTTTTAGATCTGTTTACAAGCAACCCTCCCACTCTGGGGTCAGCTGTCCCATGTATACCGATGCAGGTATCGCCTACTTGAACATAAGTAGTGAAGAAATCTTTCGCTCCCTATCCCGATTGCCTAATCGCACGTCTACATCTCCTGACCGTGTACCGTACGTTTTCCTCAAGAAAGCCGCAATGGGTATCACGCCCGCCTTAACCTTACTATTTAATCATTTTCTGCTTCACGGTGAGGTGCCATCTGTTTGGCGCTTGGGGCTTGTGAAGCCTATATTCAAGAAAGGGTGCAAGTCAGACGCATGCAACTATAGACCAATCTGTTTGACGTCCTGCGTGAGCAAAGTGATGGAAAGGATCGTCTGTAAAAAGCTGACTGAGTATTTTGAAGAAAACAGTTCGATACACAAATCCCAGCATGGATTCCTAAGGAAGAAGTCCACAGTTACTGCCCTAATGACCACAATTACCTTATGGCAAAAACGGGTTGATCGAAATGAGTATGTGACGTCTTGCTATATTGATTACAGCAAAGCTTTCGATTCGGTACAATTCAGTCTGCTATTCAAAAAACTCATCGCGTATGGCATGCATGGTCAGTTATTTAAATTCATTCAAGCCTTCTTGAGTAATCGTGGGCAGAAAGTTATTGTCAATAACGCCACTTCTTCCGCCTACTCTACAACGTCCGGGGTGCCACAAGGGACATGCTTGGGCCCACTTATGTTTCTACTCTACTCAGGCAAACCATCGCTCCGAGCGGGACCGGCTCCTCCCAATTATGACGTCATCGCCCGGACAGCGGCCGAGGGGCCAACTGGCACCGCGGTCCCTGTCCGGTGCCAGTTCGCCCCTCGGTCGCTCTCCGGTCGCTCTCGGGGCCACAGCGGTGCCATCGCCAGAGATAGAGAGACGCGGGTTTGGTTGTTCTTTGAGCGATAACGTGCGAGCCACGTTATCACTCAAAGAACAACCAATCCTGCGGGTATAAAAGGCGGCTCGCCTCGTGTAGACGGGTAGTTGGCCTTTCGAGGCCACTCTTGAGAGTTGACCTCGGGCCACTCTGAGAACGATAATTTTTGGCGGCCGAGAGGATCCCACATGGTCCGCGGTGAGGAGGGCGTCCTCATTGCGGATCATGCCGGGATGATATCCTTGTTGTGGCCTGTGGCAGGATTAACCTCTCTGCCCACAGGCTGTATCAATTACCCTATCCTCTTAACAGGCTTAATCCTCTCCAGAAGAGGCGGAAATAAAGAAAAAATAGCAATTAGGAAATTTTTTTAAATCGCCCGAACAGAGACCGCAGTGCCAGTTGGGACCGAAGATCGCTCCGAGCGATACTGCTGTGGCCCGGAGAGCGCCTGCTGTGGCCCGAGTAGATGGCTAATTTTCGCTCGGAGCGGAGAGGCAGCGCCGCTCGAGTAGCTCTCCGGTACCGCTCGGAGCGATGGTTTGCCTGAGTACATCAATGATTTCCCCGACTGTATCATCGAATCCGTACACTGCTCCATCTACGCAGATGACACTAAGCTTTTTTCCCACAATTCTCCTCAGTCTTTACAATCCGCCCTTGATGCGCTCTTCGAATGGTATTCCATTTGGGAACTCGATATTTCGTATGACAAAACTACAGTAATGTTGGTTGGTCCGAAACATCCCAGTGATTGCAGATTCTATTTAGGTGACCACGAATTAGGCATCTCTCGGGATACAATACTCTAGCACCCTTGCCTTTGATGAGTATGTGGACAGGATATCAGCTCTCGCCCAAACCAGGTCAAATTTTATTTTACGGGCTTTCGCATCAAGAAAAACTGAAACACTTTTCAAACTTTTTTCAACCTATGTGAGGCCGCTTCTAGAATATTGTACCCCACTGTGGTCGCCTTCCAAGCAGACGATAATTGATGCGGTGGAAGGTGCACAACAAGGAGCTTCACTTCACATATTTTTGCCAGAGCCGGTCTCTTTGGGGTACCCTACCAGGAACAACTGTCCTACTTAGGCGCTTCCACCCTGGTCTTTCCCAGAACCGTTTATGATCAAGTTTTGCTCTTCAAATTTATCCGTAATACAATTGACATAGACACTGAAAGTATGTTCACACTTTCTAACACCAATTCCTTCACTAGGAGGCACCCGCTACGGCTATTAATGAACAAGGTTCGAACTCAACGCTATAAGCAATCATTTCTGAATTGTGTCATCAAACTAAGGAATGAGCTCCCGACAGAAGCTATTACTGCTACGTCATTCATCACTTTCAGTCGTGAACTTAATAAGTTTCTGTGCTCAAAGGGTTTCTATTAGAGGTCGTTTACCTAATATGCGGATGTGCATGTGACATGAGGATTTTCAATAAAAGGCCTAAGGCTGTTTCTGGGGAAAGCGAAGTTCGAACTTGTTATCTGTTTTGCTCGTTTGTTTTATTTGCAGTGAACGTTGGTATGGTGTGATTATCGGCAATGCTATGCGTGCTATGCTACTTGTAATGCCACGTGTCTCCGAGCCTAATTAGTGATATAGTGGAAGATCGCCATAATCAAAATCCAAAATATCTTGCAATCTTGTCTACACTGAATGTTTTTGTTTTCGTATGGACGCCTCTTGGCATATTACTGGTGTTCCTAGTTCTTTTGCTATACAGGAGGGCATCAGACGCTATTACATGATTGCAAGGATGTCCCAGCTGCAGCGTTGAGTCCCGTTAATCGCTCTCATTTCATACCTTACACTATAATTTCTTCCCTCCCATTCGTGCCCTGTCCTTGATGCGCACCGTTTTCAACCGAGTGGTGTACTGGTGACGTTTCATGGATAACATTCATTGTATGGTAGATATCAATGAGAACTACAGTAAATGCACCACTATATTACTACAAATTTTGTTGATGAAATTAGCCCAGATACCTGTTAGTGGCGGGAGGGTCGACGAATCACCAAGGATCCCACATGGTAGGGCAGCATTTGTACTGTAACTAGTCTATGCCGATGAACCTAATACACTTCATACAAGGCATACAAGGTGGAGAGTTGTTTTTATCCTCACCCAAACCTCTACTAGCAATGAAGCTTGCTTGTCCTGAGATGTCACCTCTAACTTGTCGGTTGAAACCATGCTACAATCAGATCGCGTCTAATTCCCAATAACTAATGTGAGGATCTCCTTCCGATCTGAAGCTTCTGAACACGTTGCGAAGCGCGACAAAGCGAGATTAACGTAATTCGTCTCGTGTTCTTCTTCTAATAGTTCTATTCAAAACTAGGCATACTTTCAATATAACCAGTAGTCCCGTTTCCTGTTGGTTTTCGTTAAATTTGCATGTTCTTCGCGACTGGAATGAATAAATAAATAAATAAATAAATGATAAGAATAACTTATGCGCCCCCACAAATTACACACAGGCCCGCCCCTGTCCTGCATAAAAGGCGGACGGAGCCGTGTGAAGGGGTTCTACTCTGTTCTCTACCAGCAGCCAGGATCGGCACTATGCCCTTCCTCTGCCCAGCAGCCACATTCCTGGAAGTTACATCGAGCCCAGGTGAGTACTGTAACATCTCGCTCTAATGTAGAACTGCGGAATTACCAGCGTCCAATGGAGGGAATGTTGGAAGGGGAATACTGAGATGCAAAGGAACTGTCTAGTGGAAGAGAAAAGGAAACAAGGCCCGAAATGAAATAGAAGTAATTTGTAGTTTACTCTAATGAGAAGGTTTAAATGACTTTAGTAATATATGTCTTTGTCCGTAATAAATATAAAATATAATGCGTTGTAAGTAGAAGAAAGAACCACCTAAACCATATCGAACCGTGATGCAGTTTGAACATGGTGCATCGGCCAAATCTCATTAAATTGAAATCGAAATCACATTATGGAAAATAGGTGAAAAATAAGGTTTTGGAAAAAAAAACATTTGAAACGCAATGAGAAAGGTTTCGAGCGAAATGAAATCTCTAGAAATTAAGACATCAAACAGGAAAACTTCTAATGAAAGTTCGTGAGGAAGAGAAATGGTGAAATGGCAACAGGCGGTTAGAAAGCCTACGGTGAAAATCGCAAAACGGACTTCCGTTGCTGTGTTATCAGCCAAGATGATGTCGAAAAGTGGAAAATTAGGGAATTTACCTTCCTTCAAGTAGCGTTCTAAGGAACACTTATTCGTTTTACGCTGGTTTTGGCCAAACTGGCTGATCTCTATCCTTTGGCGCGACTCCTGTATAATGATCTCATTTTCTCTGTTATGTATTCCTTTATTATCGCTATTTTCCTTTTTCTTTCTTTGTTCGTTATTTTCTTTCCAGCGAAAATTGATGGTACTTGAATAATTATAATGCTTATCACAAAAAAAACTACAAATGGAATCACTAGTCTCCCTGAAAATCAGAAAAAAAGTAATTCATTCCGTACGAAGAACAGTTCCGAAAGATAACTGTTAATTGGTTCATGCGCATTTTGATAGAGAAGGAGAACTCTGTAAACCAGGTAATCAGACTGAAAGCCTTGTGTGCACTATGGTGCAGAGATGATGAAAATATTGAGCAGTGGAGAAGGAAAACTCATGTTAAACCTAGTCTGATTTACTCTGATCCCCGCGGGTGAAAGTCTGGTATTAATTTTTGTTTGTCTCACGAGGGCTGTTATCCGGAGAAGGACCACTCCTAGAAAACCTGGTCAGTTGACTGAGTAGCTAGCTACATTTGTACTCGGAGTGTTAATCGCTCCAGCCGCGAAGCGGCTGGAGAGGTTTGGTTTTTCCCGGGACTTGTGATCACTTAGAATTCTGTAAAGTAGTTAATAAAACCTGTTAAACAAATTCCCCAGAGATTTCCATCGGGATATAGGTGAAAGGGTCCAGGAGACACGTGCTGGCAAAATTTGAGCGCAATCGGTTCAAAACTAACAGAGTTAGATCGGCGATACCTTATCAAAAATTCTTGTTGTGCGTGTAACTCGTTGCTGCTTTCTGGAGTCGTATTCGCCATCAACCCGCCGGGTAGTCGAAGGGTAAATGAGGTGAAAAAAAAGTACAAAACGCGCGCTCCACGACCACCTCTCGCCTCCCTTGGCTTCCCTCGCGACCGCCGGAATTTTTCGAATAGCATAGCTGAAAAATGGCCGCTTCGCGATGGAATCTTTACTTTTTGCAGTAATATCGATACGTAGCACAGTTTGCATTTCCATCTTACATGGTGTAAGATGGGTGGATCTGCTCCTCTGCCGCGCGCGGAATCATCCCTTCTGCTTCCCTTCGACTACCCTCGGCGGGTTGTTGGCGAATACGACCCCTGCTTCCTGCTTCCTGCTTCGCGCTTCGTGCTTCGCTCCTCGTGCGTTACGCACCCTTAGTAGTGGCCACTGGCAATGGTCGCAGGCGATCAGTTGGGCAGGCAGGTAAGATGGTATGTGGATAGATAAGCGGGCTGATGAGTAGGTAGACAATGAGTGCTTCTCAGACACTCGCTGTTGTGAGTTCGGTAACAAAAAGCACAGTCGTTATCAACCGCCAACGAATAGCAAACTAAAAAAGCCTTCACAAACCAAACGGCAACCAATAGAGCGGTCTATTGGTTTGCTATAGGTTTGGTTTTAGTGTAAAGAAGAGGCTGTTGTGAACCGCGAGCCAAAATTGCTTTGTCTTATGAACAGCTTACTAAACACCATTTTGTCTTATGAACCGCTAACTAAAAGCAGCTTCGTGTTGTGAACCGCTGACTAAAACCGTGTTCTGTTGTGTGGCATATGTTTACCATATGCATGATATGAATGATACTATGATGATATAGTTTGCGGAAATCATTCATCCTACAATCTATTTTTAAGTTCAATTCTATTATGGGCGGTGGGCCAATGGACTACTCCGAACAATTCGACTGGAGGTAAAGCTACTGATAGCGACAGGTAAGGGGTATGCAAGACGGCAGTCGGGGTGTGCAGGGCGTCATAGAGTGTGTGCAGGAAGAGTAGTGCTGCGCAGAATGTTATGGATCGTGTGCAGGACCCCAGGAGAGGTGTGCAGGACGTCGTCGAGTGTATCCAGGATTACAGTCGGATTGTACTAGGTTCTCTTTGGGAACCGACGACCCACCTAGAAGAATTAGATTTTCGTGGTGTTTTATGCACTATATGAATGGTATTTGAAAACGCGAAATGCCGGACGGCACCGATTGCCAACACAGGCGTCAAATGCAGTGTTTGGTGGTGTTACTGCCCAACACACTGCAGATGTTACGCCTAAGTTATTGATTCCACCACAAATCATGGTAGAACCACGAATTCATAGCGGAAACGCTATTTGTGAGAGTAGATGTTCATTTGATACGCTACTAAAGGAAGATGTGAAGATGATCAACATAAGAAGTAGAGAAAATTCTAAAATATATGAAACGTGAAAAAGGAAGTAGCAGAAACTAGTAATGAATGGCTTAGGCCTTGTAACAGTTTTCGTAGTTTTCGCTTAAGAATAGGCCGTCGCAGGGATCTCCCTCCGTTGATGCAAATAGAGTAGAACGGATTTTCACCCCGAAATACCCGATATACGACAGATTTTGCCCACCTCTCCACGAAGGGGTTTTCCTCCCTGAGCCACCGTCCAAATAGGGTTCAAACTGATTTCCACCCCCGATACACCCGATACACGACAGTTTTAGCCTCCACGCAGGGATTTCCTCCCCTAAGCGACGGTGCAGCCTGCAGGCTGCGCCGTCAAATAGAGGTTCAAACTGATTTCCACCCTCGAAATACCCGATACACGACAGATTTAGCCTCCACGCAGGAAGATTTCCTCCCCTAAGCGACGGTGCAGCCGCAGGCTGCACCGTCCAAATAGGAGTTCAAACTGATTTCCACCCCGAAATACCCGATACACGACAGATTTAGCCTCCACGCAGGATTTCCTCCCCTAAGCGACGGTGCAGCCGCAGGCTGCACCGTCCAAGCATAGGAGTTCAAACTGATTTCCACCCCCGAAATACCCGATACACGACAGATGCTTAGCCTCCACGCAGGGATTCTCCCTAAGCGACGGTGCGAGCCGCAGGCTGCACCGTCCAAATAGGTTCAAACTGATTTCCACCCCGAAATACCCGATACACGTCAGTTTAGCCTCCACGCAGGGATTTCCTCCCTAAGCGACGGTGCAGCCGCAGGCTGCAATCGTCAGCAAATAGGGATTCAAACTGATTTCCACCCCGAAATACCCGATGCACGACAGATTTAGCCTCCACGCAGGATTTCCTCCCCTAAGCGACGGTGCAGCCGCAGGCTGCACCGTCAAATAGGGTTCAAACTGATTTCCACCCCGAAATACCCGATGCACGACAGATTTAGCCTCCACGCAGAGGACTTCCTCCCTAAACGACGGTGCAGCCGCAGGCTACTGCACTGTCAATAAGGTTCAAACTGATTTCCACCCCGAAATACCCGATACACGACAGACTTAGCCTCCACGCAGAGTTTCTCCCCTAAGCGACGCCGCAGCCGCAGGCGCACTGCCGTCCAAATAAGGGTTTGAACTGATTTTCCACCCCGAAATACCCGATACACGATAGATTTAGTCCGATTTCTCCTCAGTTACGCCGCAGCCGCAGGCTGCACCGTCCAAATAGGGTTTGAACTGATTTTCACCCCCGAAATACCCGATACAGGATTTCCTTTCCTTCTGAGCACCGTCCAAATAGGGTTAGAAATGATTTCTGAAATTCCACCTCGAAATTCACGGATAACAGCCGACATCCTCAATACTAGTAAATTTTCATTCTCATTAATGAATTGTGATCAATTAGCCTTGAATTGAGTCAGGGGGTCGTGAATTACAATATAGGCGTAGCTGGGAGCGGTGTGTGCAAGTGCATACCACACACCACAACGCATTATTTGACGGCTATGCTGGCAATCGGTGCTGTCCGGCATTTCTCCTCCAGTAATGGTATTCTATCAATCATGAATCATCTATCTATCATGAATGGCGTCATAGAATGTGTGCCGGAAGAGAAGTACTCGTGTTCCTTGCACAATTTTTACATGTTGCTCTCTGATTCACTCGAAAGCTAACGTCGGACAGGGAACGAAATTCTCATTCCGTAAAACAGCGTGTTTTCGTGTGTCGATTGCGTCCACCACTACTCATTCTACGACATCATGGAAAAAATTTACAACAATGTTCTTATAATTTGCCTGTACACACCGAAACTCAGCCTAAATTGGAAATGCTTTGTCATTTTAATCTCCTTACTCGTACATTATCATATAACTTCAGTTTTTCTCTAAAATAAAACAAGGAAGTGCAGGAATGGGTTCCCCGAGGTAGCAAAAATTTCTATGATGTTGTAGAATGAGTAGTGTTGGACGCAATCGCCACATCAGAACGCGCTATTTTACGGCATTAGAATCTCGTTCCCTGTCCGACGTTAGCGTTTGAGTCTCTGGTTCTACATGTTTAGAAGCAAAAACATGACAGAATGATCCTGTAGCTGCATGAGAAAACCTTTTTTACCAGAATGGGTCGTCTATTCCGAAAGAGTGTACCTTGTACAGGACATTAGGGAACGTGTGCACGACCCCAGTGGGAGTGTTCGGGAGGTCGTGGAATGTAGATATGTAAGACCCCAGTGGGAGTGACTCGCTGCTAACCGTCACGGCGGCTGCGGGGTGTAACTCGCCCATATGTGCAGGGTTCTCATGGATTTCGGTGAAGGGTATTGAAACCTCCGGGAGGGTGAAGTTTGCATATGCGTGTGAAAGCCTTTACTACTTTGAAAGAAAAGGAAATCTCAATTTTGGTTGCATATCCGCGCTGTAAAAGGGACGCGGAGGACGAGTTGTTCGTCACCTCTTAAAAACAACTCAACCGATTTTCCTGAGAACGGACCCAAGTCATGCCACTGTTTTCAGGAGGTTGAGGCTAAATCCAGAAAACATTTGCGCATTTGGACGGAATTAGGTGTACGCAAATGAGGAAAAATGTAAGTTACACCCCCCCCCCAGCCGCCGTGATAATTAGCTTCGAGTGTGGGAGTGCATCGGACGTCATGGAAAGTGTGCAGGACACCAGTGGGTGTGCTCCGGATGTCATGGAATGTGTGCAGGACTCCAGCTGGCGTATGCGGGACGACGTGGAGCGTGTGCAGGACCCGAGTAAGGGTGCGCTGGATGTCATGGAATGTGTGCAGGACTCCAGTAGGAGTGTACGCAACGACATGGAACGTGTGCAAGCCCTAGCAGGAGTGTTCAGGACTACATGGAACACGTGCAGGCCCTAGCAGGAGTGTTCAGTCATGGTCGTGTTCAGTCATGGTGTTTTCACGTCATGGAATGTGTGCAGGACCCCACGTGTGCGGGACGTCATACAAAGTGGGAAGGACCTGTGTCAGTGTGTAGGACATCATGAGTACCATGTAGGACACCACAAGGCCATAAAAAGCTTTCCAACTTTCATTTGAGAGTTTGAGTCTGCCGGTCTGATATAGAAATGCAACTGTTATCATCATTTCATGCTCTTGCTCAGATGTTTCGAATCAAGTTACTTGCGAGATATACGGACAAAATCAAGTTACTTGTGGCTTGTCTGAGTTTTTTTTAAGTTACCTGCGAGGTTGGGACTCGCAAGTAACTCACATGGGCATAACCATGATACTTGTGACTTTTGAATCTCGCAAGTAACTTACATTGGCCCGTAAATCCTCGCTAGTGGATGGTCACGTCATAACTTGCTTAACACGTGTAGAGCCAGTATATAAGGCGCCTCACCTCACTCGAGTCCTCATCCGGCATTCTGATGCCGGCCCTAGAAGGCGACTTCGAGTCGCTCTCCAGAGGCCAGCCTAATTTTGACCGCTGGGTGGATAGGGGTATCCTCTCGGCAGGGGGGGGGGCTGTTTTCGCCGCGGTCTTCGAGGAGGGTGGTTCCTCGCCGCAGACCTTGGCGAAGATTAGGCCCTTGTAGTGGACACAGGCGGGGCGGTCTCTGCCGTGGACCGCGACAATCCCGCACCAGGAGTGCGTGATTGTCGCACACCAATGTCACCTGCATCTAAGGAGTAAGTTAAATGTTACTTCTGGGTAAGTTACTTGTATCTTAGAAGTAAGTTACTTGTGACATAAAAGTAAGTTACTCGCGACATTAGGTCAGTTACTTGTGACATAGAAGATAGTTACATGAAGACTTCACGTAACTTACTCAAAAGTAACATTTAACTTGATTCAAAACTTCTGAGTTGTGGCCATCGGTACCGCCCGGTCTTTAGAGTTTACTTTATGATGAGGGTGCAATATAAAAGTCGAGCGGTTGTTTCAGAGAAAATACAGTGGTAGAATCGGAGAAACAACCGTTCGGCTTCCGTGATAGCGAGATGAGATTCGTCAGATATCATTTCAGGCCTCAATTTTCGACTGTGATAAGGAAAAGTCAATTTTCTGCGATGAAAATTCAGGTCCTAGGGTATCATTGTGTATCCAATATGGAATATGTGGGCACATTATATCATTGGAGCGCATCTGGATTTAAAAGTGTCCACCGTCGTTTGCGATTGCGCGTTCACTACCACTAACTGTGAAAGAACCCTCATAAGAAACATAAGAATATAAGAATGTGAGTGATTTTTCGGAGTTTCGAAATTACTGAAATAATCGATTACACATTTAGCTTTTCACTAGAGAAGGATTCCCCGAAAAGGCTCGAGCGCGAGTTTGAGAGCAGAAGAGATTCAAAATTAATTGATTCGTACAAGAAGATCATTTGTGGCTCAAAGAGGTAGACTTCTCCACTCCATTTCGAGACTGGTCATACCCAACGCACTCGTGTGTGTTGGAGAAATTTTTGAACCGGAACACTCTTAACAACATCCTGCGAACTCACGCCTGGTGGTCCTACATGCCTCAAAGCACACGGCTTCACATGGAACTGCTTGCAGCTTTTCCGTGCGGCGTTCCGGAAGCTGAATCTGAAGTATTGTATCTTTGTTTCGTGCCTACCCCTTCTCAAATCAAAATTGTGCAACAACAGAGTGGTCACCTCTCGCGCCGGACAGAGAGACCAAAGACCGAGGAAACGACGCACAACACCCTCTTCTCTTGAATAGACTGATTATTTGTAGTTTGCCAAGTCTTGAAGCCATGGCTGACGCATGGTTTGTGACCCTCACCCTACCAGGGATCGGAATCCTTGGCCCATTTGTGATGATCATGAGCTGAGAATACCCCTTCCTTCTCAGTCGGGGGTAGTATTCCGCCACAACAGGGGTTGCACTCCAGTACAAAAAGATTAGCAGCACCTCCGCAATAGCTACTGCTACTTGTAGGGATACAACCCCTTTTTTATCCTGGCACGAGTGAAATCGGCAGGAGGGGTTGAACCCCAGCATGCGTAGGCAGCCCCTTCTCTTATAGTGTGTGCTGACGCTCTACCCCACTGATTTGTCTGATACGAATAAACACTGCCACATCCTTTCTTACGACGGCGGCTGTTATATAAGGCGACCAAGCTCATTGAGGAAACAGTTGGCCGTTTGAGGACGGTCCGAGAAGGTGACCATCCGTCCCATTCTGGACACCAATTTTGGACGCTGAGGGGATCGTCCCCACGGCCAATCGCGAGGAGTGCTTTCTCGTTGTGGACCGTGGCGAAGATTAGACAGAAAAAATGGTGGCTTCCACCTGCCAATGATGACTGCATGGTCATGAGCAGGGCTGTGCGGAAATCATTTTCTAGATTTTCGGAAACGAAAACGGAAGAAAAATGGCTGAAAATCGCCGGAAACGGAAATCCGGAAACGGAAACGGAAGTGAACTAAAAATTGTAGTATTAGATGGTAGGTTTCGTAGCTGCTCATGGCATGCAGATGTACTTCTGTAGCTTGTGATCTCAATCTATTCCCTCGAGCACCAGTGGGACTACGGTCTAGAACTGCAAGCGAGCCGAGTACAAATAGATTAGAAGCATGAAAGGAAGACGTGCTGCTCTTGCAGGTACTCCTAGTGAGCTGAAAATAAGTCTGCTCGAGCAACTCCTCCTCTAAGGTGCTGCTGATCTCTCTGATGTCGAGTTTCTACCTTTGACTGATTTTTCCAGTGCGATCGGTGTTCTACGACGGCTGCGGGTACATACATATGGCACTCACCATTCCTGAGAGAGCAGTTGTCCGTTTGAGGCCGATCCCAGAAGGTGATCTCAAGTACTCAATTTTCCGGATATCAATTTTGGACGCTAAAAGGGTGGCCCTTACTGCGCATCACGAGGAAAGATTTCTCATAGTGGACCGAAGCGAGGATGATGCTCTTGTTGCGTACCTTGGCGAGGTTGGCGTCCTTGCTGCGAGCCATTGCAATGATCGCAACTCTAGCTCAGGTAGGAAGAGGTGGTGGCTCAAAAACCCTCTTCATTTGAATAACGTGCTGCTGCTAGCAACACATGGAATGAGGGGTCGCAGTACGGGCCGACATCAAGTTGAACCCCTCGTCGGCAACGACAGGTACTGCTAGCTGCAGCACAAGATGCGTTGAGAAGTGTTCGAAACCCAGCATGCGTTGGCAGCACGTGCTGCTGAAAACGAGGAATTGGGGGCTATGGCGTGCAAATCCAAGGCGCTGAAGTTGAACCCCGCGAATGCGTGAGTAGCTAGAGAGACGAAGAGGAAAAGTTTCTACCTCTCTGGTCCCTCAATCGGAGTACTGGATTGTAACAAAGTATGGTATTGGTGCATGAAAGGGTAATGGCCAGCCAATAGTTCAGCGCTTCGAAAAAAAATTGTGATAAAGAGTTGTAAACGCAAACTGTGATGGTTTCCAACTGAGATGAGACTGATAACCACTGTTCGACTGCAAGATAACACCACTTACTCACCCGCGTAACAGTACCTAAAGTATGCCTTCTGTAGCCGCCAAGGTCAAGCCCACGTTGGGATCGTCCTGTGCGTTGATGGAGGAAGGGGGCGTATACCATATGACGGTTAGAAGGAGCGGGACACCTATCCAAGCGATCAGGATTAGACTCACGCTGTGATGATCGCCGAGGTACCGCGGCTTTGTGCGCTGTGGAGGCGTGACCATTCACCTTGTAGTACTATTTTCTTACGTTTCCGGGCCCAAAAACCCGGAAACGGAAACGGAACGGAACAGCTCAAAAAGTACCGGAAATACGGAAACGGAATCGGAAACGGAACAGTACCGCACAGCCCTGGTCATGAGCACCCTGGCTTGCAGTAGAAAAAAATGAAAAAGAACGATTACAAGGCGTCATGAAAAAGCTTCAGGTTCCCTGCTCACGTATCGCTGCTTCCGGAATGGGCAATTCCGCCACTTTTCAAACTGAGATGAGATGAGCTTAATGGAGAGGAATTGTTGTTCTATGTTTCACTATTTGTATAAAAAAGTGATCTCTCTCCGATGTAGTGAATGCGTTTCAGCCAAGCGGCTATGTTCCAGCTGGACCGCAGTACTCCGAATATCCCGAAATAAGTTTGAGGAATGCGCTGACATCCTAGGCTTGTATCGTGAAATTTCCCGCCCCATTTGTTCTGTCGATACGTATCTAGCACGCGAACCCACTCCTGCTTACATCGTGGAGGGATATTGGTGACACGAAACCACGCGTGCCCTGCGGAACATATCCTGTTGGAATCGAACTCATGACCGTCGTGTATGCTGTTATCTTCCTCCAACCAAACCGATAAGTTCCGGCGTGTATAAGTAGGAAGACATCCTATTGGTACCGAGCTCACAACAGGTAATGTTTGTTATTACCTTCCGCCAACTAAACGGATATGGTCCGGCAGTGTCTTTGGGAACATATCCTTTTAGTCTCGAACTCATAACCGGCAGCGTGTACTGTTGCCTTCCTCCAACTAAACCGATATATTCCGGCGTGTATAAATAGGAAGACATCCTATTGGTATCGAGCTCACAACAGCGAGTGTCTGAGTATCTAAACAACAAGCAATCAACGACGAGATCAGGCACATACTCAGACACTCGCTGTTGTGAGTTCGATACCAAAAATCACAGTTGTTATCAACCGCCAATGAATAGCAAACTAAAAAAGCCTTTTCAAACCAAACGGCAACCAATAGAGCGGTTCATTGGTTTGCTATAGGTTTGGTGTTAGTGTAAAGAAGAGGCTGTTATGAACCGCTGACCTAAATTGCTTTCTCTTATGAACCGCAAACTGAACACAATTTTGTCTTATGAACCGCTAACTAAAGGTAGCTTCGTGTTACGAACAGCTGACTAAAACCGTGTTCTGTTGTGTGGCATATGTTCACCATATGCATGATATGAATGATACTCTGATTATATAGTTTGTGAGAAACCATTCATCATTCAATCCATTTTTTAATTCAATTCTATTATGAGCGGTGGACCAATAAACTACTCCCAACAATTCAACTGGAGATAGAGTTACGGAGAGCCACAGATAAGGGGTATGCAAGACCGCAGTAGGGGCGTGCAGAATGTTATGGATTGTGTGGAGTCCACTAGAAGTGCGCAAGACGTCATCAAGTGCGTGCAGGATTTCACTACCATTATACAGGACTTTAGGTAAAGTGTGCACGACCCCAGAAGGAGTGTTTGGGTGGTCATGGAACGTGTGCAGGCCCCAGTGGTAGTACGCCAGACGTCATGGATCGCGTGCAGGGCTTCAGTAAGGCGGCGTCTAGAGTTCATTCGCGGCGCGACGCGACGTTATGATTAGCCTACGTATCGATCAAGCGACGTCGCGTCGCGCCGTCGCTAGGTGTTCACAGTGAAGAGGCGCGATACACTGAATTTGACGCGCAAATTATAATCGCTCCGCGACCATCGCGTCGCGTCGCAACGCAACGCGACGCGATGGTCGCAGAGCGATTGTCATCATTTTTTCTTCCATTATCGGCGACTCAAAGGCGTCTTTATTTTTCTCAAGCCTTTTAAAGACTAGGTTGAGTGAAATTGTTATGGGTTATTGTATTGCTCTCAGATGATACTGCAAACAATTTTGTCTGCATATTTAGGGACAGTATGATGAGGATGATGGTTTCAAAGAGTTGACGAGCTATAAAGTTTTTTACGGTTTACAAACGACACAAGCATAATTCGGTCTCATTTCACCGAAACCTCCCTATTCTGCCTCCCTATCAACTCCAGAAAAAATTCTAAGCATCATTTGCTCCCGATGTCTTTTTGACTGTTTCGTCATTAAAGAAGCAACTGATCGCAACGAAAACAAAAATGTGCCATAATAATACAGATAAAAGATAAAAAAGGTACATTACACTTAAATGGACAGAATAAAATCAAATATTGATTCGTTTTGCTTGGGTACGGAAAATTGCGGAAATTACGTAATTGCGCGTAGTCGCCTAGCGTTCGCGCGCCGTGCACACCATGATTTCCGTGCGACGCGATTTTCGCGTCGCGCTGACATGTGCCATCGCGTCGCGCCGCGCAAACTCTGAACGCCGCCTAAGAGTGTTCAGGACGTCATTGAATGTGTGCAGGGCACCATTGGGAGTGCGCCGGATGTCATGGAATGTGTGCAGGAATCCAGTAGGCGTGTGCAGGCCCTAGCAGAAGTGTTTAGGACGTCATGGAATGTGTGCAGGACCCCAGCGGGCGTGTGCGGGACGTCATAGAATGTGGGAAGGACCTGCATCGCACTGAGTAGAACATCATGGGACGTGTGCAGGGCCTCAGTATACGTCGTTGATATCTGGTTAGGGTAAGCTTCGCCGCTGCTATGATACATTTAACACCCTAGACTAGCTCAGACTCGATGAACTAAAATATCCCAGAGGTTCTTCCTTTTGTTGAGATAAGGACTGTAGACTATTGGCTCTGGAAAAATAGTTATTGCCGAGCGAAGAAGCCGACCTCAGACCTGCTCACGTTAACTTTCTGGTTGTCCTGCTAGAAACTGCAACTTTGTCGCCCGAAAACCTGGGAAAATGAAAGTAGGTGTCTCTCTGATATCCTCTGGTACTCTTTGAAGATCATCCTACTGCTGGCTAACGCAAGCTGCAGACATCCTTGACGGGCAAATGTTCTGACAGATTATGGGAGATATGTGACCGCCGTTCCGACGGCTAAAGTGGACAGCACCTACCCTCAAATTCCTTCAGTAGCACTTCCGACCATCAGATCCATTGAGAAAAGACTTTTTCACGTCAGAAACTATCGCCTATGCACAAATAGTCGAAGTAGCTGTCCACTTCAGCCGTCGGAACTGCGGTCGCAGATCTCTCATAATCTGTCAGAGTATTTGTCTGTGGAGAACGTCTACAGCTTTTGTTCTCAAGCAGTCGGATGATCTCCAGCGAGTACTAAGCGACGTCAGAGAGACACATACTTCCATTTCCCCACTTTTTCGGGCGACAAAGTTGCAGTTTCTAGCAGGACAACCAAAAAGTTCTTGTGAGCAGGTCTGAGGTCAGCTTCTTTGCTCGGCAATAACTATCTTGTCCAGAGTGGATAGACTGCAGTCCTGATCTTAACACAAAAAAGAATCTCTGGGATATTTTAGTTTGTCAGGTGTGAGCCAATGGTCGGCGATTTCTCCCGATTCCTGCGCTCCAACAGGCAATAACCGAAAAATGGAGCAAGATCGACTGGCAAAGGCCGATCAATTTGGTCGAAAGTAGACGAAATCGAGTATTTATGGCAGTAAGAGTGGAAGGAAAGCCTATCGCCTATCAGATTTGTGATCACACAATTTTATCGGACAAAAACTCCGATTTAGCCCAGGGGTGTCCCATCTTTTTGATACGCGATTTAAAACATAAATTTATTCTAGAAAAGTGCACAAACATTCAATCTAGCCCAAAAGAGGTATAGGGTTTTTTTACATTCTGATCTCAGTAGTATTAACGAAAAAGATCTACCTTGCTCAACAAACACGAGACCGGCAAATTCAGGGGGTGTCCTATCTTTATGATACGCAGTGTACCCTCTACTTCCCCACAACTCGCACTTAGTTTGGGTGCAGTTTGGAACGCGATGCGCGTGTGCGCTGCGGCTCGAAGAACAGTTCGTGCTGTGGGTGGCCGTTTGTGTGGTGCCAGCCAGGTGGCCATCAATCGATGCAACACGAATATTCTCAGTCGCGATCATCTGTTTTGCCTACCTGACGAGCATTTTCGGTGCTCTCTTCATTTTGTTTTCGACGACTATTTTGTTTTCAATATTCTCTGCTGCTATGTTCGATCTGTGATTACAGTTAGGATAGGTTTTCTTCTATTTTCATTGTTCTTGGAGTAATCAATTAATTATTTATTCATTTTGTTCCTTTATTTTCATTTATTCCGTTATTAATTTATCTTTTCATTTAATATCCATTCATTTAACATTTCGTTCATTTAGGAAACACCATTTTTGTTCTCTTACACATTTATTTGATCAATCGAATGTATTAATTTTAATTTGCTCGTTCATTTACTTTTTGTCTCAGTAATTTAAAGGTATCCATTTTAGTTGTCCGTTTGATGTTACCTTGTTCCTTTTTTTACTAAGCAACATCTCATATTACAAAGAATGTGATAGGTATTGTTTGAAGACTACATATAGTGCCATTATAGTGCCATTTTCCCCAATGATATTTCCTTGACGTTTCAATAATTATGCTAAACACCAGAAAGCGATAAGTTACTCTAAATGATTGACAAACAGTGATCAACAATTCCGAATAGGATTTATTGTTTTCATTCGACTGATTTCGGGTATTCTTTTTTTCATTCTCGACATTGAGTTGGAAACAATCCTAAACATTCCATCACCGTTCTTAAGGGTATAGCAGGGGTTCACTTTTCGATTAAAGGCAGTGTTCACGATTGAAGTCGTTTTTCTGTTTTACCACCCGTCTTGAAAACGGTCACATGCTGATTTCAATGATGTCCCTGGAATCGTACAAGACCTTCTGGGAACGGAGTTATGGTCCCTCAAAATTTTGGCTAGGGAAGCATGGTGGACGAGTTGTCCGAGGCTTGTAACTTCCGTCATTTGCAACCGCTGTATGCGAGCTGACCTGAACGAAGAGAGAGGCCAAGAATGAAGGGAAGAACGGGGCTACTGATTGAAAATCGTTTCTCATCTCGCCACTGTTGAGCTCGAAAGATCGTAAAAGGGGCGTGCCAAAGTGGCTTCCCGAGGTGGGCGCCCCAAGGTGGCTTCCTCCTATATCTCACTTATTCGAAGGATTTGAGAGCTCGCACTTGGCAAGTGGTTTACGGGGTGGGTCTACTTCACAATTACGTGGAAATCTCAGATTTCGCCCCTGACCTTGGACTGTGCCCTTAAAGGCAGAAGACACGCTCGAAAAAGTTGTTGAGATAACTACGTTTCTGAAGTCGCATGGCTCCTAGTAGACTGCTCACGTCGTTGGAAGCGTCAAAAACGAGTCAAAACTACTAAATTTCAGCAATGAAAATCGAAAAATTTCTGCAACACCGCCCCAAAATACAAACTCGTCTAGATTGATAGTACTAATACGGTGTTTTTGGCTGGTTTTTGATGCTTCCAGCGAGGTTAACGTTCCAGTACAGGCTGTTAGAGTATATCGGCTTCTCTATCTCAACCGTTTTCTTGCTAATATTCGCTGTTTCAACCGCGCGCCGTAAAACTCGTCTACTTCCACCTCATGAAAAAACCGTTATTCCTCTATTCGCACACAGTTTTTGTTCGTTTTTTGGTCAGTTCCGAATACAACCAGCTCCAAACCTTTGGTTTATGTCATAAAAAAATTTTTTTGAGCGTGTCTGCTGCCTTTAAGATTCACTTAAAAGCAGCATACACTCTCGTAAACGTAATTGAGATAACTACAGAATTAGAATGGTATGGCACCAAACACATCACCAACAGATCTTGATAAGCTCGGACTTTCAACATACATAAATCTGGTTTAGGGAAGTTAGTAAATCGAAATGACTGAGCGGTTGTAATGAGCGACGAACAGGGGTGTAGAAGTGAAGCTGTTGCTTGTTTCCCCAGATTGGCAAGGAAAAGTCTGCGGAGTTCTGCGCCCCCCTCAAAACGCGTCGCACGCTTCTCGAGATACGTCTTCACAAATTTTTCATTGCTACAAAAGGGTTGAAATTTGGCATGGAAAAATTTACGAAATCTCTTTTCTTTAAAGTTCTACATTCTTGGTGACGTTGCGCACACTATCATTGCTGTCTTGCACTCATTCTATGACGTTCTGCACACTCCCACTTGGATCCTCCACACATTCTATGACGTCCTGCACACTGCCATTTGGGTTTTTCTGTGACGTCCTGCACACCCCCCCCCATTTGGGTCCTGCACACTTTCTACCACTTCCTGCATACTCCCGTTTGGGTCCTGCACACTTTCTATGACGTCCTGCACACTCCCGTTTGGGTCTTGCCCACTTTGTATGACGTCCTGCACACTCCACTTCGAGTCCTGCACATATTCGATGACGTCGCGCACACTCCCTTTTTGGGTCCTGCACAGTTTCTATGACGTCCTGCATACTCCAATTTGGGTCCTGCACACTTTCTATGACATCCTGCACACTTCCATTCGGGTACTGCACACTCCCACTTGGGTCCTGCACACTTTCTATGACGTCCTGCACACTCCCACTTGGTTCCTGACACATTCTATGACGTCGTGCACACTCCCGTTTAGGTCCTGCGCACTTTCTATGACGTCCTGCACACTCCCACTGGGGTGCTGCACACTTTCTATGACGTCCTGCACATCCCCGTTCGGGTCCTGCGCATTTTCTATGACGCACTGTACACTCCCACTGGGGCCCTGCACACTTTCTATGTCGTCCTGCACACTCCCGTTTGGGTCTTGCCCACTTTGTATGACGTCCTTCACACTCCACTTCGGGTCCTGCACATATTCGATGACGTCGCGCACACTCCCATTTGGGTCCTGCACAGTTTCTATGTTGCCTGCGCACTCCCGCTGAAGTACTGCACACTATCGCTCACGTCCTGCACACTCTACAAACCTAACGATTCTGTATGGCTCTGTATGGCGTCCCATCCACTGCTACTGGAAACTTATCGCTTTGATAAGAGCCTAGCCCTTCTAGCGCTAGATGACTCGCAGAAGTTATCATGACCCACGGCCAAAAGTGCGCCCCACGGACAAACACGGTTACCCCGAGGCACGTAAGAGGTGACTCGGGCTGATTTTTTGGTAATCGGTATAGGTCCTACCCGCCTAAATGTTGGTACCATTTCATACAAGTTTTGATCGGCCATTCCTTGGATCCGCGGGACACACATACATACATACACACACACACATCGGGACATAACTGTCTTAAAGGCATCGTACGCGCTGAAAACCATGTTTCGTTTTTAAGCATTTTTGAGATGTTAGCCCCCTATAGTGACTAAAGGTAGCGAAAAGCCCGCTCATAAACGTTAACTTTTGAAGAAAAAACGTTTTAAAAAAACTTCTGAAAATCATTTGAATTTCGCGCCGGCATCGACTCGTGATAGTTACGCGGAGGGCGCAAGGAACAGTTCTACAATTCGTCCATTGGCGCAGCGTTGGAAGCATTCGCTCGTTGTGTGACGAGAAATGTCCAGTCGATAATGCCACTTTCGTCCGACGGTGAGTCAGCGTAGAGTGGCATGCCCTGTACTTAGCGACACGACGTTCTGCTCAACTATTGCGAAAGTGCCAAATGACTGACGGAAGGGCCGGCCCCTTTTGACGGAATTCCTTACTTTCCACTTCCTCTATGCTCACAATGATACGTTTCTGAGCAGACAAGCTCGTTGTACGTTTTCACAGGGGCCCGAGGAAGGGATTGAGCATAAGAAATGGAAAGTGGATTTCAGCGCGTACGATGCCTTTAAGTATAAGGATACCAAGTCTTTGAGCTATGGCTGACGAATGGTTTGCGACCCCCACCCTATCCGGGATCGAAATCTTTGGTAGCAACATATGTTAGCAGCAGCTCCTACAGACAGCGAGGGGTTGTATCCGATTTTTCGATCTGGAATACACCCCCAATTGTGCCGACGTTTTACCCCCCAACTTTCTGAGTTCCAGATAGGCGCGATTCGAAAAGAAAAAATGGCGGCTTCAACCGACCAATGATGACTACATGGTCATGAGCACCCCAGCTTGCAGTAGAAATAAATGAAAAAAAACTATCGCAAGGCGTCATGAAAAAAGCTTTAGGTTCCCCGCTCCCGTTTCGCTGCTTCCGGAATGGGAACCACCACTTCTTATTCTGAGTTGAGACCAGTTTAATGGAGAGGAAATGTCGTTTTATGTAATTCTAATTGTAAATAAAATGATGATCTCTCTCCGATGTAGTGAATGTGTTTCAGCCAAGCGGCTATGTTTTAGCTGCACCGCAGTACTCCAAATATCCAGTTTGAGGAGTTCGCTGACATCCGGAACGCGTATCGTTGAATTTCCTACTTCAGTTGATCTGCCGATGCGTATCTAGTACGCGAACTCACTCCTGTTAACATCGTGGAGGGATATTTGTGACACAATTCCTCGCGTGCCCAGCGGAACATATCCTGTTGGTATCGAATTCATGACCACCGTGTGTGCTGTTATCTTCCTCCAACCGAACCGATACGTTCCGGCGTGTATAAATAGGAAGACATCCTATTGGTATCGAGCTCACAACAGGTAGTGTTTGTTATTACCTTCCGCCAACCCTACGGACATGTTCCGGCAGTGTCTATAGGAACATATCCTTTTAGTCTCGAACTCATAACCGGCAGTGTATGCTGTTATATTCCTCCAACTAAACCGATATATTCCGGCGTGTATAAATAGGAACACATCCTATTGGTATCGAACTCACAACAGCGAGTGTCTGAGTTACTGTTTAACATTAACTACTTCACCTTTTACTACTTATCATATCAAGTGATATTATCAGTTGGTAGGCCAAATCGCTAAAACACGTCGTAGGCTGTATTTTTCGATGGGAAGGGACAGGGGAAGTGACTAACAAGTTTGTTACCTACTGTTTCACATTAACTACTTTACTTCTTACTGCTTATCATATCAAGTGATATTATCAGTTGGTAGATCAAATCGTTAAAACACGTTGTAGGCTGTACTTTTTCGTAGGGAAGGGACAGGGGAAGTGATTAACAAGTTTGTTACTTACTGTTTCACATTAACTACTTTACTTCTTACTGCTTATCATATCATGTGATATTATCAGTTGGTAGATCAAATCGCTAAAACACGTCGTAGGCTGTACTTTTCGATGGGAAGGGACAGGGGAAGTGACTAACAAGTTTGTTACCTACTGTTTCACATTAACTACTTTACTTCTTACTGCTTATCATATCATGTGATATTATCAGTTGGTAGATCAAATCGTTAAAACATGTTGTAGGCTGTACTTTTTCGTATGGAAGGGACAGGGGAAGTGATTAACAAGTTTGTTACTTACTGTTTCACATTAACTACTTTACTTCTTACTGCTTATCATATCATGTGATATTATCAGTTGGTAGATCAAATCGCTAAAACATGTTGTAGGCTGTACTTTTTCGTAGGGAAGGGACAGGGGAAGTGATTAACAAGTTTGTTACCTACTGTTTCACATTAACTCTTTACTTCTTACTGCTTATCATATCAAGTGATATTATCAGTTGGTAGATCAAATCGTCAAAACACGTTGTAGGCTGTACTTTTTCGTAGGGAAGGGACAGCGGAAGTGATTAACAAGTTTGTTACTTACTGTTTCACATTAACTACTTTACTTCTTACTGCTTATCATATCATGTGATATTATCAGTTGATAGATCAAATCGCTAAAACACGTCGTAGGCTGTACTTTTCGATGGGAAGGGACAGGGGAAGTGACTAACAAGTTTGTTACTTACTGTTTCACATTAACTACTTTACTTCCTACTGCTTATCATATCAAGTGATACTATCAGTTGGTAGATCAAATCGCTAAAACACGTCGAAGGCTGTACTTTTCGATGGGAAGCGACAGGGGAAATGACTAACAAGTTTGTTACCTACTGTTTCACATTAACTACCTTACTCCTTACTGCTTATCATATCAAGTGATATTATCAGTTGGTAGATCAAATCGCTAAAACACGTCGTAAGCTGTGCTTTTCGATGGGAAGGGACAGGGGAAGTGATTAACAAGTTTGTTACTTACTGTTTCACATTAACTACTTTACTTCTTACTGCTTATCATATCAAGTGATATTATCAGTTGGTAGATCAAATCGCTAAAACACGTCGTAGGCTGTACTTTTCGATGGGAAGGGACAGGGAAGTGTTTAACAAGTTTGTTACCTGCTGTTTCACATTAACTACTTTACTTCTTACTGCTTATCATATCAAGTGATATTATCAGTTGGTAGATCAAATCGCTAAAACACGTCGTAGGCTGTACTTTTCGATGGGAAGGGACAGGGGAAGTGTTTAACAAGTTTGTTACCTACTGTTTCACATTAACTAGTTTACTTCTTACTGCTTATCATATCAAGTGATATTATCAGTTGGTAGATCAAATCGTTAAAACACGTTGTAGGCTGTACTTTTTCGTAGGGAAGGGACAGGGGAAGTGATTAACAAGTTTGTTACTTACTGTTTCACATTAACTACTTTACTTCTTACTGCTTATCATATCAAGTGATATTATCAGTTGGTAGATCAAATCGCTAAAACACGTCGTAGGCTGTACTTTTCGATGGGAAGGGACAGGGAAGTGTTTAACAAGTTTGTTACTTACTGTTTCACATTAACTACTTTACTTCTTACTGCTTATCATATCAAGTGATATTATCAGTTGGTAGATCGAATCGCTAAAACACGTCGTAAGCTGTGCTTTTCGATGGGAAGGGACAGGGGAAGTGATTAACAAGTTTGTTACTTACTGTTTCACATTAACTACTTTACTTCTTACTGCTTATCATATCAAGTGATATTATCAGTTGGTAGATCAAATCGCTAAAACACGTCGTAGGCTGTACTTTTCGATGGGAAGGGACAGGGGAAGTGTTTAACAAGTTTGTTACCTACTGTTTCACATTAACTAGTTTACTTCTTACTGCTTATCATATCAAGTGATATTATCAGTTGGTAGATCAAATCGTTAAAACACGTTGTAGGCTGTACTTTTTCGTAGGAAGGGACAGGAAGTGATTAACAAGTTTGTTACTTACTGTTTCACATTAACTACTTTACTTCTTACTGCTTATCATATCAAGTGATATTATCAGTTGGTAGATCAAATCGCTAAAACACGTCGTAGGCTGTACTTTTCGATGGGAAGGGACAGGGGAAGTGTTTAACAAGTTTGTTACCTACTGTTTCACATTAACTAGTTTACTTCTTACTGCTTATCATATCAAGTGATATTATCAGTTGGTAGATCAAATCGTTAAAACACGTTGTAGGCTGTACTTTTTCGTAGGGAAGGGACAGGGGAAGTGATTAACAAGTTTGTTACTTACTGTTTCACATTAACTACTTTACTTCTTACTGCTTATCATATCAAGTGATATTATCAGTTGGTAGATCAAATCGCTAAAACACGTCGTAGGCTGTACTTTTCGATGGGAAGGGACAGGGGAAGTGTTTAACAAGTTTGTTACCTACTGTTTCACATTAACTAGTTTACTTCTTACTGCTTATCATATCAAGTGATATTATCAGTTGGTAGATCAAATCGTTAAAACACGTTGTAGGCTGTACTTTTTCGTAGGGAAGGGACAGGGGAAGTGATTAACAAGTTTGTTACTTACTGTTTCACATTAACTACAGTTCAGTTCCGCAATCGCGTTCAGTCCTTATTATCAAAAGCGTAGAAGCGAAGCGGTTGTTTTTAAAAAATTCAACTGGAATCATTCTCAAAACAACCGCTTCGCTTCCACGATTATGATAATGAGACTTTGCGGACTGAACGCGATTGCGGAACTAGATCATACTTTACTTCTTACTGCTTATCATATCAAGTGATATTATCAGTTGGTAGATCAAATCGCTAAAACACGTCGTAGGCTGTACTTTTCGATGGGAAGGGACAGGGGAAGTGTTTAACAAGTTTGTTACCTACTGTTTCCCATTAACTAGTTTACTTCTTACTGCTTATCATATCAAGTGATATTATCAGTTGGTAGATCAAATCGTTAAAACACGTTGTAGGCTGTACTTTTTCGTAGGGAAGGGACAGGGTAAGTGATTAACAAGTTTGTTACTTACTGTTTCACATTAACTACTTTACTCCTTACTGCTTATCATATCAAGTGATACTATCAGATGGTAGATCAAATCGCTAAAACACGTCGTAGGCTGTGCTTTTCGATGGGAAGGGACAGGGGAAGTGACTAACAAGTTTGTTACCTACTGTTTCACATTAACTAATTTACTTCTTACTGCTTATCATATCAAGTGATATTATCATTTGGTAGATCAAATCGCTAAAACACGTCGTAAGCTGTACTTTTCGATGGGAAGGGACAGGGGAAGTGTTTAACAAGTTTGCTACCTACTGTTTCACATTAACTAGTTTACTTCTTACTGCTTATCATATCAAGTGATATTAACAGTTGGTAGATCAAATCGCTAAAACACGTCGTAGGCTGTACTTTTTCGTAGGGAAGGGACAGGGGAAGTGATTAACAAGTTTGTTACTTACTGTTTCACATTAACTACTTTACTTCTTACTGCTTATCATATCAAGTGATATTATCAGTTGGTAGATCAAATCGCTAAAAAAACTTCGTAGGCTGTATTTTTCGATGGGAAGGGACAGGGAAGTGTTTAACAAGTTTGTTACTTACTGTTTCACATTAACTACTTTACTTCTTACTGCTTATCATATCAAGTGATATTATCAGTTGGTAGATCAAATCGCTAAAACACGTCGTAGGCTGTACTTTTCGATGGGAAGGGACAGGGGAAGTGTTTAACAGGTTTGTTACCTACTGTTTCACATTAACTAGTTTACTTCTTACTGCTTATCATATCAAGTGATATTATCAGTTGGTAGATCAAATCGTTAAAACACGTTGTAGGCTGTACTTTTCCGTAGGGAAGGGACAGGGGAAGTGATTAACAAGTTTGTTACTTACTGTTTCACATTAACTACAGTTCAGTCCCTCAATCGCGTTCAGTCCTTATTATCAAAAGCGTAGAAGCGAAGCGGTTGTTTTTAAAAAATTCAACTGGAATCATTCTCAAAACAACTGCTTCGCTTCCACGATTATGATAATGAGACTTTGCGGACTGAACGCGATTGCGGAACTAGATCATACTTTACTTCTTACTGCTTATCATATCAAGTGATATTATCAGTTGGTAGATCAAATCGCTAAAACACGTCGTAGGCTGTACTTTTCGATGGGAAGGGACAGGGAAGTGTTTAACAAGTTTGTTACTTACTGTTTCACATTAACTACTTTACTTCTTACTGCTTATCATATCAAGTGATATTATCAGTTGGTAGATCAAATCGCTAAAACACGTCGTAGGCTGTACTTTTCGATGGGAAGGGACAGGGGAAGTGTTTAACAAGTTTGTTACCTACTGTTTCACATTATTCGATGGGAAGGGACAGGGGAAGTGTTTAACAAGTTTGTTACTTACTGCTTAACATTATCTACTTCACTCATTACTGCTTAGCATATCAAGTGATATTATCAGTTGGTAGATCAAATCGCTAAAACACGTTGTAGGCTGTACTTTTTCGCAGGGAAGGGAGAGGGGAAGTGACTAACAAGTTTGTTACTTTCTGATAACATCATCAAAGTGCATGGGGTTACATGGGGCTTCCGACATCGTTATCAGGACGTCGTGCCCAGGTTTGCCAAGTGCATAGGGCATCTGATGACGTCATCAGGACGTCGTGCCAAGTACATAAGGCATCTGATGACGTCATCAGGACGTCGTGCCAAGTACATAGGGCATCCACCGACGTCATCAGGACGTCGTGCCAAGTACATAGGACATCTGCTGACGTGATCAGGACGTCGTGCCCAGGTCGTGCCAAGTGCATACGGCATCTGATAACGCCATCAGGACGTCGTGCAAAGTACATAGGGTATCTGATGACGTCAGCAGGATGTCGTGCCAAGTACACAGGGCATCTGATGACGTCATAAGGATGTCGTGTAAAGTACACACGGCATCTGATGACGTCATCAGGATGTCGTGTAAAGTACACAGGACCTCTGATGACGTCATCAGGATGTCGTGTAAAATACACAGGGCATCTGATGATGTCATCAGGATGTCATGTAAAGTACAGAGAGCATCTTATGACGTCATCAGGACGTCGTGAAGTGAGTCGCGCGTCACTTGTAGCGTGCGGAACAAGTCGATTACTTACTTATTATCACATCAATCCATCTTATTGAAAAAATATTGAAGACTTTCCAGAGATATTACTTCGTAATATCAAGAAAAAGTGAACAATTCTATCAAAAAGGGGTCTTCCAAGCGAAAGAGGTTTGCTTGGCGTCAAAAACGTTTCAACAAAAAGGGAACAATAGGCAAGTAGGATGATAAGAGTCTACAAAAAGTGAACAATATTTTCTGAGACTGATTTTCTTGGCCGATACTTCTTAACAGCGAAAACAAACCGTTGTGGTATTTTACGAGGAAGAGTTTAGTGTCTTTCGGAAAAAGGGCTTCTATTCGTTTCACGAGATTTTACGGGAATACCCTTGCTCAATGCTGTAATTCTATTCTATAGTTTCGCTTTTCCTTACAGCTAGACCTAACCGTCTGTCTAGGTCTTTACGACATCATCTTCTATTCTGATGGTAAGTATTAGGTTTACATGCACATACATTTTAACGGTTCTCGCGTAGTCAGGACCATTTTTGGAACCACAAAGTGCTTCCGTGTAGAACACCGCAACGGTTTGTTTTCGCTGTTAAGAAGCATCGGCCAAGAAAATCAGTCTCAGAAAATATTGTTCACTTTTTGTAGACTCTTATCATCCTACTTGCCTATTGTTCCCTTTTTGTTGAAACGTTTTTGACGCCAAGCAAACCTCTTTCGCTTGAAAGACCCCTTTTTGATAGTAAGTGTTAACTCCGCCGTTGCCGGTCCCAAGCCCGTATGTGAAAGGAGGAGGGTTGGCCCTTTCTACCGACGGGCTGGAAAACCTTCAGGTAGAACCATCGAGAGTCCCTTAGGATATCACGATAAAGCTACCGCATCCGGGGCAGCCGATGCGCCAGCGCTGGGGTACCAGGGTGCTGGTGAGAAGAATGTTACTGGCCAGAAGAGGAGACGATTTGTGGCACCCAAGAAGGAGGTACGAATCGGAGCATGGAACGTACGAACGGCGCACCACGTTGGGCAAAAGGAGATCATCGCGAGAGAATTGTCCAAAGGCGGGATATCGGTTGCTGCCCTGTCCGAACTCAGGATAAGTGGATGCGGAACAATGACCGTCCAAGTGCCAGACAGTGACGAGAAGATGACTTTGTACTACTCCGGTAGCGACGGACACCACCAAGGCGTTGGATTTATGCTCAGCAATCGTGAAGCTGGAAGTGTTGTTGCGTTCGAGCCGATTTCTAGCAGGATCGCTGTTCTCATATTCAGCGGAACAGTCAAGACACACATCGTGGCCGTCTACGCGCCTGCGGAACCTAGCTGTGATGCCGAAAAGGACGTGTTGTACGCTCAACTTCAAGTTGCGCTGAATTCTATGCCAAGGACTGATCTCATCATGGTCGCAGGAGATTTCAACGCACGTGTCGGCCGGGACAGATCAGGATGGGAAGAAGTTATGGGAAGATCCGGTGTTGGAGAATTGAATGACAATGGACTGCGTCTGCTCTCTTTTGCTGCGTTCAATGGACTTCTCATTGGAAACACTCACTTTCAACACCGTAGGAAACATCAGTTGACGTGGAGGAGCCCTAGTGGAAAAGACGTGGCCACGCTAGACTACGTGCTGATAAATTCACGCTTCATGTCGTCATTGAATGACGTGCGCGCTATGAGAGGCGCTGACTGCGGTTCGGACCACTATCTCCTGCGTGCATTGGTGAAGCTTCGGTTGCAGCCAGTTAGGCGTGTGGAGCCTCCCAGAAGAAGACTTGATTGGTCGCGTTTAATGGCACCCAATGGGAGGGAGGCTTTTCAAGTCCCGTTGTCGAACCGTTTTGCTTTGTTAGCTGAAACTGATTCAGTGGACGTACGAGTGAGGCAGACAACGGACGCCATCTTGGAATGCCCGGAGCCACTTTGCCCTGTCACCCGTCAGCGGACGCAACCATGGATATTTGACGAGTCTATTCGCCTCATAGACGAACGGAAGCAAGCTAAACTGTCTAATTTCAATCGGTATCGGGAGCTGTGCAAAGAACTTCGAGGCAGGCTAAATGCGGAACGGGAGTCATATTGGAACAGGATAGCCGACGAAATGGAGGAGTCTGCTGTTAAGCATGACTACCGTTCACTCTACCGTACGTTGAAGCGTCTCGGGAAGAAGACTAAGCCCGTTAGCGATAGCATCAGGAGCTCAGACGGGACGTTCGTGCGCACTGCAGAAGAACGTCTACAGCGTTGGAGACAGTTCTTTAGTGAACTTTACAAGCACGACGCACCACGAGGACCGGTTGTCGAGTCGCCTCCAATAGAAGTGCCGCAGGAAGCCGCGTTGGATTCAGAACCTTCTATGGACGAGTTGAGACTGGCTGTCAAGTTGCTGAAGAACGGCAGGGCGTCGGGCGTTGACAACATATCTGCTGAGGCAATTAAAGCTGGCGGAGACATTCTGTTGTGTCAACTTCATAAGCTGATTAAGCTCATTTGGCAGTCTGAGAACATACCAGCCACTTGGAAGCGCGGAATCATTGTGCCTATTCACAAGAAAGGTGACGCCAGGGACTGTCATAACTATCGCGGAATAAGTCTCTTATCGATTGTTGGAAAAGTCTTCAACAGGATCACTCAGAGCAGACTTCAGCGACACCGAGAACAAACCAGCCGTGAAGAGCAAGCAGGGTTTCGACCGGGACGTAGCTGCACCGACCAAATTTTCGCTCTGCGTCAACTCCTGGAAGAAAGGATCCGGATCGGTAAACGTGTTGTCATCGTGTTTATCGTCTTCAAGTCAGCATTCGATTGTGTTTACTGGCCGGCTTTATGAAGATCACTTGAACGCACATACCGAAGAAGATAGTGAAGCTCCTTCAGAAAACATACAATGGATCAACTAGCTCGGAGATAGGCTGTCTGAAGAATTTACGATCAAAGCTGGTGTTCGTCAGGGGGATGTCATTTCACCGCTACTTTTCAATACCGTGATCGATGCCATCATGAGAAAGGCCTTTGAAAACAGAAGAGGCGTCCAGTACGGTACCAATGATTATGTCACGGACTTGACGTTTGCGGATGATAGTGCTGTGTTCGCGGATACCGATGCCGAGGCGGCGTATTTAATTGGAAACATAGCGTTGATTGCGAACTCATATGGCTTACGAATCAATAAGGATAAGACAAAAGTCATGACATCAGATGGGTCGCACGCCTCTGTGCTGTTCGAAGGAGTTGAACTCCAGCAAGTGAAGGACTTCAAGTACCTAGGGTCAGTAAAGCAGGAGAAGAAAGTGGCAGCAACGACGGAGATCCACAGCAGAATCGGACAGGCTTCCACTGCTTTTGCTTCGCTTGGCTGGTGTCTGTGGAAGAAAGCCAACGTATCGATGACGACGAAGATTCGTCTGTTCCGTGCTTTGATAGTTCCTGTACTATTATACGGCTCGGAAACGTGGACGCTGCTCAAGTCGGACGTGGTGAAACTCGAGTCCTTTCAGATGAGATGCTTGCGCCAGATCCTCGGGATTACACTTTGTGACCGCATACGCAACGAAATCATCAGGGAGCAATGTGACCACCAGCCCACGATCGAGGACCAAGTTCAGACCAGACGATTGCGGTGGTTTGGACACGTCTACAGAATGGACGCGGGTCGACTACCGTACAGCGTGCTATGGAGGAAACGTCCAGTGCAGTGGAAGATCCAACGAACGGCCCCTAAAAAGACATGGCTGAAACAAATCGAGGATGATCTGAAGAAACAACGGTGCAGTGTCCTTAATGCTAGATCTATTGCTACGAATCGTTCTGAATGGAAGCGTATCGTTCAGGCCGCTCGGGCTCCCATGGCACCCACAGCAGTGTATTGGCTGAGAGGTCATCCCGCTCCGCCAGACGCCAGCTAACGGGATGAGTGAGTGAGTGAATAATGGCTACAACGAATGTAGCGTCGTCTAGAGCAGTGGCAGCTCTATGGATGTAATCATGTGTGAGAAAAATGTTTCGGTTTAACCAACCTATGCTCAACTCCGAATAATACTTTTCTGCGGAAATGGGTCCGCTTGCAATTTTGTAATCATGATGTATACCTTTTTCCATTACGTGATAAGTCGCACGCATTTTGTTTTCCCTCGGCAGTAATAATGAAATTATCGGCGGGGCGCTTATCATTCGATGAAACCTACAGCGCAGAAAATTTCGCGTTGTAAGATATGAAGAATTTATGAGATCAAGAAACGAAGCGTATAAAAGCAGGTAGAACCGAGGAATACATTCCTAATATTGTTCTGAACCTATATTCTCGTTATGCCTAACGCGGCAGTTCGCGTTGGAATTGCTAAGCGGAGGCTTAGCAGGCTGCTGGATTGCATCCGGCGCATACTGGCGGAATTTGGAATGTTCCGCAACGGATGGCAATTCCCGTTGTACCGGGATGAATTGCTGATTTTTATTTGTGAGCAACGCTCACTTGTAACAAAGAAAATGAAAAGGTTGCAAAAGAAGGTCAACCTTCTCTCCGTAATCTTCCATGAAACGATGCGATTCCTTACTGAAATGGAACCTGATTTTGAGAATGCGCTGCAGCTGAAAATGAGCTTGAAAGATCACTGGCAGCAGAAACGAGGTCATTTCACCCTTGTAATTGCCTTTAACATTATAAGCAAACTCCAAATAAGACTATCGGAATTGCACATCCAAGAGTTCATCTGCTGCAATTTTGCTCTTGCTGCTCTGAATATGTGAAAACCTCGACAGAAATCGGAAAAGTGGAATTCCGTTGAAATCTGTTGAATTCCTTCTTGCGTTATAACTCCATTCTGTAGTGAAAAATTGTGAGAATTGCAAAATAAGGTGAAAAACGAGAGAAATCGGAATTTGCGACGAAAATTCCATTCTTCAAAATGAGTCATGGGTTTGACAGCTCAACTCATGATTTTCTGAAATTCTTGAGATTCTTCGGGACAATTTTCCCAGCGCCGTTGTAATACAGTATATGAGCCGCCACTAGTCACGGGTAATGCATGACTAACAGTTTAGTCACGCGCCGGAAATAGTTTCGCTACCGCGGACTCTACTGCGCCTGAGGAGAGGGACTTGGGAATTTGCTCGCCGCACGTTGGTCACATACGAAGTACAATACCCGCGCTAAGTTTTGTAAAAACGGGGAGCATTTGCCAAACTTGGCAAAAAAGCGTCCGATCCATATAACTTTTTTGAACGAGGACGTTTTTGAATTCTGAGAACGCTATCATATTCACAGCTCGAATTCCTACATAATAATGTGCCTTGTTGACCGAAGTTCCCTAAAATCGCTTTGTTTTCGAGCGAAATTGTTATTCCGGTCGTTTCACGAAATCGTCGCGCGCGGCAAAGTGCGGCGAAACTTTGAGTAGTAATTGTACGAGTAATAGAAGAGCAATCACTATGTTTCTATCGTGAATAAGATGGGAGTGGGGCTATCTAGAGATCTGTGCAGTTTGAGTTTTTGAAGTCCTTCATTAAACACTCTCGGGAGCTTCCTGAAAAGTCGGACTTTTGTTGCGAAAGCCCCAGACCGAAAGATGGAGAATTTCGAAAATTCAATTTGCACAGATCTTGAGATAGCCCCACTCCCATCGTATTCACGATAGAAACATAGTGATTGCTCTTCTAATACTTGTACAATTACTACTCAAAGTTTCGCCGCACTTTGCCGCGCGCGACGATTTTGTGAAACGACCGCAAAAACAATTTTACTCAAAAACAACGCTATTTTGGGGAGTTGTGATCTTCAGTGCACATTATTATGTAGGAATTCGAGCTGTGAATATGATAGCGTTTTCAGAATTCAAAAAAGTCCTCGTTCAAAAAAGTTACATGCATCGGACGCTTTTTTGCCAAGTTTGGCAAATGAAAAATTATGTTGTGGCTCCCACCATACATTCATTTTTTCGACGAATATATGTTTGTGTAGGCTCAGTAAGACGCGCGTGATTTGGCCTGTCGATACCAACCCCAATTTTCGATTTTTGGTAAGAAAGTGCACATCCGAATCTACGGTACATCATTCCATCGAGCTTTTAGTGGTTCTTCTGAGTTAAATCCCATGACAAATCAAATGCACCAAGTATTTCACTTCTTTTAACGGGTTTCTCATAAATATTGTTATGCCAAATCATGAACTTCTCGTAGCGGAGCGAACAGTTAGATAATTTCATTTCATTTTAACGAAGGTTTCCTTAAAAGATAGTAAGAAGAAAACAGGGCACTATTCTAGACGGGGAAGGGGGCCACCCACGATTTAAGGCAAATTAGAGACAGTGTTCACGATAAATTTCACTTCCGATATCTCCACGGTTTACGGAAGGTCTGGTGCCCTATATAGCAAGGCATGCTTAAAAAGGACACTAAAGACGCGTTTTTGAGCCAAAATAGGCCCTCTCTTGTTTACTTTGATTTTTGAGCGTGGAGGAATTGACCGCTAGAAGGATGATACCTATCAGTGCAATAAAGCAAACAACTCACTTATCAGCACTTTCTTCACTTGATCATTCCTATAATCTGAGTCTTCATTTGTTCCTTTCAAGGGGCGGATCTGGGGCACGGGGCGTGTCTGGGGCACCAAAACGCTTATTCGCAGCCGTTATTTTGCCACTCCTGGCTCGTTTTCTACCGTTCCTTTGGTGTTGGGAGCCTAGGATCCTTCTCCCCTATCATTTTACTGTAAAAAAGTCAACGAGGATGATCATCGTGAACACTGCCTTTAAATGAACCACCGATTGGTAAAGCCCCTTTCAAAGTTTGCCGGCCGAGGTCGGACGACTCGTTATCGATTTTGATAAGTCAGGATAGATAAGATGGATAGGATAGGGTAGACAGATGGTACATATTCGATAGCGAGTCGTCCGACGTCGGTCGGGCAAGTGTGAAAGGGGATTAAGGAAGTATTTCTGTAGAGCTTTTATAAAAACAATGATTGATAGCACTATCAGGCATTTTTTATCAGAGTTTTTCTTCATTTCTATCAATAAGTCTTGGGTGCCCCCCCCCGTCTAGGATAGACCCGAAAACAGGACGTTCATGGCCTTTCTGCCCATCGCACCTGCTCGGCATTGTAGGACACACGTTACTTTTCCCGGCGCCCTGCGCTCTCCCAGTTGGCTCCCGTCCACAGTTCCCGGCGCTCTGTGAACTTCCAGTTGGGTCCCGCCCACTTTTACCGGCGCGCTGTGCACTCCAACTTGGGTCCCGTCCACAGTTCCCGACGCTCTGTGGACTCCCAGTTGGGTCCCTCCCACTTTTACCGGTGCGCTGTGCACTCCTACTTGGGTCCCGTCCATTTTTCCCGGCGCTCTACGCACTCCAAGTTGGGAACCGCCCACTTTATACAGCGCTTGGCGCACTTCAATTTGTGTTCCGCACACGGAGCATATGGTCGCTGATGGACCTGACGCACAACGTCTCTCGAGCTCTATTGAGTCTCATCACGTTATCACTCCATTTCTATTGAAAGACCGACCAAACTTCTTATCAGTAAATTCCTTCAGACACACACACAAGCACAAACACACACACATTTTAAAATTCGCAATTTTTTTGATATCTCGAGACCCACTGCGGGAATTTTTCTGAAATTTGGGTAATGTTGAGAACCCTAACTGCTCTATCTTTTGTGAAAGTCCCTTGTTTCAAGATTTCTCCCGAACCAAGATTCTGGAATGAGGGGTGTGCGCAGAAGCAATCCTTTTCCAAATCAAGTGCGCGCTTCGCGCGCACCACAAAACAATGTAAACCTTGCAAAGAGCGCCGCTGATGTGAAAGTGGATCTCGAGCAGAACTTTGATGAATACTGGCAGGATCGGAGTGGAAATGCTTTACTCGAAACTGCAACCGAAGTACTGCGACAACTTGAAAATAGAAAGTTGGAATTAGATTGCCAAGAAGCGGCAATCAAAGCGCAACTAGAGGTTGGGGAGCTTCAACAGCAACTGAGTCTCCCAGCCGATAGACTTGGACTCTCAGGCAAACCATCGCTCCGAGCGGGACCGGCTCCTCCCAATTATGACGTCATCGCCCGGACAGCGGCCGAGGGGCCAACTGGCACCGCGGTCCCTGTCCGGTGCCAGTTCGCCCCTCGGTCGCTCTCCGGTCGCTCTCGGAGCCACAGCGGTGCCATCGCCAGAGATAGAGAGACGCGGGATTGGTTGTTCTTTGAGTGATAACGTGCGAGCCACGTTATCACTCAAAGAACAACCAATCCTGCGGGTATAAAAGGCGGCTCGCCTCGTGAAGACGGGTAGTTGGCCTTTCGAGGCCACTCTTGAGAGGTGACCTCGGACCACTCTCAGGAGGGCAATTTTGGCGGCCGAGAGGATCCCTCATGGCCCGCGGTGGGGAAGGCATCCTCATTGCGGACCATGCTGGGATGGTATCCTTTTTGCGGCCTGTGGCAGGATTAACCTCCTGACCCGCAGGCTGTAACAGGTACCTTATCCTCTTAACAGGCCTAATCCTCTCCAGGAGAGGCGGAAATAAAGAAAAATAGCAATTAGGAAATTTTTGAAAATCGCCCGAACAGAGACCGCAGTGCCAGTTGGGACCGAAGATCGCTCCGAGCGATACTGCTGTGGCCCGGAGAGCGGCTGCTGTGGCCCGAGTAGATGGCTAATCTTCGCTCGGAGCGGAGAGGCAGCGCCGCTCGAGTAGCTCTCCGGTACCGCTCGGAGCGATGGTTTGCCTGAGCTAGAACGCCGGTTGCTTGGTAATGAGCTGAAGCTACCGAAATTCAATGGTAATCCGTCCGAGTTCGGACCCTTTTGGAAACTGTTTGAAAAATTAGTGCACAATCAACCTTATTCCAACATTGAAAAGTTATCGATCCTCCTAGGTTGCTGCAAAGGAGATGCTGCGCGTACATTGCAAATGATCCCACGAACAGGTAGCTCTTATGAAAGAGCAGTAACTGGATCCAAAGCGTACAACGCTTGCAATGATAAAGAAGCTACAGAGTCTCAAGTCATGTCGCGAGAATTCGAGATCTTTACGTAACAACTTAAGCGATGTTCAAGCAATCATTTCTACATTGGAAACGCCAGGCGAGACTGTAAACTCTACACACGTGATCAACATGGTGTTAGACACTTTTTCGAAAAAAGTACAAGATGAAATAGCCAGAAAGGAATTTGATTCAGGGAAAACCTGGAGTATGGAAGAATTGCTTGAAAATCTCTCGGTTGTCGTAAAACGAAATGAGCACATGGAGTATCGTAATGAAGACCGGAACGACGGGCATTCGCGTTCCGTTTTTCACGTTCGTTCAAATGAAAGAGCCCCTGCAATCAGATGCAAGTGTGTTGGAAATGTTTCTCCACAGCACATATTTCTCGATTCTGTAGGAAAAACAACTGTTATTTGTGTAATGGACCTCACAATTTTGTTTTGTGTCGCAAAAGGCAATCAGAATCGCGACGGATGCAAACTAATCGTAATTGGTCACCAAGAAGCTACTCTCCTAGCCGGACAACAATACAGGACTCAACATCCTCCACTCAACGACGATACGCACAACGAGCAGGCAGACTGAGGACTGACGAAAGAAGGAACCGCTCACCAGGTACCAGCAATTTCCATCGTAGGAATCATCATGCTCGTTCTGGAACTAGATTTTCTCCGTCTCCTAGAAATTCTCCTTCTCGCTCTGTGGTTAGATTTTCTCCGTCCCCGAGAAATTCTCCGTCACGTCCGAGAGTGCGCTTCCCGCAATCTCCTCCGCGTAGAGCAGGGACTGACATTAGTGTAAGGCCCTAGTTATACACCGGCGGGACGCTGCGGAAATAGCAAGACAACTATCACTTATATGCGCCCTAACTGCGCTCAGGCATGCCAAAAGGAACAGTAGTCGCAGAAAAACGCGCCGGAAGGCCGCACAGAGCAGTTATACACGCCGCGGCACCGTATACTACATCCTTACGGGACCTGCCCTGTTGGAAATTTGCCAATTTCCACCAGCTGATTATTTTTCAGATTTAAAATTGTTAAAACATAACCAAAACGACATAACGAGCACTGTAATGACGAGAGGAATTGACTATCAGTGCTATTCTGCAAATAAAAAGTGTCAGAAGCGAAAAAACCGATAAAATACCATTAACAACGCCTGGAAATTTTTGTCCGCAGTATTGCGTCAAAGACGCCGAAGACGCAACATTGCAGACGAAACCCAGATTCACGCAGCAAGCGGCGGCAATGTCATCGCGAGACGTTTTCATTCCGCTGGTGTATAACTAGGGCCTAAACATGCAAATGTTGCGAAATGACCTTTCCTCCTGTCCTCAGGACAGTGCGAAACTCGGAATTGCGCGATCAATGATAGTTCAAGTGAAAATATGTTACCCATGTAGCGGAAAATGGGGAATGATTTATGCTCTTCTTGATTCCGCATCGGATCAATCTTTCATCCTAACCAGCTTGGCCCAACGGCTTCAGGTGCAATCAAACTCGGAGGTCTCGCTCATGGTTAATACTTTGGGTGGAAAAGCTGAGAAGAAAACGTTGAAAAGAGTAACAGCCTCAGTGTGCAATGGGCAGGGAACTTCTATCCAAATGGAATTTCTAACGTCACCAAAAATAACTCAGGCTCTAGTCCTGCATGAACTGAATCAGGAAGACATGTTAATTATTCAGCAACGTTTCCCGGAGTACCACGACTTAAATTTTTCGTGCAAGGTAACTCCAGAAATTTTAATTGGAAATGATTATTTTAATTCCGTAATGATATTAGAGGAACCGGTTACACGTCTGCCATCCGGCCTTTTTATGACTGCAACGCTCTTTGGACCGGTAATATCGGGAATCTCCGGGAGGTCCGAATTTTGTAGTTGTGACCAGGAAACTTATGAGAATATTGCAATCCACGCTGTAAACAATGATTATGAAACCCCTCTGGATTATTCCGATTTATGGAAATTACCTGGAATTGGGACAGAAGAACTCACTACGGACCAGGAATTAAATGAAAAAATTGTCAAGGAATTCTATTCCAAGGTTGAAATGCGCAACGGAAAAAATCTTCATCCGTTTTTCATGGAAAAATAATAAGACCGACCTAGCTGATAAAATAACCTAGCGCTCAGTACAATACCCACCCTAAGTTTTGGCAAAAAGGCGAAAAAAGCGCGGAAATTCGCTTTTTTCGTCTTTTGATCATAACTCGCTTCAAAGTGAACGATTTTCAAATTTGAAGACAGTTTTGGAATCAGCATTGATCCCTCTTTCTTTTTGATCGATACGTGGCTTACTCTGAAACAATGCATATAGGGTTGACACAATCAATCGAGTGGGTGAGTATGAGCTGCTGAAATGTGTGACTGGGTCTACTCTAGTTTATTCGAATATTCGGTTCAGTTTTTCTTTTCATTTTTATAATTTGTATTTTTATATTTTCAATTCTTTAAAAATTTAATCTCACTCTTCCTCTAGGTATTATTTATTAGCTATTCATTCAGTTATTTGCTTGAAACTTTTTGGTTCTTAAATATTCTGGTTTTTTCTATTTGTATTTAATACTTATTTCAATTAGCTATATTGGATTTTTTATACGAATTTTCACTGTAATTTGAATACTTTATAATTCAGTTTGATTACTATAACTATCGCTTTATCTGAAAAATGGTTTCAATAACAACGATAAAATATTATTCGGATATGAATCGTTTCAACTTTGACTTCAGACGAACAATTCATAACACTGAAAACTTTTAGAGTCTTCGATGTAGGAGCAAATTCAAGTTTCAGTTGTTTGTGTCAATATTGAAATTTTCTTGGAGTTATTATTTTCAAAATCCAGAAATTACCATTCGTCGCCCTGATTTCTAGAATTTTTTCAAGTTTGTGAAAACAGTTATTTTTTGAAGTAGTTATGACATATTTCACCCTTCCATGAAGTTGAAATTCATCAGAATCTATGAAACTTCAACCTGAAAAACATTACTAATCGAATCTTGTCGTATTGTGAATTTTGAAACTGTCTCCATACCTGGGAAACAGTCAAGATTTACTTTTGATCCTGCCTGGTTTTGGATGAACTCCGCGCTGGCAATGGTCCCCTTAGCTGCCTGCGCCTCCACTACTTCCACTCTATCTACCTGTTCCTCTCGACGGTCTAACGCACTCCTCGCTCGAAGACAGTCCCGGAAAGGGATTGAATTTGAGCAGCGAAGATGGGCTAGAAAGACAGCGGTGGAAGGTGCGGTCCTTGGAAAACCAATGTTCCGAAAGCATAATGGGTGGCTTCTGCAATGTTGGTGTACGGGGACGAGATAAAAAGCAGTTAACTGTATGAGGGGCTCTTTTTCGGACAGCTTCGGAGGGTTCAGAAAATAAAGTTTAACTGTGTGGATGGCCAACATCATACGTGCATTTAGAGAAAATCGGAACAGGAACTAGCTCTATGGGTTGTCCTTTCCTGGGATTCCAGTCCCGTTCTCGAATTGTGCTATCGGTGAGTGAATCCTTAGTCGCAGACCATCCAGAAACCGACGCGCGCGGCCGCGGCGCATCACCGCACTGATGACTCCACCAAGCAAAAGGTGTGACTCAACCAACTAACTGCTCTTCGACAATTGCGGTCAGAAATTATTGAATACAAGGAGAAGGATCGGAATATGGAATTTTCATTTTCTCAATTTCATAAAAATCACCCGCGAGCATTGCACCCACACGGATAAATGCTTTCTTTTCTGAACCCTCCGAAGCTGTCCGAAAAACAGCCCCTCATACAGTTAACTGCTTTTTATCTCGTCCCCGTACACCAACATTGCAGAAGCCACCCATTATGCTTTCGGAACATTGGTTTTCCAAGGACCACACCTTCCACCGCTGTCTTTCTAGCCCATCTTCGCTGCTCAAATTCAATCCCTTTCCGGGACTGTCTTCGAGCGAGGAGTGCGTTAGACCGTCGAGAGGAACAGGTAGATAGAGTGGAAGTAGTGGAGGCGCAGGCAGCTAAGGGGACCATTGCCAGCGCGGAGTTCATCCAAAACCAGGCAGGATCAAAAGTAAATCTTGACTGTTTCCCAGGTATGGAGACAGTTTCGAAATTCACAATACGACAAGATTCGATTGGTAATGTTTTTCAGGTTAAAGTTTCATAGATTCTGAAGAATTTCAACTTCATGGAAGGGTGAAATATGTCATAACTACTTCAAAAAATAACTGTTTTCACAAACTTGAAAAAATTCTAGAAATCAGGGCGACGAATGGTAATTTCAGTTTTGAAAATAATAACTCCAAGAAAATTTCAATATTGACACAAACAACTGAAACTTGAATTTGCTCCTACATCGAAGACTCTAAAAGTTTTCAGTGTTATGAATTGTTCGTCTGAAGTCAAAGTTGAAACGATTCATATCCGAATAATATTTTATCGTTGTTATTGAAACCATTTTTCAGATAAAGCGATAGTTATAGTAATCAAACTGAATTATAAAGTATTCAAATTACAGTGAAAATTCGTATAAAAATCCAATATAGCTAATTGAAATAAGTATTAAATACAAATAGAAAAACCAGAATATTTTAGAACCAAAAGTTTCAAGCAAGTAACTGAATGAATAGCTAATAAATGATATCTAGAGGAAGAGTGAGATTAAATTTTTAAAGAATTGAAAATATAAAAAATTCAAATTGTAAAATGAAAAGAAAAACTGAACCGAATATTCGAATAAACTAGAGTAGACCCAGTCACACATTTCAGCAGCTCATACTCACCCACTCGATTGATTGTGTCAACCCTATATGCATTGTTTCAGAGTAAGCCACGTATCGATCGAAAAGAAAGAGGGATCAATGCTGATTCCAAAACTGTCTTCAAATTTGAAAATCGTTCACTTTGAAGCGAGTTATGATCAAAAGACGAAAAAAGCGAATTTCCGCGCTTTTTTCGCCTTTTTGCCAAAACTTAGGGTGGGTATTGTAGGTTACATCAGCTTTTTAAAATAAAAATGAAGAACCCACAATGTTGGGATGAATACTGTAATATTATAAAGGAACAACTTAACAAAAATTTTATTGAGGAAGTTTCATCCCCACCCGAGATGCCTCTTCGAAGATGAGAGGAGAACTTAGCCCTAATGATGTTATTCATCAAGGTCCAATGTTGCTACCTAATCTATGTGGAATCCTGTTGAGATCCAGGGTTGGGTCGAAAATTATGATCGCCGACGTTGAAAAGGCGTTTCATATGATCTGCCTGCAGGAATCCGAAAGAGATTCTGTAAGATTTCTCTGGTTGAATGATGTCACGCGACCAACAACTCCTCGTAATGTAAAAATATCGCATTTTTGCCGTCTTCCTTTCGGCATAAACGCATCACCCTTCCTGTTGGGCATTTCCATTCAATATGGTACTTCTCAACAAAAAGAGTTCCGAGACGACATATACGAGCAATTGAAATCTAATTTGTACGTGGACAACGTACTTTTGACTGGAAACTCAACAGAATCCCTGGTGGAAAAATATCATTCATGTAAACGTATCTTTGCAAATATGTCCATGAACCTACGGCAGTTCATGACAAATGACGAGTGTAATAAAATAATTGACCCTCCAGATCTGACTAAGAGTAAGTCTTTGAAAATTCTCGGAATTTCTTGGAATCCAAAAGATGACACATTTGCAATTAGGTGTAAGTTGCGTTATCACGAGAATCCGACCAAACGAGCAGTACTGCAAGTAACGCATTCGACTTTTGACCCCTCGGATTCCTTATCCCTCTCCTTGTTCCTGCAAAGATTTTCTTGCAAGATCTTTGGAAATTGGAATATGGATGGGACGATCCCCTTTCCCGTAATCAGGACGAGACATGGAAGTCCATCTGTGACTGCGCGGATGGGTTTACTTCCAATTGCAATCGTGCAATCGATGCATGCGCAAAAGACGGTCCCTATGAGCTTCACGCCTTTGTTGATGCTTCAAACCGTGCGTACGCAGCAGTTGTGTACTTGCGCTCCATCGACTCGCAGGGATCCATTCGCAACTCACTCTTAATGGCACGACAAAAACTCGCGCCCATCAATTTGAAATCAAAAGCGTTGACAATACCTCGGCTGGAGCTGTTAGCCCTGTTAATTGGAGTGAGGTTAACAGAATTTGTAATGCACGAACAGTCATTGAAAATATCGAAAAATTTGTATTTACGGAGACTCCAAAGTCGCGTTACAATGGATCCAATTGAAAATTAGTAATGGAGTTTTCATAAATAATAGATGTAAAAAAATTCACTCAAAGCTCAATGCATGGGTGAAACAAGGGATATCTACATATTTGTATCATATTCCAACTAATCTCAATCCTGCTGATTGCGCAACTAGAGGGGTCACGAAAGGTCAATTGGTAAATCATATGTGGTGGACTGGACCGTTTTTGCTCCACAAAAATACAAATCCCAACTTGGAAACTTTCCAATGGAATAACTCCGAAAATGAGGTGAATGAAACGGAAAAAATAACTCAGACAAATGCAATAAATGTCACAACAGCAACGAAAGGTCAGCGTAATAATGACCACTCGGTATTCAGCCGTGAATTTTCATCTCTTTTGAAATTGAAACGGACGACAGTTCTAGTATTGAAATTTCTTAAAAAAACAACTTTATAATAGGCTAAAGATCAGGGGTCAAGAAATTTTGAAAGCGGCTGTACCGGAAATTGCACAAATGAATTTGACAACTCCTCTTGTCATACCTGCAGCGGAAGATTTGGAATATGCGGAAAACTGTATCTCGAAACATATGCAAACCATAATAACTCTCGACGAGGTCGAAAAATGGGAGAATTTGTCACTTTTTCAGGATGAAAAGGATATTGTCCGTTGCAGAGGTAGAATTTGGCAATTACATCTCTCGAGAGATAGTGTGGAGCCTATTTTGCTCCTACCCCATCATGCGACTACTCGGCTTTTCGTCAATTATTATAATGTCCAATGTGGACACCAGGGAGTAAATGGAACCTAGGACTTGTAATTGAAGTATTACCGGACATCGAAGGAAAAATCCGATCGGTGAAATTACGTACTATGAATTCAACACTGGGAAGGTCTATCAATATGCTGATACCTCTGGAAATAGTGGACAACACAGAAACAGTTAAAGAACAGGTTAATGCAACAGCAAGTATATGTAGGAAAAAAAAGATATAGGTATTCCGTGAAAATCGAAACTCAGTCGTCGAGCAAAGAGTGATGAAAATAATGGTGAAGTTGGGAACATAATTAGTGTTCTGGTAAAACTATTGGTTCGTAAAAGCGGTATTGAAAACACGCGGAAAGGCAAAGACTACAGCAAAGCTGATGCCACGTCATAAGGGTGTGAACTTAACGAACCTCATTCAGATCCGAAAATTAATCAGATGGTTTAAAAAAATGTAAAAAGGTACGAAGTACAAATAATGTAAGAATCAGAACAAAATATGTATCTGTATAATATGTAAGTAGTACCATGTACTAGAAAGTTGGAAAATTCACAAATCGAAAAGTAAAACAGACCGAAAAAGAGTAAAAACCTATGAAAATAATCTGAAACTCTTTCAATTTTTTCATCAGTAAGATGAAAATATGCAAACGAAGGGTAAAAACCTGAATGGTACGCTGGTGGGGAGGATGCGTTTAATCCGCAAAGGTAAAACTTCCGTTGTTCGGGAGTGTCATGAACCGTTGCTGGTTCATGATAAGAATAACTTATGCGCCCCCACAAATTACACACAGGCCCGCCCCTGTCCTGCATAAAAGGCGGACGGAGCCGTGTGAAGGGGTTCTACTCTGTTCTCTACCAGCAGCCAGGACCGGCACTATGCCCTTCCTCTGCCCAGCAGCCACATTCCTGGAAGTTACATCGAGCCCAGGTGAGTACTGTAACATCTCGCTCTAATGTAGAGCTGAGGACTCACCAGCGTCCAATGGAAGGAATATTGGAAGGGAAATACTGAGATGCAAAGGAACTCTCTGGTGGAATAGAAAAGGAACAAGGCCCTAAATGAAATAGAAGTACTTTGTACTTAACTCTAATAAGAAGGTTTAAATGACTTTAGTAATATATGTCTTTGTCCGCAATAAATATAAAATATAATGTGTTGTAAGTAGAAAAAAGAACCACCTAAACCATATCGAACTGTGATGCAGTTCGAACAGATCGAAGTTCCAACTAGACTCGCCGATTTCTATTGCGGTGCGGTCCAAATTCGTGTTTTTAATGTTATCCACATTTTGACCACAGCATACACCACCTATGTAATAAAATTCTTTTTGTACATTTTGACATTACAGGATCGCTTGTGTGCTCTTACGTCTCCGCGTATTACGCTTCTTGTATTCTTCGAGATTTCGCTTTCAAAACTGCAGCAACCACGATCTAAGAAACAATGCCATTTGTTACATTTCTTAAATTTTCGGGTGTTTTTCGGAGTCTACCTGAATTTCGGAATCCATCCCTTGAATAGAGGGCCGAGTAGACATGGTCATTCGACACTACTTTTCAAATAAACGAAAGAACATTGCATTTTCAGAAAACAATTGCATATTCATCCGGAAAAAATTTAGAATTTAAATGGCAACTGTCAGAAAGTTTCTAATGAATGACTTTTCAATATATTGCGTTTTTGAAACTTATGAAGGAGGAAGTGTAATTCAATTCTCTTTTTGAATTGCCCGATTGAATGAGAATTTCTAATGAAAACTTTCCGAAATTTCCGAATGAGTGAACTAATCTGAAAGCTTTAAAGGCAGTGTCCACGATTAAAATCGTTCTTCTGTATTTCAGCCTATCTTGAAAACGGTCCCATGCTAATTCCAAAGATGTGTCCGAAATCGTACACGACCTTCTGGGATCAGAGTTATGGTCCCTCAAAAATTGAGCTAGGGAAGCATGGTGGACGAGTTTTCCGAGGCTTGTAACTTCCGTCTTTTGCAGCCGATGTATGCGAGCTGACCTGTGTAAAGAGAGAAGTTGAGAATGAAGGGAAGAACGGGGCTTTCGGTCGAAAACCATCGCTCATTTCGCGATTTCCAGTGTTCCTTCGTTCACGTCGAGAAACTCGACCGCGAGCGAAAGGGCTAGCGCGAGCGGACTTCGGAGCCATATGGAGCTCTTTCTGGCTCGTTTTCGTTTGTTCTTTCGACCCCAGTGCTCCAATGAGACTCTGAACTTTCGATTTCCGGCCAAAATCCGAGGACGAAATTAATCGTGAACACTGCCTTTAATCTATCCGTTTGGTATTAATATTCGGAAAAGTATTCGGCCTATTCGATTCGACTTTTCAAATATTTCATAGATATTTCCACACATTTCTTTTCAATGACAGAATATTGCACACGATGCTACTTCCCAATATCTCTTTAGATTCCCAAATAGACCATTTCGCGCACAGTTATGAAAAAAAGCGAAAAAAAACCCTTTTTCGTGTTTTTTTTTTCGCCGAAAACGCAAAAATTAAGACCAGTATTGTACTTGACGATTTCTCACAAAAAATCTCACTTCATTCGAGTTACAGACTTTGTTTTCATTTTTGGTTGCTTCGAAATGCGTGCTTTTTTGAATGATCGACTGCTCGAATTACTCGAAAACCACATTTTCACAATAACGATTTCTAAATTCAGGGCGTGGACGAGAATCATGAGCCCTGCTGATTTCGGCAAGCGCGCGCTAATCGCGAAATCTAAGCGAATCGATAATGCTAACTGCGGCAAAGTTGCTTGGCAATTTGCCATCGAAACGTGTGCGGCGCCACAAGCTCGTCCGATTGGGGGGCGCACCGGGAGAGCTTTCAAAGCCGTTTGTATTTATTTCTGGCCAGTTTTCGTTGCTTTCTTCGACCCTATCCTCTACAGCACCTGCCAACTTAGTGTTTCACACCGAGACCTCGAGAACGAGATTTATCGTGAACACTGCCTTTAATGGTTCTAGCAAGATTCTGTGTCGGTTTCTCAACGCAGCTGTCATGAAGACTACTCAAACTGACTTACTGTCCGATTAACCTGGATGAGATTTTCATCGAGATGTCTACATTGAAGTATCAAAGGTTGATGTATGCAATTTGTGCTTGGTTAGCATGGAATCTTATTTGGATTACGTTTTGACGACTTCCGCATTCGTATGGGTTTGGAAAGCTAAAACACATAAAGAAACAAATCGTTCGAGTGCCATTTCAAAGGAAAGGATCTATAAGAAAGCGTGTAAAATGGGTGACTGGCGAAAACTGGAAAGCTGTATCATCAGCTAAATCGGTGTGTTGCTTAACAAACAACTATTCGATATCCCCTATTATGGTGAGGGCAGCTATATTCGACTCACCTCGGAGGCTTCGCAGCGAGGTCGCGTAGGTGTCTTGAAAAATACCTACGCGACGTCAACGCTCAGCCGACGCGGCAATCGGCTCTTCAGCGAGGTGCGATTGCGGAGCCTACTTCGCTATCGGCACAGATTTTCTCAGAGTAGTGTGGGCTCACCAACAAAATAAAGCGTTATGTGACTTGTCGCGATAAATCAGAAGCTTCTCTAATTGTAAGTTTGTATCCATTACCGCGTATTTGAAAAAAAAGTAACTGCACAATGACTATTGTTCAATGTCGTTTTCTCGTCGGTCGGTACCCGCCACATAATTTCCATAGCCTCAGATAAAAAAAACCGCTTTCGAAGGGATTTAGCCTAACTGACCACCCCTTTCAACCTTACCTAACTCCCCCATGCGAACCACACAGCGGTAAAAGCTCATACACGTGCATTGAATTCTCTTCAAATTTTGTGTTTCAGCCTTCAATGATTAGTGAATTCCTTCTGTCAGGGTTTGGGGTGGTGTATGAAGTCCGGGAGGTGGTAATAAGTCACGTGAATGATCTTGTCGTGTCACCGATGCACGAAGGTCGAGACCCCAGGTGATGCCGGGAACTGGATCTCATCGAAGTAATGAGGATGAAGGTGTTTTGCTGAAGAAGGGAAAAAAACTCAGATTGCTCGTTGATTTTTTGGTTGTTCCAATGGCAGAATGTTGAGAACCGAAAAACGTAGTTCCCCAACCTTCCTCTAAACGAATGCGCAATTGCATGAGCCTAATTATACTTTGAAGGTTCTGGTGAACTGGAAGGTACGTACAGCTCAATACGGTTTGGAGTGGTTAGATATGTGACGAAACAGTGCTAAAGTGATGGAGGCACAGATGGTCGTGCTTTGTGCTGCTATTCAAATTCTGAAAGGAAAGAAATGGTAATAGCAATTTCGTGATTGGACAGTAAGAAACCTTGCCCCTCACGTAATGTTTGATACCAAGGACAGCTAAAACCATTTCTGCGCTGCGGGAATATAACGAATTATCGGAAAATGGAAATTATTCGCTCCAACACTCTAATAGTCACCTGATGATTACTAAGGGAAAAGTTAGTGGTTGAGAGAACATCGTTCTTGTTTTTGAGCGCGTTGGGCGTCAGACGAACAGGTTGAAACTTTAGGCCTGAATGTAGTCGTCCACCAAAGCAGTTTCCGCAGGCAAGAAAGTGTTATTATTATAAAGCTCCGAAGTTATTACAAATCATGTTGATCGAGAGTTTGGAGGTGAATGCTATTTTCACTCAGGGAATCTGTAGGTCGGAAATCATGAGCAAAGTCCGTAATTTAATTCCGGAGAACGGCGCGGTGTGCATGAATAAATGGCAATAAAGTATAACTTAAGAATGATTAAGACTATCTAACTGCAAGGCTCTGACAGTTTCGCCAGAACGGTGGTAGACATTCTGCAGGTATCTTATGCCTGCATGTTTTTGTTTTTACTCTTGTCGCTGCTGTAGGGAAGGGAGTTCCGTGTTGACTTTACTGTGCAAATAGAACGTGAAAAGTCGCCGGTATAACAGTGAAAATAGGTTTGATGTTGATTGCGAAGAAGAAAACTTGTATCCAAAGCGAACAGAATTAGTGGAACCCCGGAAAGGTACGAAGCATGAAGAGGTACCCTCCCTACACATACGGGGCAACGTCTCGATGAGAGCTTTTAGATGGTCTCGAAAACTGGAATACATGAGATGAATCAGCATGCTATCGTCCAACCGTAGCCTCTTATATTTAATTTTAAATGAAGTGACAAAATTCCCAGATCCTTTCCCGAGTGCATTTGAAAAGGGTGGTACGTACGTCTGGTAATGCCATAGTTGCTAACGTGGCGTCCCTTTCTGCTTCTACCGTGTTTTGATAGGAAGAACTTGTCTTACCGCTCAGGCCCTGCGGTAGCGACGCCATCGCTGGCGGCTCAAACAGGGTTCTTTCCTTGCGTTGCCATCTGACAGGGTTCTTTCCTTGCGTTTGCCATTTGCCAAGGGTCGTAGGTACGTGAATGAAAACCGGCTGCGTCAAACGGCGATTTTATGGGTTTCTTTCACTCATGATTTGAGGGAACGTACCCTTTCCGAGATTGATTAGTGAGAGCTCTGTGTGCGGAACCTTTTTATTTTCACGGACTTTTTTCACTGGCTTCTCTGAAGTTCATCTTTGCACCACTTTGTTCCGGCCCGATTTCCATAGGCACTTCTGCCTGAAAGCGATCGAACTGATTGTGATCACCGTTAGACCACAACAAAGAGGGTGGGTTTTTTCTGTGAATCTCGTCGCAGGTGAACTAGGTTATGCACCCCTCAACAGCTGCTGAACTGCATTAAGGACTTTAGTTGAAGGTACATTGAGAATCTGAGTTAAAGGCAGGGTTCGCGGTAAAAACGACTTTTGAGTTCTTTTCATAAGAATGTAGATTTGGCCATCGCAAAAGTAAAAGTAAGTGAAAAAACCCGGAAATTCGCGGGAAAAATGCTCAAAAACAAAGTATAACGGCTAATTACCGGTGTCGGCCGGCCCCCTAATTAACGCGATTTTTATTAATGCTTGCTTATCCGACATTTATTTTGCTGCTAAAGTATTCATTAGTCTCCAGAAATGTTCAGAAAATACTTTAGAAGCAAAATAAAAGTAGACAAACCAGGCTTTTACCCAAATCTCGGTAATTGGGGGCGGGAGGACACCAAGCCATAACTTTCTCCTGAGCGTTTTTTCTCCAATTTCTTACTTATTTTCACTTTTGTGATGGCCAGATCTACCATTCTACGGTGATAGCACAACAACCGATTTTATCGAGAACCCTGCCTTTAAAGGCAGTGTTCACGATGATTCTCGTTTCCAAGTTTTCCACTCAAAACAATGCGTTGGCTACCAAGTGTCACCAAAATCACGAAGAAACGGCGAGAAACGCACTAATTCGTCTTATTTCAGTGACATTATTCTCTGGCCTGGACTAGTTGTCCGATTGGATGAACATGTTCACGGTGGTTGTCACCGGTAAAAAATGGGACTAATCGAAAATGGAAGATTATTTTGGGCAAAACAGTATTAGTTAGGACCCGAAGGAAAGAACGGAGCAACACAGAATGGAGAATTGCAAAAGACGGGTCCACATAAGATTTCATTGTCACAACGAATAGTCCCATTGATACTTAAGAGGCGGGCTGATACTTGAGGATTGTGCGCCCTTCTGGTGCGTTTTTCTCGGTTTCTTCGTCATTTCAGTTCTACTCAAGGACCAAACAATCGATTTAGCGATTAATCTCAAAATCGAAGATTATCGTGAACACTGCCTTTAACCGGCGTATGCACTGATCATCGAAAACTGCCTGAGCGCAAAACTCGGTATGTTCCGCGATTAGCTGTTTCAAATCGCACCATTCCCATTTCATGAGCTGGGTTATCAGATTCTCAGTTTTCGACAGTTCTACTATGACAGTGCAGCAGCTACTATTGAAAGATCATTTACTGCACTCAAAATCCCTTCACGACTTTTCGTTTTTGCGCGAGTATCGGCAACCTCACCCAGGCTCTCATGAACCCGCTACAGTAGGGATTGCAGCGAGTCTACCTCTAAAAAGATTATCATCATAGAGAGTTTTACCTGCGTCGCTCGCTGGTGGAAGATTCCCACATGCTCCATCAGCATCGTGACTTGCGACTGCAGGTTTGTCACTCCGGCGTCTTCGATTTGCGCCTGAGCCAGGCTTTGGTCAACTTGTCGTCCGTCATATCTGAAATCATGCGGTTATTTGGGACTGCTGGTCCAAAAAAATTTACGCCGCGTACTCTTGCGCAAATTACGCGGTTCCAAGCTATCAGTTAATTCGGGCAGCGACCTGCTCCAATTTATGTGCTTGCTACACTACTGGGCGGTTTGTCCAGTTCAGTAGTTGCTACTCTACAGTAGCTTAACTACCACTGTTGACGGTCTTCCAGTTGTCATCGCGTTTCACCTTCGGAATCCGACGTTGATGCTTTGACTGCAGTTCTTAATTCCACTGCAGTCGCCCGTGTTCTTGGCTGTTGCGGTTTTCGTGAAGCTTCGGCTCCTTCTGGTCTTCAGTTCTTCGGCTTCGGCTCCCAAGTAGCTGCCACTGCAAAGAGGGACAAAGCACAGAATCCTTCATTTCATACCACATGGCCCTTTTATATGATGTTTATGATTAAGCAATAACAAACAACATCTCTTATCCGCAGAAATTTGTGGGGAAGTTCCCGAGGACAACAGACCTGAACTAGTCGTAATCACTCGGTCGAGGATTTATACACAACGATAAGCCGTTCGAAACAGTCGACTCCGGGGGAGAACAAGGGAAGCTCGCTTCACGGTTGTTCCCATGGCCTCTCCCCGAGCGTGATGAACGAGAAAACAAAGCCGCAGTGTATACGATGATGCAAACTGGCCAGTCTCAAGGTGGTTCGCACTTGGCAAGTTGAGGGAGCAGACTTGCCACTCAAGGACGGTGTAAGGTATCTCCGCCCAGATTATCAGGGGAGATAACAAGCTTCGCTGCAACCTTTCGTCAAAGCTGAATACATTTGGCCGTATTCCTGCTATCGAAGAACAGGAAACTGTTGAAAACAGCGAGTTTCGGCGAGCTGACTTTTGATAAATAAATGACCAATGGGTGTTGGATTGCGACAGCTTGGAGAAGATTGGCGATCGGGAGAACAAGGGAAGACCGGCTAGCCGGAGGTCCCCTCCGCCTCCCCTCGATTCGGGGGAAGTTCCCCAGTTTTTTCGAGGGAAGTTCTGCTGTCGTTCACTGGAACTTCCCCACAAATGTCTGAGTCGGGCTAATAGCCACAGTATCCCTATCAAAGGTACACTTCAAATAGAAGGGTAAGTGCTGCTAATAGATGAAAAAATATAATGCTAACATAAGAATGGATCATTCTATGACTTCAGGGAATCCTTTTCGATCGCCAGTACCATGGATGCGTGCGGACAGATACGGGAAGGGAACTGGAAAAGAAATGCAATACTATGACAGAAAAAGGATAACACAAAAAAGCTAGAGCGAGCGTCGCAAGAATCCTTTTTTTTCAAAATTGGTCCTGCTAGGCACAATTTTACAAAGGTAAGTGTCTAGTAAAGCCCCTTTCACACTTTTTAGCCGTCCGACGTCGAACAGCGCCGCACATCGCGGCTGCAGTTCGAGAGAAGTTGCGGTGAGAGACCGTCACTTCCAACTCCCCAGTACAAAAATTTAAGGCGAAAACCAACAGTTTCCAACCGGTCCTAACTTGCTCTGACGTCGTAGCAAATATTTACAACGTCGGCGTCGCTGCCTTATCTCTGAAGTTTTCGATAATGTTACGAGCAGGTTAAAATGCTAAAATCATGTTTCGCTGGGCCTTATGAGCGTGGAAAAACTTGCAGTTTAGTTATTGTTAGTTACAAATAGCGCTGTTCGGCAGGCAACCTAGTAGACGTCGGAAGCGTGACAAATATTTCCAGGAACAACTAACTGTAAGGCTTTTGCAACCTCTTCCTTTATTGATCAGTTTCATCTTTTTCCACCCTTCACTTTGCTCGTGCGTTACACATACTTTCTCAAATCTTTTTTTTTGCACTGCTTATCAAATTTCCTGGTAGAAACCTGTTATTGTTTGCGCTAACTTCGAGACGAGGAAGCAAGCACGACTAAAAAAATATATAACAGCGTGTTCAGAAGTCAGGTTTTGACGGCATTGTGGCATTTCATTAACAGAAAATTTTGAATGCTAAAAATTTTTAGGCACAATCTCTAGATGGGGGCTAGCTGAGATCATCAATGCCGCTTACATTAGGACTCTGAAAATGCGCTCCCAGAGTGTTATGGCCTCCAAAAAATGGACTTGGGGTTGATAGTCTAGCACATCTGGGTCGATAATCCGTGCAAATGTCTAACATCTTTGAAAAGAATAGCACCAAGAGCTCTACTGGAAAATTATGTGGTGGTTTTTTAACTGATTTTATTATATTATACTTATAATATGGTTATTAACTGATGGTATTATTTTATATTAGATAGAGAATCTGAATATCTGTATCAAAAAGATTTGGCATGAAGATTGGAGTTACTACCACACATTTCTTGTACCTTATGGCTATTTTGGTGTTACAAAGAAGTCTTCGAGCGATATTTTAAGCTTTCATGCTTTGCAAAAAGGTTTCGAGTAGTTTTCTACGGCCTTCTCTTCGTGGCAAACTAACGATGTTTCCAAGTGATAAAACAACGGCATTAGTAAAAGATCGAAGTTGTTCTTCACTGCCAGAAAATCCCCTTTTGGAAGAAGATGATGGAGCAGTCGTAAAATATACGAGGAACAGAGAGCCGTGCTCGCAGCTACAGCCAATGTTTATTGCCAAAGTAGCTGGGGTACACATCAGCGAGTGGAGAGAAGATGTGAATTGCATGTTCTACAAAATACTGCGTAATACCGTAGAAATCACACTTCTAAGCAAACTTCTGCTCTCCTGTGACTGTGTTAATTCAAATGGGCACAAATGGTTAGCATCTGAATGAAGAATATATGTACGATGAAGCAATAATGTTCCAAGTCACAGTTTACAACAGCCTTGGTGACTTAAAGGCATCGTTCGCGCTGGAAATCAAATTTCATTTTTCGGGCTCAATTTCAAGATTGAGCCTGGTAGACCACACTGGTAAACTTTGGCGCGTCAAAAACGTTGGGCAATGAAGTTGGAAGGCGTCAAAGATGAAGATCAGCCACCAATTCTCACCAGTCATCTAGCACTTTTTCCTAGAATGTTGGTGCGACCGCAAGACAACATGAAAAATAGTTACGGCACGAACTCCACACGCAGAAGAACTCCTAAAATGACAGTGACGAGGCCTCCAAAGGCAGAAAAACTTCAAAAAGGATTTTGGCGCGAAATTCAAATTCATATTTACAATGTGTTCCGATTGACTTCTCTTTACATATGAAGGTTTTTCATGGGCCCCTTCGACATTTTCGTTCACTAGAGAGGCCAAGCTACACAAAAACATGAAAAAATAGTATACGGTTTTCTGCGCGTACGATGCCTTTAAAAGCAGTGTTCACGATGAAAATTGTTTTTTCTGTTTTCCCGCCTATCTTGAGAACGGCCGCATGCTGATTCTAATGATGTCTCTGAAATCGTACAAGACCTTCTGGGAACGGAGTTATGGTCCCTCAAAAATTGAGCTAAGGAAACATGGTGGACGAGTTGTCCAAGGCTTGTAAGTTCCGTCTTTTGCAGCCAATGTATGCGAGCTGACCTGAGTAAAGATAGAAGCTGAGAAGGAAGGAAAGAACGGGTCGAATGATTGGAAATCATCGCTCATCTCACGATCTTGAGCATTCATTTGTTTACGTCGGTGGGCGTGTGATGCGCTTTTGAGGTTTGCCTTGCGCTCGAAATGGAAACTTCAGACTCTTTTGGAGCTTTTCCTGGCTCGTTTTCATGCATTCTTTCGACGTCAACGTTACAGAGTGCCCCTCCACTACCCATTCCTAGTGGAAACTGAAACACATTTTTTATCGTGAACACTGCCTTTAAAGGCAGTGTCCACGATGATTCTCGTTTCCAAGTTTTCCACTCAAAACAATGCGTTGGCAACCAAGTGTTACCAAAATCACGAAGAAACGGCGAGAAACCCACTGACTCGTCTTATTTCAGTGACATTATTCTATGGCCTGGACTAGTTGTCCGGTTGTATGAACATGTTCACGGTGGTTGTCACCGGTAAAAAATGGGACTAATCGAAAGTGGAAGAATATTTTGGGCAAACAGTATTAGTTAGGGCCCGAAGGAAAGAATGGAGCAATACAGAATGGAGAACTGCAAAAGATGGGTCCACAAAAGATTTCATTGTCACAACGAACAGTTCCATTGATACTTAAGAGGCGGGCTGATACATGAGGATTTCGTGCCCTTCTGGTGCGTTTTTCTCGGTTTCTTCGACATTTCAGTTTTACTCGGGGGCCAAACAATCGATTTAACGATCAATCTCAAAATCGAAGATTATCGTGAACGCTGCCTTTAATGAGATGGGTCAATTTTTACAAAGTTGATGCTAGAATAGCTGCGGTTTTTTGAAAAAGAATTTTCTTCCCTGTTTAGTTTTTTGACAAGGCGTGATATAGAATTCGACTTCTCCCTTTAAACAAAGCTCCTTATCACTGCCCGTAAAACTTGTTCCTTTTAGAAATTTGCATTTGAATAAAGTGTGTGGTAGCAGTAGAGAATGATTATATCTGTCGATACTCGTGCCCTATTGAATTGCCTAATCTGCCTTAAAGGCAGTGTTCACGATAATCTTCAATTGCGAGATTATTGGCTATATCGATCAATTTGCCCCCGGGTAGAACTAAAATGACGGTGAAATTGAGAAAAACGCATCAGAAGTACACGGAATCCTTCACTCTCACCCCGCCTTTTTATTCTCACAGGAACTGTTTGTTGTGACAATTAAATCTTCTGTGGACCCGTCCTTTGCAATTCTTTACTCTCTATTGTTTTTTTCTTACCTTGGGACCTTAACTAATACAGCTTTGCATAAAATATTCCTCTATCTTCAGATGACCCATTTTTTCACCGATGACAACCACCGTGAACATGTTCATCAAACCGGACAACTAGTCCATGTCATAGAATAATGTCATTGAAACAAGACGTTTTAGTGCGTTTCTCGCCGTTTCTTCGTAATCTCGGTGACACTCTGTGGCCCACGCATTGTTCTAAGTGAAAAACTCGGGTACGAAAACTATCGTGAACACTGCCTTTAAAGGAAAAAGTTGCACGTTTTTTTGGTCAAAACGTAAGCTTTGGGTACCTATAAGAAGATTAAGAACGGAAGTGCGACAAAAAACGGCCGGTAAGTGGGTGAAAATCTCGTGGGCCGGCCGACCCATTGGGCCACTCCGCCCACGTTCCATAACAGTTCCCCTGAATTTGTGGTTAAATGAGCGATGGTTTCCAATCAAAAGCCCCGTTCTTCCCTTGATTCTCAACGTCTCTCTTTACTCAGGTTAGCTCGCACACATCGGCTGCAAAAAACGGGAGTTACAAGCCTCGGACAACTCGTCCACAATTTTCCCTTGCTAAATTTCGAGGGGTCATAACTCCGTTTCCAGGGTGTCTTGTACTATTCCAGGGACATCATTGGAATCAGCATGGGACCGTTTTCAAGATGGCGGTAAAACAGAAGGCGGAAAAACAGAAAAACGACTTTTATCGTGAACACTGCCTTTAAAAATTCACTATTTTTAATGAAATGATCTGCCTAGGTCGTGAAAAATCTCCATTGAGCTGTCTTGGAGTTCAAAATTTTGGGATAATTTCTCCAAGCGATTTTTGAAAAACTACCTGTTCTTCGCTCATAACATTTTTGCCCTTTATAATGAATCTTTGAAATTCATGAAATTTTGCGTCGAATGATGTTTTCAATTTGATAAAAATACGTTTCTAATCTCTCATCTGATTTCAATTTATGAAACAACGTTTCTTTCACCAAAATCAATCAGTTTTTCGTCCATAACTTTTTTACCCTAGAAGCCCTTTGGTGAGGTTTGTTTTTGGAATCCTCATGAAACTCCACATCGAATAGCGTTTTCAGTTTCAGAAAATACGTTCCCCTTCTTCCAGCCGATTTCAGTTTATAAAGTGCAATTTTTTCGCCGGAAATTATCGGTTTTTCGTCCATAACTTTTTTGTGCTTGGAGATAGACTTTTGGTGAAGGCAGTTTTCGGAATGACGATGGAATTCTGCGTCGAATAGTGTTTCCAGTTTGGAAAAATATTTTCTCGATCCTTCAGCCTAACTCATTTTACGAAACACCGGTTTTTCGCCTAAAACTCTTTAACCGTTGAAGATAGGGTTCGCTTTTGAAATTTGCGTAAAATTCTGCGTCGACTGATATATCGGGTTCCTAACTTTGCTTGCCCCATAAGCCAGCTTAGGTCGGTGGAGCCGAGCTCCATACTTATCTCCATAGGGTGCTCTCGCCTCTATGATATACTCCGATAATCGCCTCATTCAATGTGTGTCGAATATGCATTCAACTCGAGTGACCACACCCATTGGAAGGCTCTATCTCAGGGGCGCTTACTCCAAACAGCGGCACGTGCTGCAAATTCGATCGCGGGAGCATGTGACACTAGATTTATTTGCAGGAGCACGTGCTGCAAGGTAGTCCAGCGCTATCGTAGCAGCACACCGACACGCGAGGCGGCCCGCCCACCGATATGAGAGACGCACAGTTCTGCTGGAGTCAACAACGGGGCTCGGCTCCACCGACATGTCTGGCTTACGGGGCAAGCAAAGTTAGGAACTCGATAAATCTTTCGATGCAGAATTTTACGCAAATTTCAAAAACGACCTTCACCAGCATCATATCTTCAACGGTTAAAAAGTTATAGGCGAAAAATCGATGTTTCGTAAAATGAATTAGTCTGAAGGATCGAGAAAATATTTTTCTAAACTTGAAACACTAGTCGACGCAGAATTCCATCGAGATTCCGAAAACAACCCTTACCAGAGGTCTATCTCCAAGCACAAAAAAGTTATGGACGAGAAACCGATAATTTCAGGCGAAAAAAATACACATTATAAACTGAAATCGGCTGGAAGAAGGGGAACGTATTTTCGGAACTGAAAACGCTATTCGATGCAAAATTTCATGTGGATTCCAAAAACAACCTTGACCAAAGGTAAGCACAATAAAGTTATGGACGAAAAACCGGCAGTGACACCCACCCAGGGTCAGGCACATCGGTGGTCCGGGTCGTCCTTAACAACGACCCCCCCCCCTGAGAGGGACACTTTTTCGGCTAAAAAACGACCCTCTAGGAGTTGTGAAAAAAATTGGTAGACTTTACTGACGCGTTTCCTTTTCGAGGTTTTTTTCAATTTTTGGGGCCTCACCATTCGAAAGTGAATGAATAGCGTTCCATGCGCTTCCGATATCGAAAAAATTCAGCCAGGTGAAAAGCTGAAAAGCATATCAGAAACCGGGAAAATCTTCGCCCTCCGTTTCTGGCCACGGTGGTCCGGTGGGGCTTTGGACCACCGTGGGACCACCGCACATTTGACCGGCCATAACTCGGCTCAAAATCGATTTCATGAGCTCATTTCCGGATGTTAACATTTTCTAACATCTGTCTACAGTTTCCACTCTTTCACTAGGTCATGTATCTAGACGACTCTTTCTCGATTAGTGGGCCGATTTTTTCAATGTCCGGAGGGGGGTAGGTGAAGTTCAGTTTTTAAAAAAAGATATTTTTTCACCTATCTAGAAATGATTTTTGGAACATTTGCAGTCGATTGGTATCCTCGTTCTGGGTACTTTTTCCTGAAACTGACATTCGGCCATTTCCAGACTCGCTTCCTTTCGGCTTGCACGATTTTGAACTTGTTTCGAATCTTCGAGTGCTAAAGTATTAAATGATGACGTAGATGTTGTGTGCTATCTTCCTAAAGTTTCGGAGCGAGAAATGGCATTCGTGTGTTATTTTCCGGAATATTTTTCCTCCTCTGAGAGCTTCAGCACCCAAAGGTTTGGGGTGTTATGTGAACCAAACGGAGCAAAGCTCTAGATGATTCAGATACAGTTTTAGCTTCGCTACCGACTCCGAATTTATTGTCACGGTCTGCCCCAGAATACGGATGAAGAGTTTCGACCTGATGCAGAAAATATTTGCAGACCTTATGCAAAGGGTGCAAAAAAAGAAGTGGGAACAGTATGAGGACATTCACACAATGAGAGCTCAGTTGCTGAAGCTTGCGACAACTTTGTAGGGCCTAACAGAGATAGGTGAGATAGAACTTGCATTGCCGAAAATTCTGAGAGCTCCAGATAATTTTCACGAGGGGTGAGGAGGTGTTCGCGCAGAAAACCGTGTCAATCTCATGTTTTACCACAGAATGCTGCAAATTTTCTTAGCACGGAGGATGACTTCATACCAAGCTTTCGATCCTACCTCGTATTTGGTATCGCTGCCTAGGAAGCTCTATCGTTCGCTAAATATTTCTCTTTTATTGTGGTGACAATGAAGTCTGATGCGACGCCTGCTTAATCGCATTACGATCCCACAGATGCCAAGCGTATGGTCAAGAATTTGCACAGCTCATGAAGTTTGATTTGCTCAAATATTCAATAGGAAACAACCTCCCCTTTCCTCTGTTGACCGACGGCATTACCGACACCGACCGCAAATGTATTGTGTTTCTGATAAGGTTTATCTCACCCTCCTACACACCCGTACCTTTCCACTTCTCTTTAGTAGAAACAGAAGGCGAAAGTCCGAAGACATCGTCGACGCATTCAGGAATTTTCTAATTGAGGAGGATTCATGGGCAGACATGCAAAATGGTCTTTCTCACAAGCCCTTCGCGTTTGCCATAAGAAAGGTGATGGCCCCGTCTACCGACGGTGCATCTGTGATGACAGGGCACATAAACGACGTTCATGCAAGACTTCAGCGCATAGTAGATGACGAGACAACACTCTATGGAAATCTGAGAGCAGGTGCGAACCCAACATGATTAAAAGAAATTTTAGGTATCTAAATATGTTTTGTTTTGGATTTTTTCTCAGCGTCTACGCAGCACATACACTGAATTCCGTCGTAACTGCTCAGAACAACTACGCGTATCAGCTCGCTCAAGAACAAATGAACTTTTCGTACTTCAAAATGGGGGCGATACAACGGGTCCGCTGGTCGGCCAGCATACAGCAAGCGCTAGCAAAGATCCTACGCAACTACCCGTTTTGATGGGGAGCCTTCAAGCCTTGTCGAAAGGAGATAGAACTGAAAGTATCAAAGAAGAGCTGTGGCTGCTGCGTGGACGGGCGCACGTTTCCAGTTCTTCACCACGTGAGCCACACACTATTCCAGCTGACATTATTTTCAGAGGAACTACAATAAGAAGAAGGTCGCATAGTATAATATGTGTCTCGCTGGCGCTATGTCTACCACATGATGGGAGACAAGGGCGGCGAAATAGCGAATGTTGCACAAAGATTATTGAGAGACAATAACGTTTTGAAAATGGGGAATCCCTTGAGCTTAAGATAGAAAGTGTGAGCACAGAGTTTCTCGATCAGTACTGTACATCTTTTGAAGGCCTCAATTTCTGAATACCTGTTGTGGTATGACGCTAAGACATTTAATGGCCTTAGTGGACCGACGTCGCAAAGCCATGAAACGCTCTCAGTTTCGCAGTCCCGAAACATAAAGCCAGAAAAACAGATGAGGACTCACACTCCATCAGAGACCAAGGCAACGCTTATCGCTACACCGAATACATTACCTTTGACATCGATGCTCTTAGCCATCGAGCCTTGGGTAAAGTGTATAACGAAGGGACATCTGTTGCTCTGGTTAGCACCCACATCACTGTTCTACTCCAGCAATGCCAATCAGATTCGAAGGTATATGTTCCCAGGAGACGAGGCTAACGCAGGAAGCAGATAGACTTTCCCTAGCCTTTGGGTCGTAATATACTGCTGGAGATGATACAATGTGAAATAGCGAGTTTCGAAAACTTCGAAATGTGTAAACCTACAAACGCCAAGTTCAATACCAGAGGTTGGCCCAAATATATAGACGACGCGAACAAGATACAGATCACAGTACGCCTAGATTTGATTACGAACTTAATCGCCTTACTTCAGAAGTACTGCGCTATACAAAATGCGATGCCATCGTGCGAAACCTACGCTAACATTGCCAGTTCTGCACAAAGTTTGCAGTCGTGGCCCAACGAGTTCCGAAGCGATAAAACAGTCTTCACTTCTATCGGATTTAGCTAGAAAACCCCGAAGCAATGTCTACCCCGAATGTTGTAGTCGAGATAATGTTGAGCTAGTACACGCTTGATGATTTGCTCTATTTTTTATTTGTGAACTGCTCTTGTTCCATCGATAATGTTGACCATTCCATGGTAAATAATCATGGCCAAAACAATTTTTCCTCAAGATTCAATTTTTCAGCGATACAGACATTATTTTAGATGGGTCAAAAAAAATAACGATCCCCATCCAAAAATTTAAAGTTTTCCCAAAAAAAACGACCCCCCCCCTCGGTCCCACGGTGGTCCGCGGTTCACCGTGAGCTTGACCCTGCATCCACCCAATCTTGAAAATGACTTGCATGAGTGTTGGATAACTTTCATTCTTTTTCGAGGCGTTTCACCGGTTGTCCTCGGTTTCCCCAATGGTGAAGGTTCCCCCCTTAACCTGCCCAGGCAGGGTCAAGCGGGCGTTGTCCAGCTGGACAACAGGGGGGACGTAAAAATTTTGAAATTTAGATTTTTTTGGGGGGGACGTAAAAACTTCGGCCAAGACTTGAAAAAATCGGGCCGTTTTCAGATGCGTTTCACTTTCTGTGAAGAAAACAGGTCGTGGAACGTGGGGTTCGGACGTGGTTGTATCACATATTGTAATAGCAGGAAAAAGATCAAAGAGAGCAATAGTACAGCACCACAACAGTGCATGTGAGGAAAGGATCTTTACATAACGATGTGATAGACATATTTTAGGCAGTATTCGAATTCTCAGCACATTAAACAAATTTTTAGACGAGCTACATTGATTAATCGGGCCTATAACCGCTTAAAGGCTTCGTACACGATGAAAACCATGCTTGGGTTTTTGACGTTTTCGTGTTGGTATATCCCTATAGTAACTAAATGTTGCAGGAAGCCCCCCCCCCCAAAACGTCAAATTTTCAAGAAAAACCCATTTCAATAGAGCTCAAGACAAATTTGAAATTCCCGCCGACATCAACATGGGATAGTTGCGCGGAGAACGCAAGGAACAGTTTTACGATTCGTTCCTTGGCGCTGCGTTGGAAGTATTTCACCAAGGACGCCATTCAGACGAGCGATCATTTTTTTCTTGAGCGAAGTTGAAAAGGGTTACTAACATGCTGCTTCCAATGCTGTCAGCTGCTTTCGATCGATGTCGAACGTGGAATCGAGTGATGTGTGCCTTGCGCCCTACGACGCGTCAACGCACCATCGCCGGCAGCGACCACAGAGTTTTGTTCCTTGTAACAACGGATCGACCCAAGGCCGACCCCCCAAACCCAGGAAGCCCTTTTGAGGAAAGCAAATCTTCATTCAGAGATGATTCTGAAACTCCAAACGTTCTGAGTGACATTGTTATAGCCCACTAGTCCGACTGAACGCAAAAACTGAAATTTGGTTTTCATCATGTACGATGCCTTTAAATTCTTCACTTGGAAAATTGGACAACGTACTTCCCCCCAGAAAAAGGACTCAGATTTTCCATGAAATTCCCTACAAACTGATACGTAACACCCCTCCCACCACCATCTGAAAATCACGAGGAAATTTGCTTAAAACACATTTTACCGTTGTCCAAAACCGTTGTCCAAAACCGCGCCTTCGGCCGAAGTTGGACAACGCTAATTTTTTTTCAAAAAAGCAATATCAAGATTTTAAAGGATAAATGTTCATCCTTGGCCTATCGCCTACTAACTACCACGATGTAGCTCGGAACCTTCTTAGTTTAGAGCACTCCGGAGCGAGGGGTTTTCTTCTACCGCTGCGGCGAGCCGTCGAAAAAATATCGTACTCCAATGCCAATCGCGTCTGCCACCGGCGGTGATTTTGCGGGCACTGTTGAGCAGTACAGTGACCGCAAGATCACCGCCGGTAACACCCCCTCTCCCAACAGCGTTCGCATCCCTTCTGTTTTAACAATACTAGTTAGGAATTGAACTTTTTTCAAACTTGTGAAGGCTTACGCACCCACAAAAGGGTTACACCTACCCGGAGGTCTTCATGTCAACCTACTTGGAGGTGGCCACTAAATTTTTATCCGTCAAAATGTAGGCTTCTGCCTGTATCTGCTATTTGATAGTGCTAGCAGGCATTGCTCTTACAGAAGCTCCTTCGAAAAGCGTCGATCTTTAATAGTGTAACATTCGTTCTTCCCGTACGCTGAGTGACCCCATCCAACTAGGTTTGCACCCAGGTTTTGTGAAGCCTTGTGATTAGTGAGCTGTTATCGAGAGTCCAAAACGTCCCCGAATAATGCTCGGCATACGCCAGAATTTTGCCCTCTCCGAATTTGGAATCCATTAAAACTTAGGAAACGTTCTAAATCCTCACCGGAATTTCCTCCACTACAAAAATTTCCTATCAGCTCAAGCTCGCCTATTGCGTAATTTTTAAATCATTCCTGCCTTTTTGTTAGCTTTCTGCACGATCAAGATTAGGACAAAACCTAATGCAAGCAAGGAAAAATACCCAGCATTTGTTTTAATTCTGCAGAATTCACGATAAATCTCGTTCTCGAGGTCTCGGTGTGAAACACTAAGTTGGCAGGAGCTGCAGAGGATAGGGTCGAAGAAAGCAGCGAAAACTGACCAGAACTAAATACAAACGGCTTTGAAAGCTCTCCCGGGGCGCCTACCTATCCCGGTCCGCCCCCCAATCGGACGAGCTTGTGGCGCCGCACACGTTTCGATGGCGAATTGCCAAGCAACTCTGCCGCAGTTAGCATTATCGATTCGCGCAGATTTCGCGATTAGCGCGCGCTTGCCGAAATCAGCAGGGCCCATGATTCTCGTCCAAGCCCTGAAATTAGAAACCGTTATTTTGACTTACTCTGGACGTTTTTCTTCCCTGTTTCTTCACTATTAGTTACCTCACGACCAAACAATCCCATTTTTGGGTCGAACTCGAGTCCGGTATTCATCGTAAACACTGCTTTTATTCGCCCACATTTCTTCATGGTTATGCCATCATGAGATTGTGAGGCGATCTGAGTCACAATTTTAATTACTTCTTTCTCACTACAGATGTTGTTGCTCAAGGGCAAGTCAAAAATACACTCCCCGAGACTAATCAGTCGGTGGACAACGGTCTGCCTGGCTCTGTGCCTAGAGGTGAAGGTTAGTGGAGTACGTGGCTCCACCCAACGAAGCTATGATCGAGAGTGGAAAAGCCAAAACCTTTTAATGGGAGCTGCTTTCGAAACCGTCACTCACACGGATCTGCAATGTAATATTGAAGGCAGCATACACGCCCGTAAACGTAGTTGAGATAACTAGGGAAATTGAATGGTATGGCACAGAACACAACGCCTACGCATTTTGAGGTGTCAAAAACGGCCCGCAATGCCGCTACACTTGTAAGAAGTTGGCCCCGTCCCTGTATCTGCCCGCCCCCTGGATTTGCGTCCTCCTCCAAAACAGGGGTTCAGGGCCATTCCCACCATCAGCGACGTCTGTGGGTGGTACTGTAAGTACAATAAGTAAGCCACATACATCGACGACGGTGGGAATGCACCCCTGTTTCGGAGGAGCACGCAAGTACAGGGGGGGGCAGATACAGGGGCGGGGGGGGGCAAATTTCTTACTCGTGTAGCGTGATTGTGGGACGTTGTTGACGCTTCAAAATGCGTAGGCGTTGTGTTCTGAGCCATACTATTCTAATTCCGTAGTTATCTCGATCACGATTACGAGCGTGAACCCTGCCTTCAAAGGCATCGTTCACGATGGATTTCGTTTTCGAGTTTTCCATATATAATGAGAGCTCTAGTACCCTAAATAACAGCAACGTTGAAGAAACCGCGAAAAAATCACCGAAAAGCCCTTTTTCAGACCGAAAATGTCTCAATCGACGGAAGAGTCGATCGTTAGAGACCGCTGTTTTGACCAACGATCTCACGATCAAATGAACTTTATATTTCTTTCAAGTGATTTGTGGAGAAGAAAAGGCTAATCTATGTGTGTACAAAGGTCAATCTTCACGTAATCGTATGGTATATTCCATCAACTTCCCCTCAGTTATTCTGTTTCAAATGTTGATCATTTACTTACATGATGGCTCACAGCAAATTGTGCCAGATCACTGACGGAGGGCCGGCCTCTTTTGACGGATTTTGAGACATTCGACCTCATTTATCTTCATAATAAGGCATTTTTGACCGAACAAACTACCTACTTCCTCAGGTGGGCTCGGAAAATCGTTCGAGCAGAAAAAACGGTTTGTGGTTTTCAGCGCGTACGATGCCTTTAAAGGGTGGTTGTAACAGTATTAGAAAGGCAATAGCGATACCTTCTCTATGGAACAGTTACAGAGAAGGCGATCTCGAGCATTGTGCGGATTGATAATTCAACCCCTGAAGGCAGTTTTCACAATAGAAATCGTTTCTCTGTTTTTGCACCTATCTTGAAAGTGGTCCCGTGCTGATTCCAATGATGCCCCTGGAAACGTACAAGACCCCCTGGTAACGGAGTTACTGCCCCTCAAAAATTGAGCTAGGGACGCATTGTTGACGAGTTGCCCGAGGCTTGTACCTTCCGTCTTTGGCAGACGATGTATGCGAACTGATCTGAGTAAGGAGAGAAGTTGAAAACGCTGGGAAGAACGGGGCTGTTGATCGGAAACCATCGCTCATCTCACGATCTCGAGTGTTCATTTGTTCACATCGAGGGGGCGGGCCTGGAGCACGGGGCGGTTCTGGAACACCAAAACGCTTGTTTGCAGCCGCTATTTTGCCACTCCTGGCTCGTTTTCTACTGTTCTATCGACACCGAGAGCCTAGGAACCTTATCGCCTATCATTTCACAGTGGAAGGTCACTGAAGATGATTATCGTGAACGCTGCCTTCAGAGGCAGTGTTCACAAGGAAAAGTTGCACGTTTTTTTTGGCTAAAACGTAAGCTTTGGGTCCCTATAAGAAGATTAAGAACGGAAGTGCGACGAAAAACGGCCGGTAAGTGGGTGAAAATTGAAGGCATCGTACGCGCGGAAAAGCATATATAATTTTTTCATGTTTCTGTGTATATTGTCCTTTTTAGTTAACGAAAACATCGAAAGAAGCTCTGAAAACCTTCGTTTGTAAAAAAAACCTGTTTGATTACACTGTAAAAATGAATCTGAAGTTCGCGCTAAAATCATTTTAAAAGTTTTTTCTGCATTTGCAGGCCTGATCACTGACATTTTCTAACTTTTCCTGCCTACGGAGTTGGCATCTACTTGTTTTCCATGCTGTTCGACGGTCGCATCAACATTCTATCAAAAAATTTTAGATAATCGACCCAAAAGTTTTTTCAGGTGACTATAACTTTTAAAGGCAGTGTTCATGAAGAAAAAGTTTCCCTATTTTTTGACTAAAACGTAAATTTTAGGTCCCTATACGAAGATAGAGAACGGAAGTGCGACGAAAAACGGCCGGCAAGTGGGTGAAAATCTCGTGGGCCAGCCGACCCATTGGGCCACTCCGCCCACGTCCTATAACAGTTCCCCTGATTTCGTGGTTAAATGAGCGATGGTTTCCGACCAGAAGCCTCGTTCTTCCATTCATTCTCAACGTCTCTCTTTACTCAGGTCAGCTCACACAGATCGGCTGCAAAAAAATGGGAGTTACATGCCTCGGACAACTCGTTCACCATTCTTCCCTTGCTGAATTTCGAGGGGCCATAACTCCGTTTCCAGGGGGTCTTGTACTACTCCAGGGACATCATTAGAATCAGATTGGGACCGTTTTCAAGATAGGCGGAAAAACAGAAAATCGACTTTTATCGTAAACACTGCCTTTAAGGGGCGCTTTCTCAGAGCCTCAAGTTTCGTAGGTGATGTCAGCTAGCCCGATTCGCTTGATAGTACTCGAAAAATTGAAAGTGATTCCCAGTGCGTACGATGCCTTTGATTTATCAGTGAATATATTCATTCATCACCAGCATATGTGCGTTTTAGCTCCTCTTGTCCCGATGCCTAGGAACTCTTTGTATTCCCTCACATGTTGTCAATCTTTACCAGAGAGATAAAATCTTACCGACGTACCAAGGGGGCGGGCCACCCCGGTGACTGCTCCGACCGTTGTGGGTTCGCCAGTCGGCTCCAAGACCAAGATCCGTTGCTAACACTGATCAACTAATCCAAAAGCCACAGTCTTCTCCAGCAGGAACATCTGTTACATTGTTACTGACTACCGCGATGATAGCTATTCTTCTGATAATGAATATTCTACTGGTCCTCTATTCAAAAGCACACGACATGGCTCATCGAAATTCTCTCACTTCAAATGAAACTTTTAACGACTACTACGAATCTGACGTTCTCGAATCCTATCCCCAAACATCGGAGGCTGTGTATTTGTCTCACCGTGCAGAGCAGCGAACAAGAGCAGGTATCATGAAGCCATCTTTTTCCACTCAAAGTCATAGAGCAAGTAGCAAATCAAACACGATTTTTTCTCCCGAAAACTCGAAGGAAAATAGCCACTGTTGTAGAACAAATCAAAATGAGTTTCTTCCTCGCTTCCAGCAGGTTCTAGTACTTCCAAACACAATACGGGTTATAATACCCTACTCCACATCTGCGGTTATTTTCTTTCAATTGTACTTTATCAACTGGTTTGTTTCGCAACTGGTCACAGTTAAAGACACTGTTCACGATGAACTTCATCCTCGAATTTTCCATGACAAACGCTTCTCGTGGGTCTCAGAAGCAGAAAAGCGCCGAAAAAACGAGACGAAAAGCTACCCTGGAGCCGCGAAACGCCTTAGAAAAGTGGGCAAACCCCGCCGTTTTGGGAAGGTCCGGCCCCTTTCCGCCCCTCGACGTGAACAATGGAACACTCAAAATCGTGAGATGAGCGATGGTTTCCGATCAAAAGCCCCGTTCTTCCCTTCATTCTCAACTTCTCTCTTTACCCAGGTCAGCTCGCATACATTGGCTGTAAAAGACGGAAGTTACAAGCCTCGGACAACTCGTCCACCATGCTTTTCTAGCTCAATTTTTGAGGGAGCATAACTCCGTTCCCAGAAGGTCTTGTACGATTAAAGAGACATCATGGGCAGTGTTAAGAACCTTTACTGCTCTACATTTTGTGAAAATGCCAAGTTTGGTACTATCTTCCGAACCGAGATTCTGTAACGAGGGGTGTGCGCAGAAGCAATCCTTTTCCAAATCAGGGGTGGTAGTAATCAATGAGTTAACCACGAATAAACCACGTAGTTAACGCACAGTTATGAGATGGTCAATGAGCGGTTGAACGGCGGCTAGTTGTAAGAAAATACATTCATTTCGTGGCATTGTGAACGATTAATTTCAACTGCAGCTTCATCCAGATACTATTCATACCCTTATGTTGAAGAAAGGCAAGAAATCTGGTAGAAAACCTCACGTGCAAACAGGCAGTTGATGAACGAAAAAGTTTATGGCGCGGTTCCGGCGCGGTCAATCCATTGATTGTCCGTTGTCAGTGCCGGAATACACTTCAGGTGCTGACCGCATGATACCGCCCGTTGACAACGAATTGAAGATCTTCGATCAGGCTGTGTGAGAGAGTGCTGTGCTGAGGATGCGCCGACCGGTCGATTAACCACTCGCAATAAGTCCTCCTGAGGACTTATTGCCCGCAGTTAACCCGCGCCTGCGTTTTCTTCCATCTAATGCTATTTCTATCACTCTAACGTAAGGGCACACGACGGTTTGCGTTGTCATACGCCGCACTGCCCGGTTCTCTCGGGCGATGACGGCAATCAATGATGTTATCATGATTATCAATTAATTTATTCCTGCAATTATTTATTGATGCATTCATTTATTTATTTGCGCATTTATTTGTTCCCTTTTTCATTCGTATTTTTTAAACGTAAATTTCTATCTGCACATTAGTTTCTTAAGTTGACATGACGGACGTGCAATGACAGGAATCTCAGAAAAAAACAGGCTGATTTTCTGAAGACAACTGAGATTAAGTATACAATTTCTTTAAACTAGAAAAATAATATGGAATTCAACCAGAAAATCAAGCTTTCATGAGAGGTGCACCTGGTGTGCAAGTTAAGAAACTAATGTTTACATAGAAAATTACATATCCTTACATTCAATAAATAAAAAATCAATTAATAAACAAATTATTGCGCAAATAAAAAATGAACAAAGAGGCGAATAAATAAAAAGATAAGCAATTGACTAAATACATCAATATGATTGAGGGAATGAGTAATTAGTAATTGAATGACTAAATTAAGTAATAAATAAAGAACAGTCAACAAAAATGAATGTCGGGATGTTAAGAAAGTGCTGCACCAAATACGTGACAGCGATTTTTCCGTTGCCCAGGGAAGACAGTCATATACTGGGATGCATATACTATATACAGTGCGTTCGGAAATGATAGGGACACCCCTGAAAACCACAGTCTTTATGTTTAAGTTGAGTGCGGCGTTCAGTAATGCTCATAAATGAATTCAGCAAGGTAAATAACCTCTGTTCACTTGTTTCTATAGCAATAGCATAATATTGTAATATTTTATTTTAAATTGTCACATTATTCGCCGTTCGGAAATGATAGAGACACTATTAAAAAACAAAAATTATCATACAAGAAATGAACAAAACATACACATACATGAAATCTAATATGATATTTCACCTCCAGAGTTGGAAATTAATTCAAAAATTCTATTCGGCATATAAGTGATCAAATTGGATAGCACATTTTTATCCAAATTTCTCCAGGCTTCGAGTACAGCGGCCTTTAGCTCGTCTACGGTCCCATACTGCTTGTTATTCGCGTAAATCTGGCGTACAATTATGCCTTAGATATTCTCTATCGGGTTGCAGTCAGGACTACACGCGGGCCATTCCATCCCGCGAACTCGGTTTTGTTGAAGCCACGCCTTTGTGGATCTGGAGACATGGACCGCAGCGTTATCTTGCTGGAAAATATAGCGTTGACGCTTGTTTCCCGTGAAGAACGACAGAAGATGCGCACGCAATGTTTCTTGATACTCCTCCGAATCTATCCGACACGAAGTGAAGGCGATTTCCAAAACACCTTCGCTGCAAAATGCTCCCCATCACATCAGCGAACCGCCTCCGAAATTTCTTCGACTAAATACCATCGGATCCTTGCGAAGATCTTTCCAGTAGCATCGAGCACCGTCAGGTCCATCAAGGTTAAACTTCCTTTCGCCGGAGAAAATTACCTGGAACATGTCGCCTTTATCTTTTTAAATTTTATCGGGTTTTTAGAGGATCCCTTACCTTTTGACCAGTCTGTTTCCATGTTGTTACTTGCAAACCGGAGTCGAGCTACTTTGTGGGCTTCTGAGAAAGATGGAGCCTTCTTCATCACTTGACGGACGACGTTTTCGTCTACGTTTACGACGCTCCAAACAGTAGTCTTCGACACATTGAGCCACAACGGAGCCCTCACTTGGTTGAGAGACAGACTACTGTTTGAGCAGAGTCGGCTTATCCTCCAAGCATCCCTGCCGCTGACCTTTTTTGAGCGTCCAGGACTCTTCGCCAAGCCGAAGGAGTCTGGATCTCGTAGGAACTGGCTGATGCAGTTGGGGGAACGTCCGAGCTGGGAGGCATTCCACGTTGGCTCAGCCCGGCAGCATTGAGGGCACGTATTTGGGCTTGTTCGGAAACAGTAAGCGATGTACCACGGCCCATGATTGGAATAAAGATGTTGGGTGTCTTCGTGTTGCGTTAATATAGTGAACTTGTTAGGGGGAATTTCGTTCGAAGTGAAAAATTCCACTTTTTGCAGGGTGTCCCTATCATTTCCGAATGGTGAAATTTTCTAAATGTGAAGACAAAATCTTGTAAAATTAGGCACGGTTTCAAGGAAGTTGCGAACAGAGGTTTTTCATCACGCTGATTTCATTGATGAACAGTATCCATCACCATTCCCGGAAGTTTTTTGAAAATCTCATTTTTTAGAGGTGTCCCTATCATTTCCGAACGCACTGTAGTACTAAAATGAAGAGTCTTTAAACCGATTTTTCAGCCAAAGGAATTAGCATTTTAAGGGAAATTTCCGGAAAAAAATTACAGTTTCTCTAGCATCTTTGTTTTCCATCGACGTCAGAACACCAAACATATGTAATAGTGAAATATCATATACAATGTAATATCTGATGAAAATTGATCTGTCCGATTTTTTCAAAAACCCAAATAAAAAATCTAACGTTTCAATGAATTGTCGGTGATTCACAAAATAAATATTGCAAGATGGTGCATTGTAGACAATGCTCAAATGAGAAGTCTGTACCACAACGTAGCTGAGTAATCAAGATAAGATGGAAATTGTCGATTTTGGAAAAGTTCCTGAAAATGCGAAATTCGCTAGATTGAAAAAAAATCTCAAACCCATAAGGGAAAAAACAATAAAATACATGATTATATAAATAAATAATTAATGAATAAATATTTGAGTTAAAGATTAGATAAGTTAATTAGTCGTTCAAGAATTAAGCAATAAGGTCAATAAATAAATAAACGAAATAATACAAAATGAACGAGTAGGTAAATAAATGAATGAGGAGTAAGCAGGTTCACCATTTACTAAGTGAAGAAATCGGCAAAGTTAGTAAGTAATTAAATTCCGTAGGCAGGAATGTTTGAGCTGACGAAGAAAATTTTTAGCCGTATATTTTAGTATAAAAAATGGCAATTAGTGAGAAATCTATTACTTCGAAATGCTTACCGAATGGTCGAGTGTCCTGGAATTTGTTTTTGAATGTTATTTGTTATTTGATTACTTGGACTTTTTGGTTACACAGAAAATTCGGAAAATCCTTTTTTTTTCGAGCAAACGGAGCATTCGAATAGTGCAACAAGCAAAATTACGATTCTGTGTTCCAAAATTGTTATTTTTGAACTCAAAAAAACGTTGTGAATGTCAAAACTATTAAAGAAAAGAATTATTCTTACAATTAGTAATTTTTTTGTGTACAAAAAGCCCTGAGAATGCAGAAAAAAATCTCCAAATCGGCAGCTCCTGGCGAGCTGCTATTCTCTAGGGGGCCTCCTAAACAGGCAGCAGCGACCGTTTATCCATCTCGTTTTTAGCACTGAATACGCTGGAAGTTGGCAAGTTGAAACTTGCTGAAACTCGTAGAGCATTCCCACTGGCAAAACAATGAGATGGAACCAGGGATGAGCGGAACAAAAATATGAAATTTCGGAAATCGGTTTTCGGGTTTCGGAACTAAAATTTTTTTATCGGGTTTCGGAAATCGGGCGCGGAACGCCTGAAAATGCGCGGAAATGCGGGTTTCGGAACGCGAAATGCGGAAAAATTCAGAAATTATCTGATATTTTCTTCCTCCCAGGTGACCCGATATTTTCGCATTCCGCAGCGTTTTTTGCGGTTTTCGGAATGCGAAACGCGGAATGCCAAAAATGTGCGAAACTGCGGGTTTCGGAACGCGAAACGCGGAACTCCGCTCATCCCTGGATGGAACACGTATGGATAAACGGTCACTGCTGCCTGTTTAGGTTTTCTCATTCTCTAGCATATCTCAATCGAATCATTTAGAGCAAAACACATACATATTGTTTCTGTAGATGCTTAACGTGCTAAAAACGAGAGGCGATCGAGTCTCTGCTCAAAAAAGAAAACTAGAATTGTGGTATCAGCTCTCAAAATCGTCTGACTGCGAGATAAATATGGTGAATTCAGAATAAGTGATGGTTTATAAAGGATAAGGGCGAATTTCGTGCATTCATTGACGGCCTACTGACCTTGAATGGCACGAGAACAACAGGATGAGCACCGTTCCTCATGGCGCAGTGCGATGCACGCGCGCTTTGGCCCGCATATGTTGCCTTGAAGGGTTCGATTCTAGCAGTGCAGCCCGTTTTGCATTTGTGGCTGCTACCTCCTCTCGTTCAACCATTGGTTAACAAGCGGCTTGCGCGAGGTATCCTTACGGTCAGTGGGCGGCTAACTCATGGGCAGCGCGCATTTAACCAGCAGCTGAATTTCGCTGTTTATCTGCGGTTAACGCACTGATTACTACCACCCCAGGTGCGCGCTTCGCGCGCACCACAATTTGAATCAGAATGGGACTGTTTTAAAGATAGGCGAAAAAACAGAAAAGGGATTTTTATCGTGAACACTGCCTTCAAAGGCAGTGTTCACGATAATCTTCGATTTCGAAATTGTTTGCTGATTCGACTGTTTGGCCCTCAGGTAGAACTGAGATGACGAAGAAATCGAGAAAAATCCACCAGAAGGGCACGAAGTTCTCAAATCTCACCCCGCCTCTTATGGACAGTGTTCAAGATAAAAAACCGTATTGTAGTTTTTGATGTTTTTGGGTAGGTCCATCTAAAAAAGAAGTCAATAGGAAAACGTCATCATAGAAGAATCAAATACCGAAGAAAAACTGTTCGAAGAAAACTCTAAAAAAATTATTATGCCTGATTGTGTATTTCCCCTACGCCAGGTTCGAAGCGTTGTGCGCAGGGAGACTGCGTACAACGCTTTGAAGCTGACGTCAGAGAAATGGTTTCGCGCTTCCAAATTCTTAGGCCTCTTTCAGAGTTCGACCGCCGCGCAACGCGATGGCATGTTTTGAATACTGATCGGCGTGCGACGCGATCTCGATCGATGCTCATGGTTATCATCCTATCGCGTTGCACGGCGATTGAACTCTGGAAGAGGCCATAGTTAGGTGTATTTGCTTTCTATTTCATGCACCAAAAATCCTTTAAAACATAAGAGGGGTCAATGTACACGCTGGGATGTAAGAACATTTCGCAATGAAGAATATTCGAAAACTCAGTGTCTGTTCCTACGGTAACACGAATTCAGGGCAACTGTTATAGGACGTGGGTGGAGCTAACCGATGTGCCGGCTGGACCGCGGGATTTTGACCCACTTCCCGACAGTTTTTCGTCGCATTTCTGTTCTTACTCTTCTTAGAAGGACCCAAAGCTTACGTTTTAGCCAAAAAATGGGCAACTTTTTCATTGTGAATACTGCCTTTGACCCTCACAGGAGCTGTTCGTTGTAACAATGAATTCTTTTGTGAACCCGTCTTTGCGATTCTCCACTCTCTGTTGCTCCGTTATTTTCTTAGAACCTTAACTATTACGGTTTGCCTAAGATGTTCTACCAATTTCGATCAGCCCCATTTTTCACCGGTGACAACCACCGTGAACATATTAATCAAATCGCACAACCAGTCCACACCAGAGAATAATGTCACTGAAATAAGACATTTTAGTGCATTTCTCGCTGCTTGTTCGTAATTTGGGTAACACTTGGTTTCCAACGCATTGTTTTTAGTGGAAAACTCGGCAACGGAAATCATCGTGATTGCTGCCTTTAAAGCAATGAATGAAATCAGTACCCTCAAGCTTGCGCCTCTTAGAGTTATGAGCACCTGAAACATGCTCCGTGGACCGGAGCAGAGTGTTTTGGGATCGAAAAAACTTCAGGTTCCCGTCATAGTTGGACGGTAGTCCGTAGTCCTACTCTATCGATACGTGCAAAGCAGGCAAAACGAGGAGAAAAAATTGTCCTCCAATAGGCCGTCTTATGTCGTCCGCAGTACCACCTATGTAGTCCCACACGGTTTATACGTACACTACGGCTCTTAGGATTTGTTCAGAAAGAAAGCTGGGACAGCGTTCTTGTTCAACAACTCTCTTCAATATCAACTTATCCAAAAACATATCTAAGATCCAGGCTTTTCTAGGGTCTAAATTAAAAAAAAAAGTTCGGAATGTGATTTTTAGACCGGTATACAGTACACATAAATCTGAGCAGCTGTACACCGAATTTGTATACTATATGGCACACTAAAGATTCCGAAACAAACTCTTTCGTTTAAACTTGAGCCCTAGCATTCATTATACAATTGGATAACCCTTCTCCGGAAACTCTTAATAATTTTTTCGATCGGAAAACAATTTAGTTCAGAGGGAGTAATTAAAAACTAAGCCAAACACACAAAAACGCTTCTCTGTGCGCCTTCTGACCTAATTCTAATAGCGGTAATATACACTAGCGAGACCTAGCGAAGTTTTCGCTCAAGAAAACTTCCACGTGCGCTAGCATCCTGAGGCAGATTATTCTGACAAAACGGTGTTGACTGCCATCCGTCTATCCGAAAGTTGCTGTCCGTATGGACTCTCCTGAGCAGAGCAGGCTGCCGCACATTTACAGCAGGGCGGGTATGAAAATGTGGGATTAAAAAGCAAAACATAAAAAGCCAGCGGTAAATCGTCGGTTGCTACCGGCACCACATTTACGACCCTTTCCGTCTGTAATGTACCCAAGCTATTATTCTCGCTTTACCATCCCTGTAATGTTAAGAAAAAAGCACTCGCATTCTAGATGTGGTTTCTCTTGTGGTTTAACACCATGCCTTTGTTCTCAATAAATGAAATATGTCCGTGGATGTTTATGTTTTTGTGAAGCAGATTTTGATAAGCTCAAACTTTCAACAAATATAAAACTGGTTTATGGAAGTTAGTGAATCAAAATGACTGAGCGGTTGTGATGAGTGACGAACAGAGATGATGCGGAAGTGGAGCTGCTGCTTGTTTCGTCAGACTGGCGAGGAAGTGTCGCCAGAATTTCGCGTATTCCTCAAAACGCGTTGCACGCTTTTCAAGATAAATGATTTCCTATTTGTTTTCTTCGCTACACAAGAGCTAGGGTTTCGGAAGAAAAACTTACAAAATCTCGCTGTGTCAATTCTACTTTCTTCATGACGTCCTGCACACTTCCACTGCGGCCCTGCTAACTTTCTATGACGTCCTGCACATTCCCACCTGGATCCTGAACACATTTCACGACGTCCTGCACGCCCCTACTGGGGTACTGCACCCATTCCATGACGTCCTGTACATTCTTACTGGGGACCTGCGCACTTTCTATGATGTCCTGCACACTTCCATTTGGGTCCTGCACTCTCCCACTGGGGTCCTGTACACTTTCTCTGACGTTCAACACACTCCCACTGGGGTCCTGCACACTTTCTATGACGTCCTGCACTCTCTATGTGGTCCTGCACACTTTCTACGACGTCCTGCACACTCCCACTGGGGTCCTGCTCACTTTTTATGACGTCCTGCACACTTCCATATGGGTCCTGCACACTCCCACTGTGGTCCTGCACACTTTCTACGACGTCCTGCACACTCCCATTTGGGTCCTGCACACTCCCCACTAGGGTCTTGCACACTCCCACTGGGGTACTGCACACTTTCTACGACGTTCTGCACACGCCCACCGTGGTCCTGCACACTTTCTATGACGTCCAGCACACTCCCATTTGGGTCCTGCACACTCCCACTAAGGTCCTGCACACTTTCTATGACATCCTGCACACTCCCACTGGGGTCCTGCACACTTTTTATGACGTCCCGCACACTCCCATTTGGGTCCTACACACCACCTTTGGGGTCCTGCACACTCCAACTGTGGTCCTGTACACTTTTTACGACGTTCTGCACACTCCCACTGACGTCCTGCACACTCCCACAGGGGTCCTGCACACTTTCTACGACGTTCTGCACACTCCCACTGCGGCCCTGCACACTTTTTACGACGTCCTGCACACTCTCACCGGGGTCCTGCGCACTTTTTATGACGTCCTGTACACTCCTATTTGGGTCCTGCACACTTTCTATGAAGTCCTGCACACTCCCACATGGGTCCTGGACACTTTCTATGACGTCCTGCACATTCTCACTGGGGTCCTGCACACTTTTTATGACATCCTGTACACTCCTATATGGGTCCTGCACTCTCCCACTGAGGTCCTGCACACTCCTCAAACCCTGGCGGTTCTGAACGGCGTCCCATCCGCCAGTACTAAATACCTGTCGCCTTGATTAGGGCTTAGCCTTTCTAGCGCTACACGACTCACAGAAGTTTTCATGACCCAAGGCCAAAAGTGCGCCCCACGGACAAACTCGGTTGCCCCGAGACGCGCAAGAGGTGATTCAGGCTGATTTTTTGGTAATCGATGGATGCCCCACCCACCCAAATGTTGGTACCATTTCATCCCTGTTTTGATCGGCCGTTCCGGAGGTCCGCATGGAAACGCAATTACACACACACACACACACATACATACATCCAAACATCGGGACATAACTGCTTTAAAGGCACTGTTCGCGATAAAAATCGCTTTTCTGTACTGTTGCCTATCTTGAAACCGGTCCCATTCTGATTCCAATGATGCTTCTGGAATCGTACAAGACCTTCTGGGAATGGAGTTATGGTCCCTCAAAAATTGAGCTAGAAGAAATGGTAGACGAGTTGTCCGAGGCTTGTAACTTCCGTCTTCTGCAGCCAATGTATGCGAGTTGACCTGAGTAAAGATAGAAGTTGAGAATGAAGCGAAGAACGGGGCTTTTGATCGGAAACCATCGCTCAACTCACGATTTCGAGTGTTCCTTTGTTCACGTCGAGGGGCGGGAAGAGGCGGGACTTGCCCACATTGGCGGGGTTTTCCCACTTTTCTAAGCCGTTTTGCGGCTCCTGGGTAGCTTTTCCTCCCGTTTTTTCGACGCTGTTCTGCTTCTGAGAGCCACGAGAAGCGTTTGTCATGAAAAATTCGAGGATGAAGTTTATCGCGAACAGTGCCTTAAAGTATAAGGATTTGTAGAGCACTCAAAGCAAGCAAATTAATTCTCTCCCGATAGGTCATACTGGTTCGTCTGCAGTCCCTCCCTGTCTCACCCCGATCGAAAGGGATCAATAATACAGTTAACATCATTGCCTCAACCCGTCGAGCTTGGCCTGGGCTGGCTCATTAACGACCCAGGCAGGACTACGAACAATCTAAGAGGGGCTACGGACGACCGATTGGGACTGCGTCGAACTATCGTCCCACTATAACAGGGGTGTTAAAGGCAGTGTTCACCATAGAAGTCGTTTTTTTGTTTTTCCCCTTATCTTGAAATGGTCCCATGCTGATTTCAATGATGTCCCTGGAATGGTACATGACCCCCTGGAAACAGAGTTATGGCCCCTCAAAATTCAGATATACAAGACTCCTTGGGAACGGAGTTATGGCCCCTCAAAGTTCAGATAGGGAAGCATTGTGGACGAGTTGTCTGAGGCTTGTGACTCCCGTTTTTCGCAGCCGATGTGTGCGAGCTGACCTGAGTAAAGAGAGACGTCGAGAATGAAGGGAAGAAGGGGGGTTTTGATCGGAAACCATCGCTCATTTAACCACAAATTCAGGGGAACTGTTGTAGGATGTGGGCGGAGTGGCACAATGGGTTGACTGGCCCACGAGATTTTCACCCACTTACCGGCCGTTTTTCGTCGCACTTCCGTTCTTAATCTTCTTAGAGGGACCCAAAGCTTATGTTTTAGCCAAAAAAACGTGCAACTTTTTCTTCGTGAACACTGCCTTTAAAGGCAGCATACCTGCTCGCTAAGGCCCACCGGTGTGGCCAGCTGTAGCTGACGCAGTCAATATGTATGAATTATGTGCAATGACATCATGGATATCATACATTTCTTACCTTATATCACGTGAACATCGGTCGGGTCAGCCACATCGGGTGTTTTTACCACCCCACCTCATTCAAGTCTTACATGATTATCGTCCGGGCTGGCTACGCCGATCGGCCAACTATGACCGAGGCCTAACCTGATTGAGGTAAAGATGTAAATCGAACGGTACGGCATACGAGACAACACATATAGCCTAGCTCCCTCATCATGAGCCGGTCGAAGTATGGCTTATCGAGCGTGTCATGTCAAAATCTCTTTGCCATTGTTATGTTTTGCCATGACCGACCGCTCCGCTGTTTATTCCGCCCGGACTCATCCGAGCAAGCTTGGCTTTACGTCAAAAACGACCCACACTGCCGCTACATGAATACTCAGGCGATTCTCGGCCCCGAGCCGCACCGAATAGGAATCGGAGCCGCCTGACAGTTCGGCTCGTTCTCCCAATCTCCGGGCTACTGCTGTTGCTGTTCGGGCCAACCGGAATAGCCCGGACAGCAACAGCAGTGGCCCGGAAAGCAACAGGAGCCGACTCGCAGATTGGAAGAACGAGCCGAACTGTCAGGCGGCTCGAGGCCGATAATCGCCTGAGTAAGAAGATGTATGTAGCGGTATTGTGGGTATTTTTCAACGCTTCAAAAGGCGTAGGCGCTACTTTCTTAGCCATTCCGCCGGGGGTGTGCGGAATTTTTTTGGAAACAGAAAACAAACATTTTCAAAAAACCAATAAAGGGTTTTCAGCGTACACTATGTACATGAGATACTGTGCTTATCTGGGCCAAATTCCGTTCCGCAATTGCGTCTCGACACGCTTTGCGGCCGCATGCGCTCGAGTCAGTCGGGTTTCCAGCGCCAAAGCCGACTCGATGTGGCTTTTTTATACAATTTTCCCCAATTTTTCTTAGTTTCCAGTTTCCAAAACCCACCTAGAGTCAGCAGATCGGCGGCTGCGGCGCTCGAAGCTCTTCTGACTCGGGAGCGTGCGGCCGCAAAGCGTGTCGAGACGCAATTGCGGACCGGAATTTCGCCCAGATATGCACAGTATATAAGATTTTTCACAACACTTAACTTTTTTATACATTTTCAAGTGATATTTTGAATAATCTCCAAAACCCAACATTTGGCTGGAGCAGGAAGTATAGGCGCCCTAGAAGTGTAGATTATAAGTGCGATGAAATCACAACTGTTCTTCCAACCTTACTTTTCCTATTCAAAAAAGGCTCGATTACTCGATCAGAAGCTCAACATCTACATATGCGCAAGCAGTACGTAGATGCAGTCGGGGCGAAGTTTCCCTTTCCTAGTGTACATATTTTGAAACTGATTTTGGTATAACTGCAGGGTTTGAACACTATACTACTCCTCAAGCGCAAGAGGAACGGCTGATCCGTTCGAGTATAAATGAGATGACGCGCCGCTCGCTCCACAGGTGGGGGTCGCTCGTACCTCTGTGATAGTTTTGTCATCTGCCTTATTGCCTCACCATCAGTTTCTTTGCGCTTAATATTATTTTGATTCTGTTCCGTCCTGCGGTGCAATGGTTCAAAACAAGTTAAGAGTTTGCATGCATGGCATATTTGGAGCCTAACTTTGCCTCGCTCTACCGAAGCGGTGGCGCTAGAGTATTCTTAATCTCTGCCTGTGTGTCAAACGTAGTCATACTCGAGCGACGCGCCAGTGCGGGTATGAATAGTGGGCGCTTAGTAGTATTGCTGGCTCATTAATGTTTGTATTCAACAAAATTGTAGTTTTTGTGCCATTTGACTAAATTGCGGACCATCGGGGACATCCATCTACGGTTAGCCTCTGGGTGAGGGAAATCACTATTAGATGATGATAGGGTCTCGACTTTCCGATTGGGATGCGCAGCGCATTCGATTTCGCCTTCGTAGAGGCTTTTTGTGCCTACGGCTTGCAAGAGCTAGCCGACTTACCAGTGAGTGCCTTCTTCTCCCTACAAGAATCTAATACGAATTCGAGGACCTTGAAGAGATAGTAGGTTTGGTTTACTTTGGCGAGGATCGAGCCCAACCGTGTACAGCGAACAGCAGCGCTTTCTGCCACCACTCCACACAAGCCCATACGCATAACGAACCTGTATAGCAAGATTAAACTGTTTAGTGTGGGGAACTTCTGAGAACTCTGGTCAAATTCCCCATAACCCTATTGGCTCAGCTTTGATGAATCCGTGGAACCCTTTCTCTAGGGCGATCCCGCTACAAACCGCGGTTCACGGTTTTTTCTGTTTTCTGCCAAAATTTGCCCATTTTTACGGAAAACAGAAAACAGAAAAAAAGGGCGGAAAATGGGCAGAAAATAGAAAACAGGAAATTTCGCACACCCTTGCATACCGCTCAATTCACTTTCTTATCTCGTCCATGTTTACAGCCTTTACGAAAATCCTATACTAAATTTTTGAAGGTAGGTTCAGGCAGCGCTTCTGAAGTATCGTTCTTGAAGGCTATTTTTGGCATCCCTATAAGAAATGATGTACATATTTCACTCCTTTTTTCTCCATATGTTCCAGATTGTCCATTCGAGAATGTTTGAGAATCGCTAAATCATTCTTAAAAACCAGAAATGTTTCTAAAATCTAAAAGTCATCCGCTTTCGTACGTATACGCGCCTATTTGAAAGAGTGCGCATCAGTTGAGATTCATTTTCCTGTAAGATATATATTCGTACTCCTAGCTGAAAAATGCAGATACTGGTTCATTGTCCTGAAGTTTTATTGGGAAACTGTCCAGATAAATGATCCTAGCTGGAACCACATGAGATGAATGGGATCGATATTGAGCAAATACCCAGTGCGAGAGAGGTGTGACAGTCGAGACACGTTCTATGATGACAATGTCTTCGGCCGATATCGTTCACACTTAGCCATATGATATATCACATTCAAATACTCGAAAAGGGTCTGTCGTTTGCAGGAGCCATGTTCGACGAAGCCAATTTAATCATTGAATCTGGTGGAGTTCATAACACGGCCTTCTTCTAATTGAAGTACAATACCCGCGCTAAGTTTTGTAAAAACGGGGAGCATCTGACAAAGTTGGCAAAAAAAGCGTCCGATGCATGTAACTTTTTTGAATGAAGACTTTTTTGAATTTTGAAAACGCTGTCATATTCACAGATCAAATTGCTATCTAATCATACGACTTGTAGGCCGGAGTCCCTAAAATCGCTTTGTTTTTGAAGGAAATACTTTTTGCAATAGTTTTTCACAAACGTCGCGCGCGGCGAAGTGCGGCGAAACTTTGAGCAGTATTTGTACAAGTAATGGAAGAGCAGACTGTATGCTTTCTTCATAAATTAGGTGCAGGTGAGAGAATCTCAAAGTTTGTGTTGGTTGAATTTTCAAAATCCTTCACTTAACACGCTTGAGAACTACCTGAAAAGTCTGAGTTTTGTTTCGAAAACCCTGGACTCTTAAATGGAGGATTTTCAAAATACAACCAATATAAATCTTGAGACTCTCTCACCTGCACCTGATTTATGAAGAAAACATACAGGTCGCTCTTCCATTACTTGTGCAAATACTGCTAAAAGTTTCGCCGCACTTCGCCGCGCGCGACGTTTTTGAAAAACGATTGCAAAAACTATTTCCTTCAAAAACAAAGCGATTTTAGGGAACTTCGGCACACAAGTCACATAATTATGCAGCAATTTGATCTTAGAATATGATAGCGTTTTCAGTTTACGAAGTCTTCATTCAAAAAAGTTAAATGCATCGAACGCTTTTTTGCCAAATTTGCTGGATGCTCCCCGTATTTACAAAACTTAGCGCGGGTATTGTACTCTGTCATTAGCAATAGAACCATTCAAATTGGATTGTGAGAAGACTATGAGAGCGAAACCTGGACTAGTTATCCGCCTTTTCCTGCGAGATCAAACTCCCAGTCAATCATGAACTGTTGGTGCAAGCATGGGTAACATAAGTGTTTAGTTTAGTTTAGTTTAGTTTATTACGTCACATAAGGCGAACGTTATAGAACAAACACAAAAAAAAGCGTCAGGAATACATATTATCTAGATGTGGGTACGAGATAACCGAGTACAAGACCAAAGAAGTACAGGCTACGGCTTCAATAACAGTGCAGCGAATTTGCGCCTAAAACAGAGTTGTGATAGTGGCGACAGTTCCGACTTCGTCAACTTCAAGTATGCAGAGCCCGCTCGGTTTGTAAAGAATTTACCACGCAACGAAGTTTTCGCTCTCCGGAAAGTGATCTTGTTTTTCCCGCCTCGAGTAATGGAAGGGACCCAGGAGAAAAATTGCTCACTCTTATTTTGACTGCACCATCAAGAATCTTATGCACCATGCTTACATCGAACAAGGCCCTTCGAGTTTCTAATGAAGGATTGCCGAAGTATTTGTTCCTGGTGCACTGTTCCTGGTGCACAGTGTATGAAATATACATGTTAATATCATGTTCATGTTTTATAACATAATCATGTTTTGTGTGTATAAAAAAATGTGAGAGTACTATACTTTTCCACAATGCACTTCTGAGCCCTTGGCTGAATAGTCAATATCCATGCGCAGAGTGTTTCACTTGTATGCATGTGCCCTCATTCTTTTCGGTAGCGCTGACGGAAGTCGCTAAGGGTATTTATCCCGATTTGTCATGCAAATTTGCATTGAATCACCAGTTTGTGGACAAAATGATATTGTTTCGGATATTCCTGGCAGCTATTGACGCTTTAAAAGCCAAATTATATCCACTTGGCGCTTTTTCGAGCAACTTCTATTGTGTTTTTTTTGCGTTCCGATTTAGTGAATAATGTTCTGATAGTATTTCGTCGAGAAAGGCGTTTATGTGTGGCAAAGCTTCTACTCGCAGCAATGTTCTTCAAAATTACCTGAATCTTCTTAGCTCCACCTGATATATCGCATCCTCTTGGCAATAGCAGCCAGCCGACTATGGTTGCATGCACAGAAGCCATCAAAAGTGTGTGAGCACCCAAGTCATGTGAGAAGGTCCTGGGCATTTCGTCCTCTCGTCGATTTTACACAACAGTCGTCGCATGTCCTAGGTTGGATGTACTCTATACTTGCTATCCAAAGTTCATTCTCCGGGTAATGGTATGATTCGGATAATGCCTTTTTAAATTTTGCCTATAATGATTCGATCCGGATAACGCCCTTTTCAAAAATTCCGGATAATAGATCTATTCGAGTAATGCCGATTTTTAAATTCCCGGATATTGGTTCGATTCGGATAGTGCGTTTGTTCAAATTTTCGGTTATCGGATCATCTGAATCTCGGATATCCTTGAAGGCATCGTTCACGATGAAATATGGTTGTCGAGTTTTCCGTTGAATATGGGAGGTCAGAGGCCTACTGAGACATTCGTGCCAGAAAGAGTAGCGAAAAATGCCCGGAAACCGCTTTTTTCTACCAAAACAAGATCGCTTTTGTGACGTTTCATTTCTGATATTAGAAGAATTGACCGGTTCGGAGGAGTGAACTGTTCAATGTAATAAACGTGTTAGACGTGATAAATTCTCTTGATAACCTGTTGTTTTCCTTTCTCAATTGTAACAAAGGATCGACCCAAAGGCCGGCCCCCGAACCCAGGAAGCCGTTTTGAGGTGGCGAAAACTTTATTCGGAGGCAATTTCAGAACTCCAAAGTTTGTGAATGTCCTTGTAAAGACCCACTGGTCCGATTAAACGCAAAAACTGGAAAACGGTTTTCATCGTGTACGATGCCTTTAAGTGATTCATTCGGATAACAAGTATAGTGGAGTCCGCCAAGAGTGTCCCATTTACTTATCAATGAGAAGCGGTCGATTGGAGAACAATGAACATGAAACTCATTGCAGCACAACCGCTCTCACTCAATCGGTATCGAGCGTGCTTTTATGGGATTCATGCACATTGATCCCCAGCCGACCGTTCCTTATTGGTAAGTAAATGAGACACTCTTGGTGGACTCCACTATACATATAATTTCCACCCCGTTTGATTCTTCTATTGATCACGTGGGACTCCTTAGACCCGAGGATTCCCCTAGACCCGTAACTTATGATTAATATTAAATTTTGGGACTGAAAATGAGAGTAAAGAGCGTTAGGGACTATATGCCATGGAATGTTTGCTCATTCCTTTTCAGGGAAAGGCCGTGTTCAGTATGTGTTCTTGAAGGAACTGTTCGTCTCAACCTGTCTACTCTGTACTCACATAGATAGTTATTCCGCACTAAATTTTCCAATTGTTTAGCTTCTTATTAAAGGGTTATTATTTGGCAGGGTAGTTTTCTGTGAGAAGTTCGTTGAAAGAAATGAAATACTTTAGACCTTTGCACGGCAGGTATAGTAATAGTAAGAGAAATGGTTTACAACTGATCTGAATGTGCATTTTTCTACTAGAAACGTATGTGAAGTTGAGTTTGGCTAGAAAAATTCCAGCTAAGGATATTTTTGCATATATGAATCAAAAATTAATAAGGCAAGATTTTTATGGTGTTCAGAAAATCTGCTAAAGAAACTTGTTTCTAATCCGGTGTTCTGGATGCGAATCTGGAGCCCGTTTCTTGATATTCTCAGGCTCACTCTAGATTACCGCGAATACAATGCCATTTACGTAAATGACAACAGCCAGAGACCACTCAAAAAGTCCGCCAATGAAGCGAGTGCAGGCTAGCAGACTAGATATCAACGCGAAGATGGTTGGTAGCAGGCAGTGATTAACAAAAAACCGATTTCTGATTTTGGCGTCTCGATTTCTTGCTTCCGATTTCCGGAAACAGTTCAAAATGCGAAAGAAATCGGAAAGTAAATGAAAAATTACAATTTTAGGCTGTTAAACAGTGTTCTCTGCCAAAAAACAAACAAAACATACGAATCCATCTATAACGAGTCCAACCGTAAGAATGGAATCGTTCCAAAATTAATTGAGTTGTATGTTTCATCGCGTGTTATCAGTGATAAGCTGTCCGACCGTGTTGACCAGATGACCGAAAATATAGTTCCTCAAAAATAACGGAAACCAAATGAGATCAAGCCAAGTTCTATTCCTAGGATTTAGTCGTTTTTGAATTGGGCTTATTACTCCGAGAGAGTCGGGCTTGTCTATGTTTTTATGGGGGTCATCCGGCAGAACAGATTTCCGACTATCGGGTTTCCGATGGTTTTTGGCGCTCCGATTTCCGAAATCCGATTCCGGAATTAGGGAGATCGTTCCGACTTCTGAACTAAGATTTCTGAACTTTTTAAAAATGAATAAACTCATCTCCAGTAGCGGGGTATTTGCCTGAATTTGCTCACCTGTCGTTCTAGGAGCAACACTCACTTCAAAAATACAAATTTACACCAAGTGTTGCAGAGGCATTGCTTCACTGGAGAATTGTTCAGAAAAGTCGGACAGATTCAAACGTGGTAGAATGAACGGCCGGTTCTCATGCGCAATCAAATCCGATGGAGATTGCCGACACACTCAGACAACAGCAGGCCGCGGGCGCAACCGGCTCCGCCCCTTCACGCCCACGGCAACCGAAACGCAGAGCAGTCGATATGCGAGTTCAGGTTGCTCTTCGGGCCACATGTGTTGACTGACACGCGAATTTCGAAACTCACATCAGAGACGACGCCCAGTCCTCGAACGCCAGCATTTTGGACCTTGATCGATATCGACACATCTACCCGTAGTTCCTTGTGATTGGCTCTTTGATGGACCATTTCCATTGCTTAGCTAAGGAGTTTTCCATTTTTTTTCGAAAATTACATACGTATCAATCCTGTGGTGAACAGATTAATGTGTGGCTATATTGTAGTTTTGATCCGAAAAAGATGGTTGCTGAGCACACCCCTCCTTGCATAATCTCGTTTCTTACGAAAGTCTGAGAGTTATTTACAAAATTATAGAAGAACCGACAATGGCCTCAGTTCCTCCTGGTGACATCAACACTCAGCCGAACGCGATGATCGTCTTCAACGCTCCATACGATGACAAGCACACCTACCACATCAAGATCATCAACGCCTCTGGAAGACGTATTGGATGGGCAATCAAGACCACCAACATGAAGAGACTTGGGGTGGACCCCGCCTGTGGTGTGCTCGACCCCAAGGAAGCCACCCTTATGGCTGTCTCCTGTGATACCTTCCAATACGGACAAGAGGACACCAACAATGACCGTATCACGATCGAATGGTGCAACACCCCTGACGGAGCCGCCAAGCAGTTCAGACGCGAATGGTTCCAGGGGGATGGTATGGTGCGCAGGAAGAATCTCCCGATTGAGTATAACCCATGAGGCCTCGTATTTAATAATTTAATAAATAAAGGGCAGTAGAGCAGTCAAGAGGAATCAGGTGGCAATTTTCTTCTAGGTTATGTTTTAACTGTTTGTTTGATTTTTCCGCGTTCTTTCTGCATGTTTGCCTAGTCTTAGGGTCATACCTTGGACCGAATTAAATCGTTACAAATCTATTTTTGTGATTTTTTGAAATCCGAATAAATCTGAATGTAGGCCTCTGAATATTATTCGAAATTTGAATAAATCAAAATTAGTCCTCCGAATGCGATTTGAAATTCGATATTTCAAATGCAGACTTACGAATAACTTCCGAAATTCAAATGCTTTAGTGTTAACATATTCGAGTTATTTTGAATTTCAAATGATCAAAATGCGCAATCATCATTTCATCAGAAATCTGATCGACTTTTGAAAGCATACTCCAAACTCTTTGGACTGAACCTCCGAATCGTTTATTAGTCTCGGCTTCACGCTGTGGGTTTTGAATCTTAAAGGCAGTGTTCACGAAGAAAAAGTTTCCCTTTTTTTGGCTAAAACGTAAGCTTTGGGTCCCTATAAGAAAATTAAGAACTGAAGTGCGACGAAAAACAGCCGGTAAGTGGGTGAAAATCTCGTGGGCCAGCCGACCCATTGGGCCACTCCGCCCACGTCCTATAACAGTTCCCCTGAATTCGTGGATAAATTAGCGATGGTTTCCGATCAAAAGCCCCGTTCCTCCCTTCATTCTCAACGTCTCTCTTTACTCAGGTTAGCTCGCACACATCGGCTGCAAACAACGGGAGTTACAAGCCTCGGACAACTCGTCCACAATTCTTCCCCTGCTGAATTTAGAGGGGCCATAACTCCGTTTCCAGGAGGTCTTGTACTATTCCAGTGACATCATTGGAATCAGCATGGGACCGTTTTCAAGATAGGCGGAGAAACAGAAAAACTACTTTTATCGTAAACACTGCCTTTAATACAGTCCACGGCAACGGAAAAAGGCGGTGTTGCGGTTGCGTACTGTCGTTCTCTGGGCCAAATTGCGGTCCCCAATCGCGGGCTACGGCTGGTGCATCATGCGACGCGTGATAGTAGTGCTGGGAGAAGGGTGAGTCGTGCCGGGACCAAGTGGTCCCAGCACGATTAACACGTGTCGCTTGATGCAATAGCCGTTGTACGCGAATGCGGACCGGAATTCCGCCCAGAGAACGACAGTACTTACACTGTATCCACGGCTGGCTCGGTTTCAAGAATAGATAATCTTCTCTGATAGCTGATTATTTGATAGATTTTGATAGAATGAACCGCCGATATTTTTTCTGTTATGGTTTTTCTGTTTCCCTCATTTTTTCGTGTTATTCTTAAATCTATCTATAGTAAATAATTTAGGCGTTTTGGTATATTGTATGTTAGGGTGGAGAAGTCACCTTTTTTACCGTTTACGGTGTTTTCTCTTATAAAACTGAGTAAAAAAAATTTGCCGACCTTTCTATACCTCTGCGTACGTCACGCCATTTCAACACAAAACTTTTAGTTTTTATCGCAATCTCATAGAAAAGGCACCGGAAACGTTTGAAATGGTAAGTTTGTCCCAAACACACTCATTATCAGATCACCCAACTTACTTACTTTAGATGCAAGCAAGAATGACACGAAAAAATGGAAGAAACACAAAAAACGTTGCGACAAAAAATATCAGCCGTCCGTTATCGATTCTTGGGACAGAGCCAGCTTGGCTACAGTAAAAGTATGCAACCGCAACAAGGCCTTTTTCCGTTGCCGTAGGCTGTGTTTGCGCAATATTTGGACAATATCCAAAACTTACAATATTTACACGACTTCCCGGATGCATTTCGCCAAAATCCCTGGAGGAAAACTCTCGAACTTATTTAATTATCTCAAGAAAAAATTTAAAAAAGAATCGCTCGGATGCCGCAATGGGGGAGTTTTCTAAAAACTTAATCCAAATCTGATCATTCACTTCGAAAAAATTTGGAAATCTTTATTTGGAAGAAATGATTGATGCGGGAATTTCCAAGAGGGTTTATTGGATTAATTTACGCATTCTAAGAGTTCTAGAAATACTATATTTAGCTAACTCACTCATTCGCTCAAATTTTATTCGAGTTTTTTCGTCCGAAATTACTCATTGATTCACTCGAATTGCTTTTATTAGGGGCCTCTAAAGGCACAGTCCGACCTCAGGGGTAAAATTTTATATTAGGCTGATCGAAAAGTCTTGGCAGCGAAACAAATTTATCCCAAGAAAAACCGTGAAAAGTGGGGTTATTGCTGGTACACAGGTGCAACACCCCCAAGAAAAACCGTGAAAAGTGGGGTTATTGCTGGTACACAGGTGCAACACCGAGAACCTTCTGGAAGCTTCCATGGTAGGGGTATATAAGGGCGCGAGCTCGTTTGGGACGGTAACTACAATGGATCTCACCCAACCTCAACTTCGACTACTTATCTTCTACGAGTGGCGTCGCGGCTCCTCGGCGTCCGAAGCCGTCACCAACATCAACGCTGCAATGGGCGAGGACAGCGTTTCCTACCGCACGGTGGCCCGTTGGATCTCCCGCTTCAAGGACGGAGATACGGACTTGGAAGACAAACAGACAAACTGCTGTGCTGCTTCTGGGACAAGCGCGGGATGCTCTACTACGAGTTGCTCCCTCAAGGGAAGACGGTCAGCGCTGCCGTGTACTTACGTCAGTTGGAGGAATTGGCCATCGCCCTGCGAGAGAAGCGCCCGAGACGAGCTACGGTACACCTCCTTCACGATAATGCTCGACCCCACATCGCGAAGGAAACCCAATCCAAACTGCAGGAGCTGAACTGGCAAACGGTACCCCACCCGCCTTACTCTCCTGACCTTGCCCCTTCTGACTTCCACCTGTTTCGTCCCCTTAAAGGCAGTGTTCACGATAAAAAAAATGTGTTTCAGTTTCCACTAGGAATGGGTAGTGGAGGGGCACACTGTAACGTTGACATCGAAAGAACGCATGAAAACGAGCCAGAAAGAGCCCCAAAAGAGCCCGAAGTTGCCACTTCGAGCGCAAGGCAAACCATGAAAGCGCAACACACGCCCACCGACGTAAACAAATGAATGCTCGAGATCGTGAGATGAGCGATGATTTCCAATCATTAGCCCCGTTCTTCCCTTCATTCTCAACTTCTCTCTTTACTCAGGTCAGCTCGCACACATCGGCTGCAAAAGACGGAAGTTACAAACCTCGGACAACTCGTCCACCATGTTTCCTTAGCTCAATTTTTGAGGGACCATGACTCTGTTCCCAGAAGGTCTTGTACGATTTCAGAGACATCATTGGAATCAGCATGAGGCCGTTTTCGAGAAAAGCGGGGAAACACAAAATAGATTTTTATCGTGAACACTGCCTTTAAAGGCATCGTACGCGCCGAAAACCATTCATCGTTTTTTCGGTTCAAATGATTCTCTGGGCCCACCTAAGAACGTAGGGAGAGTTCGTTCAGTTGAAAACGCCTTAATGTGAAGATAATTGAGGTTGAATGTCTCAAATTCCGTCGAAAGAGGCCGGCCCTCCGTCAGTCATCTGAAACAATTTGCTGTCAGCCATCATATAAGTAAATTTTCAACATTTGATACAGTGCAACTGTGGGGAAGTTGATTTAATATATCAAACGATTACGTAAAAAATGACTTTTTTGCACACATCGATTAACCTTTACTTCTCAACAAATCACTTGAAAGAAAGTTAAACTTCATTTGATCGTGAGATCGTCGGTCAAAACAGCGATCTCTAACGATCGACTCTTCATTTGTTAAAAGTCTATTGAGATATTTTGGGTCTAAAAAAGGGGTTTTCAGTGGATTTTTGCGGTTTTTTCAACGTAGCTGGTATACAGGGAACTATATGTAGCTCTCATTATACATGGAAAACTCGAAAACGGAATCCATCGTGAACGATGCCTTTAAAGCATTCCTGGCTAAAAATAATTTCGCTGATTATGATGCCACTGTGAAGGCTATTGATGACTTCTTCGATTCCCAGTCCCCTGCTTTCTGGGAGAAAGAGATCAATGACCTGCCTGACAGGTGGACCACTGTCATAGCTAATGAGGGAGACTATATTTTTGATTGAATTGTAATGTTAAAAAAGGAACTAATAAATTTGAAAAACCTCAATAAAGTTGCCAGGACTTTCAATCAGCCTGATATTATACTCCGCCTACGGTGAATAGCAACCCTTCCAAGCGCGAGATCTCAATTAGCTCAAATAAGTGAGAAACTACAGGGAAAATGTCGGCCCCGGCCACATTACACCAAAGGCCTAATCGCGCACACCGCCCTGGAAAGGGAACCAAGAGCTCTGCTATCGAACATTTTGCCTTTGAGCATCGCCACACAAACCAATTTTTCCGTTTGCCTGGATTTTGGTTCCCCTATTCGTTGAGAAGCGCTTGATTATGCTTTTATTATTGGGGGCGGGGCCAACTTTTTCTCGGTAGTTTCTCACTTATTTGATCGAATTGAGATCTCGCACTTGGCAGGCTTGTTAAAAATGTTATAAACGGTGGGTGGACTATTATATCGAATTTTACCCCTGTGCCGTTAAAAAAAGGAATACGAGATTGTTGTGAGTACTTGATAAATTCAGGGAAGTATAGCAAATAGTTGGGGACAATCAGCGAAAGCCCGATGATCAAGGGAAGAAATAGGAAGGGAAAATGTGACGAAATTAAAATTCAAAATAGAGGAAAGTGTATTAAGCTCAGGTATTACATAACCATGACTTGCTTAGAGAAGAAACAATTAAGGGTCAAATCATTTCAGGAAATCCCGGAAGGGTGAGGTAATTGGGTTGAATGTGTGGAAATCGCTGGATTCTTCCTGGAAAAGTTGTCGATTAGCTAAAATGGGTGCGAAAATCGATTAGCCTAGCGTTTAATATACGTCGAGGTATCGATTTTTGCAACGGTGTTGCTAAAATCGGTTTATTGAAAGCGCCCCGGGCGCAACTGCCTACGACGGACTACGTACTATTACGTCATCAGCCGACGGTTGCGCTCAGGGCGCTGCGTGAATCGATTTCGTCAGTAGCACCCGGAGCCCAAAGTATGCGGCCTGCATCGCAGCATATGTGGCCCGAAAATTGCCAAATTTGTCACCCGGAGCGCAACATGGACGCGGCTCCGGGTGCATTCGAGGTGGGCTCAGGGTCTGCTTTTGCCTGAACAACAGCTGAGCCGCATTGGACTTGTGAGCATGAAAGAAGCACAGCTGTCAGCGCTACGACTTGTTGCCGACGTTCTCGAATAAGCACTCAGGCAAACCATCGCTCGGAGCGGGACCGGAGAGCGACTCGAGCGACGCTGTCTCTCCGCTCCGAGCGAAAATTAGCCATTTACTCGGGCCACAGCAGCCGCTCTCCGGGCGACCGCATCCCCTCAGCGTCCCGCTCGAAGCGATATTCAGTCGCACTTGGCACTGCGAAGGCTGTCCGGGCGATTTTCGGAATTTTTCCCTAGTTTTTCTTTATATCCGCCTCTTCTCGAGAGGTGCGTGAATGTCGCGGTCCACGGCAGAGGAATCCCCGCCTCGGTCCGCACCAAGGGCGTAATCTTCGCCGAGGTCTGCGGCGAGGAACCACCCTCCCCGAGGACCGCGGCGAGACACCGCCCCCCCCCCCCCCCCCCTGTGAGGGGCCCGTATCTCCCCAGCGTCCAAAAATATGCTGGCCTCCGAAGAGGGACTCCAAGTCACCTTCCAGGGCCGGCATCAGAATGCCGAATGAGGACTCGAGTGAGATGAGGCACCTTTTATACCGGCTGTGCATGTAATAAACACATTAGGACGTGATACAATACCGCCCGCGACTTTGGGAAAACGGCGTTTTCGGCGCTTTTTTCCGCCGAAAAGCGCCGCTTTGTCATAACTTTGTTCAAAGTGGTCCGTTTGGGTTGCTAGGGGCATATTTAGAATCAGCATCGAGAGCTCTTCATTTTGAGCTCACACATGTCTCACCCTGCAAGCAAGGCATATAGGGTTAACAGAATCAATCGAGTGTACGAAAACTGAAGCTAGATGTCTAATTAGTGTAAATATTTGACTTCATATCAACCGTACAGATCAAGGACGAGTTATATACAAGTATGTAAGACCAATTTATTGACGTGGCGAAAGTAAAAATTAATGTTTAACATCCGTTTCCTCACCCCTGTAGACACAGTCATCGTTCTTCGCTCGAGCTGAAAATGCCCGTGGTTGCAACTGCAGTCAGTACTTTCTGATCCCCTTTCGAATAAGCTCTGCGACAGCCCAATCCAGGTATGTCGATTTTTCACCACTTTCACACGTGCTTCAAACGTGAACACCGACGTCCGACGTTCTTGGTTCAAGCGAGACCAATTGACCTGAGACCCGGCCTACAACTTGACTTTCTTATCCTTTTTCGAATAAGCACTGCGGCATCCCAACCCGGAAAACTTGATTTTTTTACCTCTTCGGGATGTGGTAAAACAGCGTTTTCTCACCGGTTCGACTTCCTGGCAGACACAATCATCGTCCTTCTCTCGGGCTCAATATGCCTGCGATCATACTTGCGCTGAGTCTAGCTAGACTTCTTTAAAACAAAAATCACACGTCTGGAGGCTATTCCCGCCTAGCTGCGCCCCGGTGATTTTGGCTGAAAACGACCCCAACTCCTTTCAACTCGTACGGGCTCCTGGCAACGCCGGGTGGTGGCCATCGTGTATCAACACCCCTGAGGAGGCGGGAGAAACGGGGAAGGAGCGAGGTTCCTGATTGGACGCAATACGGGCTAGCCCCAGCCCCTGGCTGCTGCGTCCAATCAGGAACCTCGCTCCTCCCCCGTTTCTCCCGCCTCCTCAGGGGTGTTGATACACGATGGCCACCACCCGGCAACGCCTTATCCATTTCTCGACTAAAACGGGCGTCATCCAAAACTTGATTTTTTCGACTTTGAAACCCGGCACTGCTAAGCGGTGCGCTCCAACAGGTGGTATCGAGATCAAAATTTCAAGTTTCTCTTGGCACTGTTTTCAATTTTCATATGCTGAGACATATGAAAATTAGTTCATTTATAGATTTTCTTCATTATTCGTTTCTGTTTAACAAATTGTCCGCGAAAACGACTCGTTTCTACTTTATTCCAGTTTGTCTGCTTCTTTCCATGCCGTTAAAAACCCGCTTTACTTCTAAGCGTTTGGTGATAAACTTACTAAGTGAAGAAAAATGTCAAATGCATCCCACTGTTTTACAAAATCAGTTCTTATAACCATAATCTCATTGATTGCGATGGTTGGATACATCCGTTATGTCAGTTCGGGGGCTGCAACCCCACCTAAAAGTGTGCCTCGTTTCTCTGCGCTCTGGCGCGCTGGCTGGGCGCTGGGCGAGTGGCATGCGGAGAGGAGAGTGCGCGGCAACGGTGCCGAGCGGCGCATGTTCAATTGTGTTTTATGCTGAGACCGTAAACGGGCATCTCACCCCGGTGACAGTGTGGTACTGCATTTTCACTCGAGGACACTTGAATTCAATATATAACAAAGATGCATGTGCTAGCATAGTGCATACCAATTGAAATTACGAGTTTTTCCATACAGTTCAAGAGTATTTAGTGATCCTGAACCGTTTTCAGATGAAGTTTACGTATGTTGGACATTTTCCCGAATAGTTTCGAAATTCTGAATGTGTTCAATCCAAGGTCCTCGGAGACCGGCGACCGAGCCGCCGGTAGGTGTAATCCTTGTGAATCCAAAATTCAATGCCAAATTGGGCCGCACGATTCAACTTACGCCGCTCACTCTCCCCATGCCTCGCTATGACGAATCGATAAATGAGGCGACGTGCTGGCTTGCTCTCTGTGTGCTCCTCTTCTTCTCTGCGCCCTGCATCTCTACCCTGTCTCTACCTCGAGAAGAGAAGGACCGCCAAAGTCGTACTGAGGATGATAATTGAAACTCTACGAGTGAGGGGCGTTGATAAGAGTCCGTACAGTGCCGTTTGAGAGCGAGAGCGCTCGTTCTCTCGACGTAGCACTGTCTCAGTGCCTTGGCCGGCCATAGCGGATCTCGGAAAATCGAAGTTTGGTATGGGGTTGATAATAATCCAGAAACAAATACGGCAGCGTCTTACAATAGAACTTTGACTCTTAATTTGCGTGGAACGCTAAGATCCGAGCAAGTTTCCAAAATATGTATTTTAAGGAGCATTTTTGCAAAAGAAAAAGTTTCCCGCAGGTCATGCCGAAATACTATGACATTAAAAAAAGACCGTAGCCACGAAAAAAGCCGTCGAGATCGGATAGTCAGAACAATTTCAGATTGGCATCACGCTCAAGATTGACCTAAACGTGTGCTCAGACACAAAAGATCAGTTGAAAACAGTCGCCAGAGAAACTTGAAATTTTGATCTCGATACCACCTGTTGGACCGCACCGCTCAGCAGTGCCGGGTCCCAAAGCCGAAAAAAGCAAGTTTTGAATGAGGCCCGTTTCAGTCGAGAAATGGATAAGGCGTTGCCAGGTACGGGTTGAAAGGATTTGGGGTCGTTTTCATCCGAAATCACCGCGGTGCCGCTAGGCGGGAACAGCCTCCAGACGTGTTATTTTTGTTTTAAAGGCAGTGTTCACGATGATCATCCTCGTTGACTTTTTACAGTAAAATGAAAGCGAAGAAGGATCCTAGGCTCCCAGTGCCAAAGGAACGGTAGAAAACGAGCCAGGAGTGGCAAAATAACGGCTGCAAACAAGCGTTTTGGTGCCCCAGACACGCCCCGTGCCCCAGATCCGCCCCTCGAAAGGAACAAATGAAGACTCAGATTATAGGAATGATCAAGTGAAGGAAGTGCTGATAAGTGAGCTGTTTGCTTCATTGCGCTGATAGGTATCATCCTTCTAGCGGTCAATTCCTCCACGCTCAAAAATTAACGTAAACAAGGGAGAGCCTATATTGGTTCAAAAACGCGTCTTTCGTGTCCTTTTCGAGCATGCCTTGCTATATAGGGCACCAGACTTTCCGTAAACCGTGGAGATATCGGAAGTGAAATTTATCGTGAACACTCCCTTTAAAGAAGTCTAGACTCAGCGCAAGTGTGATCGCAGGCATTTTGAGCCCGAGAGAAGGACGATGACGCTGTTTTACCACATCCCAAAGAGGTAAAAAATCTCTAGTTTTCCGGATTGGGCTGTCGCAGCGCCTATTTGAAAGAAGATCAGAAAGTAAAGTTGTAAGCCGAGTCTGAGGTCGATTGGTCCCGATTAAGCCGAGAACGGGACGTCGGTGATCTGGGGTCGTTTTTCGAAAACAAAATCGGCTCTAGAAGAGTCTACACTGACTGCAGTTGCAACCACGGGCATTTTCAGCTCGAGCGAAGAACGATGACTGTGTCTACAGGGGTGAGGAAACGGATGTTAAACATTAACTTTTACTTTCGCCACGTCAATAAATTGGTCTTACATACTTGTATATAACTCGTCCTTGATCTGTACGGTTGATATGAAGTCAAATATTTACACTAATTAGACATCTAGCTTCAGTTTTCGTGCACTCGATTGATTCTGTTAACCCTATATGCCTTGCTTGCAGGGTGAGACATGTGTGAGCTCAAAATGAAAAGCTCTCGATGCTGATTCTAAATATACCCCTAGCAACCCAAACGGACCACTTTGAACAAAGTTATGACAAAGCGGCGCTTTTCGGCGGAAAAAAGCGCCGAAAACGCCGTTTTTCCCAAAGTCGCGGGCGGAATTGTAATTCGCTTTACCATGTTTTTCATTTCTGCCACTGTACCACGCACTCTTCAACTCGGATGATGGGTCCCTCGGATGATGGGTAACGGACTTAAGCTCGGGGAATCGCAGTGGCTGTATTCGGGAAGGCGAAAGAAGACAGAAATTCGCCAGGTGATCTGATATGCCTGCTGAGTGGTCACAGAAAGCGAAAAGACAAGCAAAAAAACGGAAACCGATTGTGCAAGGGGCGCCATGACTGCTCCCGTTGGCCTGCAAACACTTCATGACATCCTGCACACTTTTTCACGGCGTCTGATATATTCCCGTTTGGGTCCCGCGCATTTTTTACCAGCGGCGTCGGCCGGCTCACGCCTGCCTCTGCCACTGGGGTCCGGCTGCGCTGGCCCATTTGCCGGCTTCGCCGGCATCTCGAGTAAAAGGCAAATAAATCCAAAGCCGCTAATTCTGTGTGATATGACGTACGGAACTTCTCACGCGTGGTTCTCTTTCCTAGAATCGTCTTCCTTTACAAAATATAGCGGCAGCTTGCCGGCTATCGCCGGCACATGAGCTGGGGTCGACGACAACACTCAAACAATCAGAAATTACAAAGCATTTTCAACCTTGCAAGCCCTGTTACCCTCCTTTCCTGTGCAGTGACACACCGGCCCTTCTTTAGTTCTATGAGGTTCTGAAGTAGCATTTCATTTACTTTCATTTCTGTCATGATAAGGACAACCGCTCTTTGAGATTTAGTAAACTCCTCCATGACCAACCGACACCTTTATTGCCGAATGAAGTATAATGATGTTTGTGTTTCCTGGAGGCAGATTTTGATTAACTCCCATTTGCTGCGTATATAAACCCATTTAGAAAGGTTAGTGTATATAAACAGCTAAGCAGTTGAAATGAGTGGTTAGAGGCAGCGTTCACCATGATCATCCTCGTTGACTTTCCACAGTGAAATGATAGACGAGAAGGATCCTAGGCTCCCAGTGTCAAAAGAACGGCAGAAAGCGAGCCAGGAGCTGCGAAATGACGGCTGTAAACAAGCGTTTTGGTGCCCCAGACACGCCCCGTGCCCCAGATCCGCCCCTCAAAAGGAACAAATGAAGACTCAGATTATAGGAATGATCAAGTGAAGGAAGTGCTGATAAGTGTGCTGTTTGCTTCATTGCACTGATAGGTATCATCCTTCTAGCGGTCAATTCCTCCATGCTCAAAAATCAACGTGAACAAGAGAGGGCCTACTTTTGCTCAAAAACGCGTCTTTCGGGTCCTTTTTAAGCATGCCTTGCTATATAGGGCACCAGACCTTTCGTAAACCGTGGAGATATCGGAAGTGAAATTTATCGTGAACACTGCCTTTAAGGGGAAGGGATGTGAAGAAAGGGGTCGTATACACTCTCTTATTAGCGCACGAAATGATTTTAGAGTCCTGCGCTCACCCACTCCGGTCCCACACACATTCTACGGTGTCCAAAGCACTCTCACTTGGGTCCCGCATACTTTTTGGGGCGTCCTGCGCACTCCCGCTTGGGTCCCGCAAACTTTCTACGGCGTTTGGTGTACGGCCTCTGAGGTCCCGCACAATTTCTACGGCGTCCAACACACTCTCACTTGGGTCCCGCACACTTCTTGCGGCATCCGGCGCACTCCCCCTTAGGTCCCGCACACTTTTTGCGGCGTCCGGCGCACTCCCACTTGGGTCCCGCATACTTTCTGCGGCGTCCGGCGCACTCCCACTTTGGTCCCGCACACTTTCTACGGCGTCCAAAGCACTCTTACTCGGGTCCCGCACATTTTATAAGGTGTCCGGCGCACTCCCCCTTGGGTCCCGCATACTTTTTGCGGCGTCCAACATACTCTCACTTGGGTTCCGCACACTTCCTGCGGCATCCGGCGCACTCCCCCTTGGGTCCCGCACACTTCCTGTGGCGTCCAGCGCACTCCCACGTTGGTCCCGCAAACTTTCTACGGCGTCCGGCGCACTCCGCCTTGGGTCCCGTACACTTTTTGCGGCGTCCAACACACTCTCACTTGGGTCCCGTACACTTTTAGCGGCGTCCAACACACTCTCACTTGGGTCCCGCACACTTCCTGCGGCATTCCAGAACGTTCAAGGCAGCTCTGAAGAGAATTGATGTTCTTCAAGATATCGGCGTCACCGACATTGTTTAATGCTATTTTATACTTTTCTTGGCAACCTACTCAACTACCAGTGGCTACTACCTGACACTAAACGATCTTCTCGTCTTGTATTGCCTTCTCGCGGTTTAATAACGTTCCACAGCAACGTATTTAACTATGTCGATCACTGACCAAGTTCCCATCTCATATCTGATAAGGTTGTCGCTACCTGGGTTCGGAGCCATATATTTGTTTCTTCCTTCAGCACCCAAGTTTCCCTCCATCTCAAGTTTAGTGCTATAGGCCTGCAGCTGGAATCTGAATTATCTTCGCCTGTCATCTACACTTATCAGCCCCTGGCATTTGGAATTTTCTTAAGATACACCACCCAGATACCTAACAGCGGTCGGAGGACCATATTCATCCTAGGAAGCCGCGTGGGTAGTAGAGTATATCAAACGAATAATATCGATTTTTTCGAATAAATCTAGATTTCTCTTCATGATCGCAATGGTCCCAACAACAATTGTTATCACATATTAGGGTAAGTGAAAGGTTCTCATATTTGATGAAAAAGTGAGGTTTCGTCTATTCATTAACATGCCAAAGCCAATTAATTGAGTTTTTGTTCGAATATTCGAATAATCGAATAAATGGTTATAGCAATTCTGTGATTGGACAGAAATTAACTTTGTCATCAATTATTGAAACCGTGCCCATCAGATAATGTTTGATACCAAGGGCAGTTAAAACCATCTCGTCTCTGAGAAAATATAAGAGTTAATTGGAAAATCGATATTATTCGTTTGATATACTCTAGTGGGAAGGGCCGCTTTCATTCACAGTTACTTGAATATGAGACGGATTACTATGAATTTATTTTCCGTACCGTGAAACACTGGTCAGTTTCATGCTTCTAGCACTACTCGGGTTTTTTTTTGTTTCTTTCTGCCCCCACAATCTTTCATGGCTCCTGACTTTATCCAGTGTGGCCTTTTCAATTATTCTATAATTTCAACAATGGTCTTGTGGTCAGCAGTTAAATCGTTGCGCTAAGTCTTTATTTGCTTTTGTATTCATTTCCATAGTTCCAACTCACTACTCTGTAGCTTATGAGCACGTCGGCAACGGCGTATAATAAACAAATAAATAAATAAATCCGGCGCACTCCCCCTTGGGTCCCGCACACTTCCTGTGGCATCCGGCGCACTCCCCCTTGGGTCCCGCACACTTCCTGTGGCGTCCGGCGCACTCCCACTTGGGTCCCGCACACTTTCTACGGCGTCTGGTGTACGGCCTCTGAGGCCCCGCACAATTTCTACGGCGTCCGGCGCACTCTCCCTTGATTCCCGCACACTTTTTGCGGCGTCCAACACACTCTCACTTGGGTCCCGCACACTTCCTGCGGCATCCGGCTCACTCCCCCTTGGGTTCCGCACACTTCCTGTGGCGTCCGGCGCACTCCCACTTGTGTCCCGCATACTTTCTGCGGCGTCCGGCGCACTCCCACTTTGGTCCCGCACACTTCCTGTGGCGTCCGGCGCACTCTCCCTTGGGTCCCGCACACTTTTTGCGGCGTCCGGCGCACTCCCCCTTGGGTCCCACATACGTTTTACGGCGTCTCACGTATTCCCATTTGGGTCCCGCACACTTTATCCGGCGTCCGGCGCACCTCCAATTGGGTCCCGTATACTTTGTCCGGCGTCCGGCGCACCGTCAAGTGGGTCCCGTATACTTTGTGCGGCGTCCGGCGCACCGTCACTGGGGTCCCGCACACTTTATTCGGCGTCCGGCGCACCGTCACTGGGGTCCTGCACTTTTTATCCGGTGTCCGGCTCACTGCCAATCGGGTCCCGCATACTTTGTCCGGCGTCCGGCGCACTGTCAGTGGGGTCCCGTACACTTTATCCGGCGTCCGGCGTACTGCCACTGAGGTCCCACAGTTTATCACTATCTCTGGAGTTGGCACCGCTGTCGCCTCGAGAGCGACCGGACAGCGGCCGAGCGGCGAACTGGCACCGGACAGGGACCGCGGTGCCAGTTCGCCCTCGGCCGCTGTCCGGGCGATGACGTCATAATTGGGAGGAGCCGGTGTCGCTCCGAGTGATGGTTTGTCTGAGCAGTTCTGAAAAAGAGCCTGTGGGACTTATTTCAGATAGACATCCCTCCCGACATGAGGCTAGATTTGACGAAATCCAGAGAAATATTCCAGCTATCGACTCAAAGCCAAATCGGTGTGCGTTCCGCGATCACCACAATAAGATGCTGTTTTTTTCATGAACACTGCCTTTAAAAGAGTAGCGACGCCTTTGATGCCAATTACTCCGATTTGGCCTTCTCTTTCCCCTCATGTTGTGTCACCCATTTCGCCAGCTTTGAGCGTACAGTAAGTGAACCTTGTATTGAAAAACGCTTGGCTCCGGGCGAGATTGAACCAGCATATTCCCTTTCCGGGGGAGCGCCTATCTATCTGGTGCAGTGCGATAAGGCGCTCCCCCGGAAAGGGAATATGCTGATTCAATCTCGCCCGGAGCCAAGCGTTTTGCGATCAACTCAACACCTTGTGTAAACATACCATAACGTGCACTGCGACGTTAAACTGCAGTTACGGCAGAAAACTTCCAAAAATCGTGTAAGACTTAACTAGGGCATCATCTTGACAGGTCTACGACTGTTAGATAGTCTCTGACGGTATACCTGTTTCATTCCGTTATGCGGGTGAAAGGATGATTGCTTCGGTGAAGATTTACCGAGCAGTTGAGTGAGAGCGGCGCTGGGGCTTCGGTGGTGCAGTGCGATAAGGCGCTCCCCCGGAAAGGGAATATGCTGGTTCAATCTCGCCCGGAGCCAAGCGTTTTGCGATCAACTCAACACCTTGTGTAAACATACCATAACGTGCACTGCGACGTTAAACTGCAGTTACGGCAGAAAACTTCCAAAAATCGTGTAAGACTTAACTAGGGCATCATCTTGACAGGTCTACGACTGTTAGATAGTCTCTGACGGTATACCTGTTTCATTCCGTTATGCGGGTGAAAGGATGATTGCTTCGGTGAAGATTTACCGAGCAGTTGAGTGAGAGCGGCGCTGGGGCTCCGGTGGTGCAGTGCGATAAGGCGCTCCCCCGGAAAGGGAATATGCTGGTTCAATCTCGCCCGGAGCCAAGCGTTTTGCGATCAACTCAACACCTTGTGTAAACATACCATAACATGCACCGCGACGTTAAACTGCAGTTACGGCAGAAAACTTCCAAAAATCTTGTATTGAAAGTCTATATACTTCCCTCTCACAATAATGTCGCTGAGAGCATATATTGATAGCGTACACGAACTATCATGTACGAAAAATCCTTAGGCGCCGTTTTACTCTCGAGGAATAATCGCAAAAACATTATAATTCACAAGAAACGCGGTCATATTTGATTTCGAGGGCAACCCCAATCTGCTGGACGCAATATCTACTCCTTATTTCTTTGAATCGAAGACCCATTCTCAGACCCACAGATACTGTTTTAAAGGTATCTCGGCCTGGGCTCAGCGAAACTTGATGAAACTTCAACATATTATAGGGCGACATAAACTTTGTCTTAAAGGCAGTATTCACGATGATTTTCAATCCTGAGTTTTCCACTCAAAATAATGCGTTGGACACCAAGTGTTAGCAAAATTACGAAGAAACAGCGAGAAGCGCACTAAAACGTCTTATTTCAATCACATTATTCTCTGGTCTAGACTAGTTATCCGGTTGGATGAACATGTTCCCGGGGATGCCATTGGTGAAATAGCGCAAAAGATGGGTCCACAAAAGATTTCATTGTCACAACGAGCAGTTGCTGTGAGAATAAAAAAGCGGGGTAAGGGTAAAGGATTTCGGGCCCTTATGGTACGTTTTTCTCGATTTCTCCGTCATTTCACTTCTACCCGGGGGCCAAACAATCAAAATAGTGGCTAATCTCCAAATTGAAGACTATCGTGAATACTGCCACAAGCCGAATACACACTCAAGCTTGAGTTTCGAATGCACAGTTTTTGAAAACGGACTACATCCATTTAGGACATCCATTTTTCGTTGTATTAACTCAAATGAATGCTATTTCCTTAGAACATGATAAAAAAGAGGCCAAGCCCGTACCGCTTGTTCGCTATCAAAATATCTACAAAATTGCTGTATAACCTTGCGAAAAAAATTTTCCTGCAACCTTTTTTTACGGTTGAACGGTAAACTATTCAACAAAACGAGACCCCTTTTTTTGGAAATTCATCCCTATATTCGCCATAGAGCCACTTCAAGACGTTTATTGTATAGGCTTTCCCATTGTTCAGGTGATATATAAATTCCGCTCCCTTTATTCACGTCGAAATGTGGTACTAATAAAGTGCGAACTTATATAAGTTGAATCCAAATTGTGGTTCAATTGTGGTCAAACACCTGATTTGGTTATAAAAAACACGTGCGCAAACGCGCGATTCCGAAATCAACGTTCTGAGAAGATTTGGGAAAGTGGTCTCTTTCCCATTGAAAGGAGCGTAAAAAAATAGGGGCTCAACACTCGAAAATGGTTTATAATGGTTCGCTGATATTCGAGAAAAATTGAAGAACCCGCCAAGTTATGATGTTAAAGGCAGTGGTCACGGTGAGAAACGTTATCGAAAAAAGTACAAAAATCTGCTTAAAGGCAGGGTCCACGATAAAAATAGTTTTTCTGTTTTCCGCCTATCTTGAAAACGGCCCCATGCTGATTCCAACGATGTCTCTAAAATCGTAAACGACCTTCTGGGATCGGAGTAATGGCCCCTCAAAAATTGAGCTAGGGAAGCATGGTGGACGAGTTTTCCTAGGCTTGTAACTTCCGTCTTTTGCCGCCGATGTATGCGAGCTGACCCGAGTAAAGAGAGAAGCCGAGAATTAAGGGAAGAACGGGGCCAATAATCGGAAACCATCGCTCATCTCACAATTTCAAGCTTTCATTCGTTCACGTCGGTGGACGGGCAATGCGCTTTTGGGGTTTGCCTTGCGCTCAATGTGGCAACTTCGGGCTCTTGTGGGGCTCTTCCTGGCTCGTTTTCATGCGTTCTTTCGACGTCAACGTTACAGTGTGCCCCTCCACTACCCTTTCCTAGTGGAATTTCAAACACTTTTTTCATTGTGAACACTGCCCTTAAATGGAAAACAGCTGAAAAATTGTGAAGGTAGCGCGGTGGAAAACGGGCTAGAATTAGAGTTTCTAGGGCCCAAAGATGCCAGTTCGTGCACACGTGCACAGAGCCGCCCAAAAAGATCGCAGTCTCATGCCGAGAAGTCAAAAATCATCGACATTCAGAGGAAGGAATTAATTCAAGTTTACATAATAAAAACAGTTGAACAAGGAAAGCAAGCACTTCAATCAATGTTTTAGACTAGATGAGTCAATGTTCATTGATTGGAATTCAATTTCAAGCCAGCTGATGTTCTTTATAGTGAAGGTGATGTGGAGTGGGCTCGTCCACCATCAAAAGACAAGAAAGTTCAGGCTTCAAATCTGGCCCAAAACAGCGGTTTTTTCGCGATTTTTTCTCATAGGTCCTACTACTCGAAACCCACGAAAAACGGTTTGTAGAGCAAAAGAAAAAAGCAGATTTGATCGCGACCACTGCCTTTAATCTTCTTTTTTCAGACGGCCTTCACGATCTAGTTGGTACACTTGAAAATGAGCTAGCAAGCTCATTTTTGGATAAGAAGCTGGTAATGGATGCAGGTCGCTCCTGTTCCAATTTAAACTCGATAACTTTACTTTGAAGGTACCTCAGATCGTGGGTTTACATACTAAATTAGCCGTGGAGCACGATATCTGCATTGACATGCAACGGCTGTTGAGACAGGGGTGTGTGGGTGCATCTGCAGCAGGGATGAGCGGAAATCTTTTTCGAAATTTTTAAAATCGGAAATACCATTGTAACTTCGGGAATCGGAAATCGGGTAATCGGAAATACGTTCACCTGGATAGATTCTAACCACCCATGATGGCTGTATGTACCTACCCTACTTTTAATCTATTTAGTCTTCAAAACTTTTAAATCTCTTGCTGGGAGGAGATCTCCTCCCAAGAGAAACACTTTACGAGAGCTCAATCTTCTGTCTCATTTTTCACGAAATTCGGATGCACGACAAAAACCGAGAATCCAGAATAATGCTGCTAAAAATTCGCTTCAATCAAGTATTTTCAGGTAGCACACTATAGATATCATGACTTCGAGACAACACTCACTAATTGACTGTGGCCCAATAATATATCATTTTACGTACTGTAGCCTAAATAGAGTGTGTAACCCTTCCATAACAAGAAATATATTGACCATTAGAATCGCAATGAGTAGACCCTTGCTAAATATGGTCTAGCGGATGAACGAGGCGCGCTCATTGCGGCGGGCCGTGCGGAGTTCGCAACACCACCGGCTAACAGAGTTTCGATCGCGTGCCTACCGTCGCAGTCCCGTCCATTCACTACACTACATTCTGAGAAGAGATCATACGCACACATTATTCAGACTGTGAGCTCCACCTAAACATAAACACGGCAGAGGCCCCTATTAGATTCAATAAAAGCATGGACAAACCCAAATCTCCCTGAAAAAGAGCCCAATTTGAGAATGGTTCTACATGAATCTGACGAAAAAGAGCCCATTCACAGTGGGTTTTTGGTTTATTTCAGGAAATTATAGTTTCTGTCGATATGTGAATCTCATTCATTGCTCATTTTCAAACATCAAAACAAACCTCCGGTCAAGGTTTAGCCCGGTCAAGGCAGCATACACGCTCGTAAACGTGATTGAGATAACTACGGAAATAGAATGGTATGACCCAGATTATAATGCCTACGCATTTTGAAATGTCCAAAACGACCCACAATGCCGCTACATGAGTTAGAAGTTGACCCCGCCCTGTATTTTCACGCCCCCTGTATTTGCCCTTTTGCTGCAACGCAAGCTTGCTGGGTCATATTCACCGTTGGTACTGTTGGAAGATTGCCTAACAAGTGAACCACACACGTCACTGACGGCAAAGATGGCCCAGCAACCCTGCGTTGGAGGAAAAGGGCAAATACAGGGGGCGTGAAAATACAGGGCGGGGCCAACTTCTAACTCATGTAGCGGCGTTGTGGGTCATTTTTGACGCTTCAAAATGCGTAGGCATTATGTTGTAAGCCATACGGTTCGATTCACATTGTTATCCCAACCACGTTTACGCGCGTGTACGCTGCCTTTAAAGGCAGTGTTCACGATAAAAGTCGTTTTTTCTGTTTTTCCGCCTATATTGAAAACGGTCTCATGCTGATTTCAATGATGTCCGTGGAATCGTACAAGACCCCCTGGAAACGGAGTTATGGCCCCTCGAAATTTTCAAGGGAAGCATTGTGGACGAGTTGTCCGAGGCTTGTAACTCCCGTTTTTTGCAGCCGATGTGTGCGAGCCGACCTGAGTAAAGTGAGAAGTTGAGAATGAAGGGAAGAACGGGGCTTTTGATCGGAAACCATCGCTCATCTAGCCACGAATTCAGGGCAACTGTTATATGTAGGACGTGGGCGGAGTGGCCCGATGGGATGTCTGGCCCACGAGATTTTCATCCACTTACCGGCCGTTTTTCGTCTCACTTCCGTTCTTAATCTTCTTATAGGGACCCAAAGCTTACGTTTTAGCCAAAAAAACGTGCAACTTTACCTTCGTGAACACTGCCTTTAAAGGCAGCGTTCACGATGACCATCCTCGTTGACTTTCCACAGTGAAATGATAGGCGAGAAGGATCCTTGGCCCCCGGTGCCAAAAGAACGGTAGAAAACGAGCCAAGAGCGGCAAAATAACGGCTGCAAACAAGCGTTTTGGTGTCCCAGACAGGCCCCGTGCTCCAGATCCGCCCCCTCGATATGAACAAGTGAAGACTCAGGTTACAGGAATGATCGAGTCAAGGAAGTGCTGATAAGTGAGCTGATCGCTCGAATGCACTGATAGGTATCATTGTTCTAGCGGTCAATTCCTCCACGCTCAAAAATCAACGTAAACAAGGGAGGGCCTATTTTTGCTCAAAAACGCGTCTTTCGTGTCCTTTTGAAGCATGCCTTGCTATATATCGGAAGTGAAATTTATCGTGAACACTGCCTTTAAAGAACTTCCTAAAGGTCTGGCAGAAAACAATGCGTGACCTCCAAAATTTTAATCTTCTAACCATTCCCGATTCCTTTCGAATTTTGGGGCATTTTTTCGGAAAAGAATTCAGAAATCGGAAGGCCAAAAACTATCGGAAATTGAAAAATCGGAATTCCGCTCATTCCTAATCTGCAGTCAATCAGCACAGGTCGTTCGGGTGAACTTGTCAGAATTCTTACTAATGACACGTCATCGATCGATAGTCCTCATTATCGATTTACGCGCTTATTGCACAAAATGAGGCCGGTAGTGGTGATTGTTGATGGGTGTGGGTCTCTTGGTTGGGGAGTTTCACTCATCAGACACTATCGATGAATAAAAATCAATAATATCCATTTTTGGCCTGCTGCACAAAATTCCGCAGTGAGTGTTGATTGTTGATGGCTATGAGTCATTTGTTTGAGAAGTTCTAATCATCCCGCAATATCGAATATTATCAGCTTTCTGAGCAGCTTTGGAAAGTATTGTTGTTCTCGGAGCCAAATTACGGTCCGCATTTGCGGACCACGGCTGTTGCATCACGCAAAAGGATAGTAATCGTGCTGGGACCACTTGGTTCCGGAAAGATTCCCCTTTCTCCCAGCACGATTATCAATTGTAGCGTGATGCAATAGCCGTAGTCCGCAATTGCGTACCGGAATTTGGCTCTGAGAACGACAGTAGTTTCTAGTCGATTGAAAAGAGCGTGAAAAGATGGTCCAACCACCAACAAATGGTTGGGAATGGTTCCCTGAGATTCGAGAAAAAACCGGAAAACCCACTCGATTTTGATAAAAAAAACGCTCTTCTTCTTCAGACAGTGTTCACGATCTTGTCGGAACACTTGAAATTGAGCTAGGAAACTCATTTTCGAGCAAGAGGCCGGAAATGGGTGCAGCTCGCTCCTATTCTATTTTTTGAGTTGAAAGCTCAATTTTACCAGAACTTAAAAGTTGAGGGCGAAGACAAGCAAAAACACGCAAACATGTTATTGTAATCCATCCAACATTCATCTCATTCGTAGAAATGAGCTAACGACAATCAACACAGTTTATGATAAGCTTCCGCCCAAGATTGTGTTCTCTTTGAGACGGTAGTAGGGTTTCAGGAGTGAGAAGGACGCCGTAGGATGTGAACGGGACCCCAATAGGTGTATGCAGGGGTGGAATTCACGGAACGATAACCACGATTTAGCCATGGTTTGAGGCAGATCGATTCGCACACGATGTGCTTAGCCATGGTTACGCTAGCCATGGTTAAAACGTGGTGAGCGTTTCATGAATTCCACCCCAGGACGTCTTGATAACTGCATGGGACCCCACTGGGAGTGGGAAGGTCGCTTTTTAAAGGCTTAGTCCAACCTCATGGGTAAAATTTGATATCATGCCCACAGTGACTGTTATTTGGGGCGCTGAACACAATTATGAAGTCCGTTTTCAGGTTTCGGTAGATTACGAAGGATAACAACCGGAAGATCATAAACAACCTTTTTGCTTTTTTTCTCAAAGGGAACCTTTGCTGAAAAAATGAAATTTGTAACTGTTTTGCTTCGCTACAAAAGGGTTATGATTTGGCATTGAAAGAATCGTGAGAATCTCGTTAAAAGAAGTGAAATACTTCTTGTGTGTGATTTGGCATTCGGAGAAAACGCTTCTTCTTCTTCTTCTTCTTCTTCTTCTTCTTCTTCTTCTTCTTCTTCTTCTTCTTCTTCTTCTTCTTCTTCTTCTTTCTTCTTCTTCTTCTTCTTCTTCTTCTTCTTCTTCTTCTTCTTCTTCTTCTTCTTCTTCTTCTTCTTCTTCTTCTTCTTCTTCTTCTTCTTCTTCTTCTTTCTTTTCTCTTTCTTCTTCTTCTTCTTCTTCTTCTTCTTCTTCTTCTTCTTCTTCTTCTTCTTCTTCTTCTTCTTCTTCTTCTTCTTCTTCTTCTTCTTCTTCTTCTTCTTCTTCTTCTTCTTCTTCTTCTTCTTCTTCTTCTTCTTCTTCTTCTTCTTCTTCTTCTTCTTCTTCTTCTTCTTCTTCTTCTTCTTCTTCTTCTTCTTCTTCTTCTTCTTCTTCTTCTTCTTCTTCTTCTTCTTCTTCTTCTTCTTCTTCTTCTTCTTCTTCTTCTTCTTCTTCTTCTTCTTCTTCTTCTTCTTCTTCTTTCTTCTTCTTCTTCTTCTTCTTTGCAGCCACATCGAGGGTTTGTCATAGGCGGAGAAACTGGGCCACCAATAGTGGATCCGTCCATAGATCCATTATGGCCAGCGTGGTAGGTCTCTTCGGACAATTTAATAAATGTGAGGTGTTATGGCCGATGGAACAGTAGTCAGAACAAACATCAGATTTGCTGCTGTCAAATTTGCTGATGTAAGACATAAGCATTGTCGAGTGACCGCAGCGCAGCGATGCGAGTGTGCATCTAGCCCTTCTTCCGTGTTGAGTTTCGGATGTACAGACTGGGGGCGGTACTTCTCCTAGTATAGGGTTTACCGCCGCCTTCTCAAGATGACACCGTAAAACTTGGTGTGCTCCTCGCGCAGAAGACGGAGTCGTTCTTTCGGTGATTCGTGCCATCTTTGCAAGTTGACTTTGTTCGGAGCATCAGCGAATGGCTTTCTTCCGTCTCTCTCTAACGGGGTTGAGCACTCTCCAAGACGGGTGGTTTGGCTGTTTAATAATATTGATACGGAGTTGCTGGGCTTGGAGCTGACAGTGCTCATTCAGCTCCTTCACTGGTAACAGACGGGTCTGAGCATGCAGGTGCTCAACTGGAAAACTCCTTTCACATCCGGTGGCGATACGAAGAGCGGCATTCTGTACTCGTTGCATCTTTGTCCAAGAGGATTCTGAGATTAGATGCTGCCACACCGGTGCCGCGTATTCAGGGTGAGCTGAAGAATCGCCTTATACGTTGTAGGTATAGTTTCCTTGCAGCTACCCCATGATGTACCGCCCAGAGCCCTGAGAACATTAAGCTTCCCTTTAACGACTGCCTGCTTTTGTTCGGTATTCTTATGGAACTTGGGCGACGGATCAAGCACAAGACCGAGCAGTTTTGGAAATAGAGCTGCAGGCAGACGGTTTCCATCCCACTCTACATCCGGATGAGCGCTGTGCTCGGATGGGTCCGTTGTGAGAACGGACACTGACGACTTGGATGCAGAGATCTTTAGCATCTTCTCGTCGAAAAAGTTCTTCAGTGTAACCAGGTACTCCTTGATCTTGTTGGCGGCAACCTCTATATTCCGATCTCGACACATGATTGTTATGTCATCGGCATACGCGACAACCTTGAAATCCTGTAGCGGTTCAAACATATCCTCGAGGTACAGACTGAAGCAGGTTGGCGATAGGACACCGCCCTGCGGGACTACAGCTGCGATAGGAATACTGTTGGAGACATGGTTTTGAAACATATTTCGAGCTCGTCTTCCCTTGATGAATGCTGTTATCTAGCGTTTCTGCCATGGCGGTATTGATGATTTCAGTAAGTTGCTTGACAGAACTCCATGGTTTACTCTGTCTAATGCCTTGGTGAAATCTAAGGCTACAGCCACAGTTCTCGGTGGCTTCTTGGCATTCAACCCATCAATGGCTAAGCTAGTAATTTCCAGCAGAGCTGTCGTGGTGGTATGCAGCTTTCTGAATCCGTGCTATAACATGTTTCTCATTGTGCTCTGCAAGGTCCTTCACAATCAATTTCTCGGCTACTTTCGCAAATGAGGACGGCGAACTAATGGGGCGATATTCCTTGACTGAAGCTTGGGGCTTGCCAGGCTTTGGTAGCGGTACGACGTTAGCTGTTTTCCAATTTTGCGGGATAGTGCACGAACTGAACGAGGTGTTTATCATGTCAGTGAGAAGCGGGAGGATTTCAGTCGGTAACTTCTTCAAGACAGCAGGGCATATTCCGTCAGGACCAACAGCTTTAGAGCTCCGCATATCCTTTATAACCTTCTCAACTTGCGTCTTAGTAAACGCTTCGACCGTGCTCATAAGCGGGAGGCGGCACAGCTCTCGTACAGTCACTCTGTTTTGCGGACCACGCTTTGCACTGGTGATGAGAAACTTTTACCAAGCGCGTAAGCGGCTTCCTTTCTTGATTTGATTGCACCGTTGTTGACGCGAATCGGCTAGACCCCGGTCGGTGAGGGACGGGTTCACCCGCTCACCCTACTGTATTATAGCTGTATTAAGTATGTATTACCTACCTCTAACCAGGGGACTTAAGACCTAACCCTCCCACTCTCTAAGTCCGGGGGACCACAAAGGGGGAACATCAAACACAAGATAACAAAATATAAAATACGATCGGATGCGATCCGATAATCACAAACACGACACCAGAATGATTACTGTTTATTATGCAGATGTTAATATGTGAGAAGTTAATAGGTTAGAGATGAGTTGTGAGAAGGGTGAGTACAGACTGAGTCATGTCTGTACTAATAGAGTAAGTTAGTAATGATCCCACGGGCCTACGGCTGCAAGGAGGGCCGGACCGATGTCCGGCTAGAAGGTTGCTGTAGTATAATGTAATATAATGTTCTAAGGGCTGAGTAGCCCCTCGAACAGCGACGTGAGAAAAAGAGAAGGAACGCAGCCAAAAGAGTGGCCGGCTGCCGACGGCGGAGGAGTGGAGACGCGAATGACCCTCGTCTCCCTCGCCCGAAAGCATCGACCCGGCCGGGTGGTCGCCGCTGATCGACGAGGTGGTCACGCTGCAGACCCACCTTGGGAGCGGAACATCGCCTTCGTCGAATCGTCGAACGAACGTCGAATTCGATTGTGGAGACGGTAGCAGGTGAGCTCTTACTCGAGAGCTTCCGTAAAACCTTCCAAGTATGTAGCTGCACTGTCCCAACTGCCCGGTGAACTTTTCCCACTCGTCTTTCTTGTGTCTGTCTAGATCCTTTTTGATCTCATCGTCAAGTTCAGCAACGACGGGGTCCAGATGGTTGACCGCTCTCCTAGCATCTGTTGTCCTGATCTTATCGAGGATTTCTCTAGTGACATTTGGATAAAACGTCTTGAGGCGGCCGACAGGAGTAGCCGGCTCTCATGGCTCTGCGGATTGCGTCAGATAAATGGCACTCTTTATGGTGCACGTCGCCATTCCACGGGTAATCGGCCACTAAGTGAAGCGCAACCTCACTGAACAGGAGCCAGTCTGCTCGGCTCAAATTAATTAAAGGCAGTGTTCACGATAAATTTCACTTCCGATATCTCCACGGTTTACGAAAGTTCTGGTGCCCTATATAGCAAGGCATGCTCAAAAAGGACACGAAAGACGCGTTTTTGAGACAAAATAGGCCCTCCCTTGTTTACGTTGATTTTTGAGCGTGGAGGAATTAACCGCTAGAAAGATGATACCTATCAGTGCCATGAAGCGATCAGCTCACTTATCAGCACTTCCTTGACTTGATCATTCCTGTAATCTGAGTCTTCATTTGTTCCTTTCAAGGGGCGGATCTGGGGCACGGGGCGTGTCTGGGGCACCGAAACGCTGGTTTGCAGTCGTTATTTTGCCACTCCTGGCTCGTTTTCTACCGTTCTTTCGACACTGGGAGCCTAGGATCCTTCTCGCCTATCATTTTACTGTGGAAAGTCAACGAGGGTGATCATCATGAGCACTGCCTTTAAGAATAAAATGTTGACAAACACCAGAATAGGGAGCGAAAGAATTGGAGAGATCGATGTGGATAAAGACAGGGACATGGTCACTTCACAGAGTTGTTGAGGTGGACCATGAGCAAGAGTTAGAGAGGTTGTACGAGACTAGAGATGTGTCTGAGCTGGAGGATCGGCCGTCGGTAGAGAGACGAGTGGGCCGATCATTGTTTAAGATGACCAGGTCGCACTCATCTGCCCATTCTTCGACGTCATTTCCTCTAGCGTCAGGACCGAGGGACGAGCAGAAGGTGTGAACGTTGAAATCACCCGCGAAAACAACCGAGGATTAGAGAGAGCAGTCCTTTAGCTGCTTGAAGGCACTGTTCGCGATAAACTTCATCCTCGAATTTTTCATGACAAACGCTTCTCGTGGCTCTCAGAAGCAGAACAGCGTCGAGAAAACGGGAAGAAAAGCTACCCAGGAGCCGCAAAACGGCTTAGAAAAATCGACAAACCCCGCCATTGTGGGCAAGCCCCGCCTCTTTCCGCCCCTCGACGTGAACAAAGGAACACTCGAAATCGTGAGTAGAGCGATTGTTTCCGATCAAAAGCCCCGTTCTACCCTTCATTCTCAACTTCTCTCTTTACTCAGGTCAGCTCGCATACATCGGCTGCAAAAGACGGAAGTTACAAGCCTCGGACAACTCGTCCACCATTTTCCCTAGCTCAATTTTTGAGGGACCATAACTCCATTCCCAGAAGGTCTTGTACGATTCCAGAGGCATCATTGGAATCAGAATGTGACCGGTTTCAAGATAGGCAAAAAAAAAACAGAAAAGCGATTTTTATCGCGAACAGTGCCTTTGAGAAGTGCAATAGGATTGTAAGATGAGGGTCATGAGGTAGTAGGTGGATTATATATGATGAAAAGTGAAAGTAATGTTTTTAGAAGTAGATGAATTGAAAGGTACACTAGAGTGGTTGAAACTCCTCCGCCAAGAGTTGACCTTGGAGCATGGAAGGCAGTGTAGCTCTGGATATTAGATTAAGGACGGGTAGGGGATGGAGAAAGCTTGGTTTCTTGAACCATGATCACGTCTGGTTGGTATATACGTGCGAAGAGAGAGAGCTCAGAAAGTTTGGCACGAAGGCCCTCGAGTTTGATATGTACAACGGAGAGGGGGCGATTGGAGAAAGAGGAATCAGAATTGGAGTGTGAGGAGCGTACAAAACAACAAAAAGAAGAGTTATGATGCCTCACAGAACTGAGACCCGGACAGGAGAGATGCACCCACCTCTGATACCCAAAGCATTGGACACTTTTTCCATTCCCGGTGACACCCTTGCTGCATGTGGCGCATGGGCACTTCTGAGCTGGTCCAGGATTCCTCTCCACGCCGGCCCTTCGTAGGAGAATCTGAAGGAGAGATACGGCCCGCCAGCAAGTCTCCCATGACAAAACCCTCTTCGTGGAAGGGATGACGTCGGTTTGCACGGAGGCGATCTTCTTTCCTCCACACTGCCACGGCTCGAACGTACGACATCTCGTCAGCGGAGAAAACCCTTAAAAGTAAGTGAAATGATGAACCATTGATTTGGCCGTGCATTTGTTTAATAAACTGCAAAAATTTAATGAATTTGAAAATAATTGCAGCCACACGAAGATATGGGGGTGATCAGCAAGACGGGTGTGATTTGGTTTTTCAATGCTACACTCAATTTTTGCTGTTTATTAAAGGCAGCGTTCACGATGATCATCCTCGTTGACTTTGCACAGTGAAATGATAGGCGAGCAGGATTCTAGGCTTCCAGTGTCGAAATCTCGGTAGAAAACAAGCCAGGAGCGGCAAAATAACGGCTGCAAACAAGCGTTTTGGTGTCCCAGACAGGCCCCGTGCTCCAGATCCGCCCCCTCGATATGAACAAGTGAAGACTCAGATCACAGGAATGATGAAGTGAAAGAAGTGCTGATAAGTGAGCTGTTTGCTTCATTGCACTTATAGGTAGCTATCATTGTTCTAGCGGTCAATTCCTCCACGCTCAAAAATCAACGTAAACAAGGGAGGGCCTATTTTGGCTCAAAAACGAGTCTTTCGTGTCCTTTCTAAGCATGCCTTGCTATAAAGGGCACGAGACCTTCCGTAAACCGTGGAGATATCGGAAGTGAAATTTATCGTGAACACTGCCTTTTATCAAGTGCACGGCCAAATCAATGGTCCATCATTTCGCTGACTTTTTAGCGTTTCCTCCGGGTGTCAAATCATACACAAGACGTATTTACCTTCTTTTAACGATATTCTCACGATTTCTTCAATGCCAAATCATAACCCTTTTGTAGCGAAGCGAAACAGTTACAAATTCATCTTCGATAATATGCTGCAATGCACTATTTTTTTTCAGAATTCTATGTATCGATCTTGGAGGCATTCTGATGGCAAGTAATAGATGCGGGCTTGGTTTTTTTGCGGCAATGCTTTGATATAAGAACGTAAAGGCCAACCGAACATTGCTCGACACGACGCGGTCGCGTCACGGCTCTCGTAAACAAATTGATGATAACCAATTGATAAAGGGTAGGGTATAAAAGAAGCGGAGAGCGGTGTGTCTTCATTCACATACGGTCCTTCTCCAGGACTCAGCAGTTGAGGACCTGCTTGGACTTGGAAGTAGGAAAACAGCACCACCGGTGGTCAGAATATAACAAAATTGAAGTAAAAACTTAGAAAACTATAGAGCCGTGACGCAACCGCGTCGTGTCGAGCAATGTTCGGTTGCCCCTTACGTTCTTATTGCTTTGATGAAAAGCCTTGTTTTCCCTTCATACTACGAAATTGTGAATGAATATCTTATTCAAATACTGCGCACTCAAGACTTGAATTTGTGTGTGCGTAAGGCAAATGCTATGATACCCTATAGCATGTTAAAGTTTCGCTAAGCCCAGGCCGAGGTGCGTTTGACACAGTATCTTTGGTAAATGGGTATATGTACCTATACTTATGTTATTCACCGATTTTTTTCAAACAATAAAACGAAGTCGGCGTCGCAAGAAGTGACTAATAAACAATTGTCGGTATATTTGAAACGAGTTTTGACGATCAGAGACACCTCGTCGTCCAGACAAGCACCTCGATTTCTATCTTGTCCTTATGATTTTTTCTCAAGTTCATATGGTAAAAACCGTTGCATTCATGTTATGACTTTTGAACTTTTTAAACTTTTTTATGAAGGTATCTTGCCGCAGCCTACGGGAAATGGGAGATGGTCAAGTGTTCATCTCCGACCAATTGCGTCTGCTTCCAGGGCTGAACAGGTAGGTAAGTTACCAATCAGAATATGTTCACTGGCCTTCTTGTACACAAATCTTAGGCGTTATGCAAGGCTCAAACCTTCATCGCTTGTCAACTGGATGACAGCGTTATAGTTACACTACATAGGTAAAAAAGGATGCAAGTTTCATCTCACGGGAACTCAGGTGCACTTACAAGAGAAGCATACAAAGTATACTTCGGACCGAATTGTATTATTCGAAATTTATTCGAATGATTTTTTGAAGTTCAAATCACTCAAAATTCGAAACTCGAAAATTTTGGTTTTCGAATAATATTCGAAATTCGAATATTTCGAAAACGGGCTTTCGAATAATATTCGAAATTCGAACACTTTGAAGAGCATATTCGAATTTTTCAAATTCGAATAATCGAAATGCACAACTCTGCCAATTCGAGACTTGATGCTTCGGGGAAAGCGGCCGTTATCACACTTTACTATCATTAGGCATCAAATTCACCTTTAGCGCCGTCATCAAAGCTTATTCGCGCAAAGGGTGAATTTGCTGAGCGGCTGGATATCAATCAGCGCAAAGAGTGAATTTGCCACGAGTGATAGTGAACTATCATTATCAATCTTGACCGAAGAGTGCGGTCTGTTTTTGCATGTGATAAACAATTTCAGCAAACCCGCGCTGTGAACGCTGCAGGCAAAAATGAAGTTGGCTGCTTGCTATCTCGTTCAAATTTCAGAGCTCACAGAGATTGCTCCTGAGATGTCTAACCCGTGAGGGGGTTAATTTTGTTTCCATTGCGAGGCTGGCCACCTCGCAGTGGGTCGTGGCTGCTCCGGCCCGCTAGGATCCGTGGCCGGAAACTATCACCGAAATCTTGCAACGCTTTCGCTCAAATTTCGCAGTAAACTCACTTCATTTCGCGTAACATTCACCTTATTTTCGCGGCATATTAACCCCATTCTCACCTATCATAGCAGCAAATTCACTCATACAGTGCATTTAGCGCGGCAAATTAGGACTTCATGCCGACTTGTAAATGAGCATCAAGTCTTTTTTGCTGAGGCATCAAGTCTCGAATTGGCAGAGAATCATCATTTCATTGAAAGTTTGTTTTTCTGATCGACCTGTGAAAGCACACGTTATCAAAGCACCATCTTCACCTATTCACCCGACGCCTGATTTGGGGATAGCGCACGCTCTGTTTTTCTCTCATTTTCGCATTTATTATGTACATAGCTGCCACCCAGATATAGAGAATACTCAGGTTTCAGCTTCCGAAACCCTCCCTTTCCAAAGAAACAGTTACCTGGAATACGTAGGGGAGCGATTGAGCTCACTAATCTACAATGGCTACTGCAGAAATACTGGCTTCGAGTGGTTTGGGTTGTGTTTAGCGAATTGACGTCCATTTCTGTACCTTCTGAGCTTACTTAGACAGATTGGGTTTTGAGAGTTGAGCGAATTTGGCCAAAACATCGATATTCTAATGCAGCAATGCTAGTGAAACATTTCAAGACTAATAGAATACAACTTGCGGGATATTTTTTTTATCAAGAACCTGAAAATGAGTTACAGAAAAAGAAGACATAAGGTGCTTGAAAAATGTAAAAATGAGAAATTCGCAGCGGTTTTTCCCAATTCAGCCCGCCTCTGAGAAAAGCCGAGAGAGTACCCCTACTCTCGACTAAGCCGCGATAGTACCACGCCGGACCCGCGATCATCACCGAGATGATTAAGTTGCAATGTCTTACGGCTCAACAAATCCGCGACTGACTCAGTTAACGACAGCTCAGAACTAATTTTCAAAACCGAAGCTATCATTTTTGAATTCGAGAAAAATTATCCGAAAAATAGAGAAAATTATTCAAAAATTCGAAGAAATTGATTTTCGATTATATCCGAAAATTTGAAATTCGAAAAATTTGTTTTCGAATAAATTCAAAAATCCGAAATTCGAAAAATTTCATTTTTTTTTATTCGAAAATTGAAATTCGAAAAATTTGAGTTTCGAAATTTGAAATTCGAAAAATTTGATTTTCGAATGTATCAAAAAATTCGAAAACTTTTACAGTTTTGCCCAAGTATAATACAAAGCGTAAGTGGCATCTGCGAGAACGGAGTGTATTGTTCGTATCTCTTGGGCATATATAGTAGAAATGCGCAGTATCCCGTCCCAAGCTGCTGGTTCCAAAATGTTATGAGGGTCCAGTTCCGCGAAGTAAAGCTTCGCGGAAAGGTAAGGGCATTTTTTGGGGTGCATGGAAAAAAAGGCATGGGGTTTAGTTGAGAACTTTCCCTTTCAACTTTTGGTAGTCATTAAGGGTGCTGAAAACGAATCGGAGGTCTGTTTGTCGATTTTCAGACGTTCACTGTAGGTTACGGTACGTACGTTGCCGTTTAGCAGGCACATCTTACCTTAATAATTCGGAAATCGGCTGACATAAAATTCGTACATAACACCCCGAATAACCCCCGCAGAGAAACTTTGAGCCAAATCCGAGACTTCGACGAAACTAGCGTATACCCATCGCAATCTACCGCAATCTGTCAAATTCAATAAACGGGCCTCAGATTTGTGTTAAGCACATCAAATAACTCCAGAGAAAGATTTCGAGCCTCATCAGTCGTAGAATTCCGGACATTGTCGGAAGACAAGTTTTGCCCTCGAATTTTCCCCGATGGGAACCCTTGAACGAATTCAGTCAAAATCTCTGGAAAATCGACAAATGAACGTCAGATTCGTGATGAGCATACCAAACAGGTATGTGCGTAATTACAAGTATCGAATAACGAACTTAACGACTAACGGGCTTTTTGGGTGTTACGCTTAACGACGAACGAATTACAAAATTTCTATTACGCGCATCTCTGATTCTAAATAACCCTCTGGGGGATTTTTGCCAAACTTCAAAATTGAGGGTAAAGGCAGTTAAAATATATAAACATGTTATTATAAACCATCCGATGTTCACTCATTCGTAAAAATTGTGGTGAGCGCGGAGCGCTCACCAGATTTGGCTTTGATCTCTTACCGCGCGCATGCCCTATACCGAGATCACCTATTCATACTGTCACCAGAAAAGTAAGTTGTACACCATTCGAAGGGTCTAATCAATATACGTATCTGAGCCAAGTTTCATTACAATCGGTCACCGCTCTTAAAAGATATGGCGCCTCAAATGACGCAAAAATTTTCTCCGCCACCTCCTCCGCCTCCCCTCCGTCCGTCACATTTCATTTTTTTGGGCGGCGTGGACCAAATTGTTTGAAACTTGGTGACCAGAGGTAATCGGGCACGAGGATGCCAAAAATAATCCGCAGAACTCACCATTTTCACTCCTGGACCACTTACAGGCGACTCAAACTTGGAAACCGGCCTCTCAATATTAGCTCATAAAAATGACCGGTTTTTTTCGTTATCAGTGATTGTTTTCTTGGAGACTCCATAAAAACACCTCGCTCTCTAGTGGTGTACTCTAAATTTTCCGATCGGAAAAGGACGGTGGTCTGGGAGGGATGTTTCCGAGCGAGGCGTGTGTTCGTACCATGCGCACCATCGAAAAGGAGGCGTCGCAGGGTGTGCTGAAGTGTCAGTTAAAGGCACTGTTCGCGATAAACTTCATCCTTCACTTTTAAATTCAAGCGCCATGTATTCTATACCTAGGAAGCCGCGATGCAGCTACATACAATGCGGTGCAAAAGTATAGGTCCACCCTAATTTTCGCATTCAAGAGACCAAGCCCTATACTTCGCATTACGAGAACAGTACCAATGGATTCAGGAGTGCTGAAAACCCTTGTAGGCAGTGTTGCTGAACAATCGGTTAAAGGCATCGTACACGATGAAAACCATACTTGGGTTTTTGAGTTTTTAGTGTTGTTCTATGCCTATAGTGACTGAAGGTTGCAAAATACCCCCTCAAAAACGTCAACTTTTCAGGAAAAACCCATTTCAGGAAAGCTCAATACAAATTTGAACTTCCCGCCAAAATCAATTTGGGATAGTTGCGCGAAGAACACAAGGAACACTTTTACGATTCGTTCCTTGGCGCAGCGTTGGAAGCAATTCACCGAGGACGCCATTCAGACGAGCGATCTTTTTTTTGTAACAAAACTAAAAAGGGTTACTAACATGCTGCGTCCATTGCTGTCAGCTGCTTTCGATCGATGCCGAGCGTGAAATCGAGTGGCGTGTGAATTGCGCCCTACGACGCGTCAACGCACGACCGCCGGCAGCGACAACGGAGTTTCGTTCCTTGTAATAACTTATCGACCCCAAGGCCGGCCCCCAAAACCCAGGAAGCCCTTTTGAAGTAAGCGAATCTCCATTCCGAGGGGATTTTGAAACTCCAAACTTTCTGAGTGACATTATTATGACCCACTAGTCCGACTGAACGCAAAAGCTGGAATTCGGTTTTCATCGTGTACGATGCCTTTAAAGACAGTGTTCACGATAAAAAATGTGTTTCAGTTTCCACTAGGAATGGGTAGCGGAGGGGCACACTGTAACGTTGACGTCGAAAGAACGCATGAAAACGAGCCAGGAAAACCTCCAAAAGAGCTCGAAGTTGCCAATTCGAACGCAAGGCAAACCCCAAAAGCGCAACACACGCCCACCGACGTGAACAAATGAATGCTCAAGATCGTGATATGAGCGATAATTTCCAATCATTAGCCCCGTTCTTCCCTTCATTCTCAACTTCTCTTTTTACTCAGGTCAGCTCGCATACATCGGCTGCAAAATACGGAAGTTACAAGCTCTGGACAACTCGTCCACCATGTTTCCTTAGCTCAGTTTTTGAGGGACCATAACTCCGTTCCCAGAAGGTCTTGTACTATTTCAGAGACATCATTGGCATCAGCATGGGGCCGTTTTCAAGATAGGCGGAAAAACAGAAAAACGATTTTCATCGTGAACACTGCCTTTAAAGGCAGTGTTCACGATGGTTTTCGTTCCCTAGCTTTCCACTCAAAACAATTCGTTGGCAACCCAGTGTTACCAAAATCACGAAGAGACAGCGAGAAACGCACTAAAACGTCTTATTTCAGTCACACTATTCTCTGGCCTAGACTAGTTTTCCGGTTGGATGAACATGTTCACGGTGGTTGTCACCGGTGAAAAATGGGGTTATTCAAAAATGGAAGAATATTTCAGGCAAAACAGTATTAGTTAGGGCCCGAAGGAAAGAACGGTGCGACAGAGAGTAGAGAATTGCAAAAGACGGGTCCACAAAAGATTTCATTGTCACAGCCAACAGTTCCTGTGAGAGTAAAGAGGTGGAGTGAGAGTAATTGATTTCGTGCCCTTCTGGGGCGCTTTTCTCGATTTGTTCGTCATTTCAGTTCTACCCGGGCCAAGCAATCGATATGGCGACTAATCTCAAAATCGAAGATTATCGTGAATACGGCCTTTATTTGGTTAAGAAATACTGCTTGTTTTGGGAAAAAGTGCACATCTTTAAGGCAGTGTTCACGATAATCTTTGATTTTGAGATTATTGGGTATATCGATCAGGTAGCCCCCGGGCAGAACTAAAGTGATGTAGAAATTGAGAAATACGCACTGGAAGTACACAAAATCTTTCACTCTCATCCCGCCTCTTTACTCTCACAGGAACTGTTCGTTGTGATATTGAAATCTTTTGTGGCCCCGTCTTTTGCGATTCTCTACTCTTTCTTGCTCCGTTCTCGCCTTCGGACCCTAACTAATCCTCCTTTGCATAAGATATTCTTCTATTCTCGATTGGCCTTATTTTCCACAGGCGACAACCACCATGATCATGTTCATACAACCGGACAACTAGTCCATGTCATAGAATAATGACACTGAAATAGGACGTTTCAGTGCATTTCTCGCCGTTTCTTCCTAATTTAGGTAACACTTGGTTGACAACGCATAGTTTTGAGTGGAAAACTGGGGAACGAAAATCATCGCGAACTCTGCCTTTAAGCGGTGTAAAAGGATAGGTCCACCCCAATCTTTTTTACTTCAACGAATTTTCCCGTTTCGAGTTAGGTACAAGTTTGTCACCTGGAGACATAGAGACATTTTCTACAATTGTTCCAAGTGATGCCGTGGGGGATGAAGCTTTCTGCTGCTGAACAGGCTCAAGTGGACGCCCTACATGAAGCGCGTATCCCCAACAGAAGGATTGGGAAGATCGCACAACTGGATCAATAGATACTTGAAGAATCCGATGCAGTACAAGAAGAAGAAAGAAGCTGGTCGACCGAGAAAGCTTTCGAGGCGCGAGGAGATGCATATTGCTCGTGAAGCATCGAACAGCATGCAGTCCGCAAACGACATCCGAGGGAATTTGGATCTTCCGGTCTCGAAATGGACGGTACTCCGATTTCTCCACCGCTGTCCGCACATTATCCGTGAAGTTATGAGACCTGCACCCCGCCTAACACCCTTTCACAAGTCGGCGAGGTTGCGTTTTGCTCGTACCAACATGGCCACAAAATGGAGAGAGGTAGGTTGCCACAGCCTTGGTCGGGAAGTTTGAAAAGTTACTACTTCTGCATTCCAGGTCGTATTTTCTGACGAGAAAAAATGGAATTTGGATGGCCCAGATGGTAGAACCCACTACTGGAGGGATCTGCGGAAAGAAAAACGGTTATTCTCGAAGCGCAATTTTGGAGGCGGCAGTCTGATGGTCTGGGCTGCTTTCTGTGGTGACGGACGTGTTGCACTTGACTTCGTTTCGTGCAGGATGAACAGCCTGGACTACCAAAAGGTGCTTCGTGACCATCTACTGCCATATCTCAGAAGATATCGACGACTAGATCTTGTTTTTCAACATGACAATGCGTCAATTCACGCGTCGCAATCAACTTCTACATGGCTAGAGGCGCACAAAGTGACCGTTATGGAATGGCTCGCATGTTGTCCCGATCTGAATCCAATGGAGAACTTGTGGGGTATTCTTAAGCGGAAGATGTATAAGAATGGCACCACCTTTTCCTCGATTTCTGATCTGAAGGTTGCCATTCCAGATGCATGGGCGAGTGTAGACCAAACAGTGGTCGATAATCTAGTTTAAATTACGCCTAATAGGATTTTTGATGTTTGTGTAAATAAAGGAGGCCCCATTGACTATTATGTGTGTTTTATTTGCTGTTGAAGTTTGGATAAATGATTATTTTCACAGGTGGACCTATACTTTTGCACCGCTTAAAGGCAGTGTTCACGAAGAAAACGTTGCACGTTTTTTTGGCCAAAACGTAAGCTTTGGGTCCCTCTAAGAAGATTAAGAATGGAAGTGCGACGAAAAACGGCCGTTAAGCGGGTGAAAATCTCGTGGGCCAGTCAACCCATTGGGCCACTCCGCCCACGTCCTATAACGGTTTCACTGAATTCGTGGTGAGATGAGCGATGGTTTCCGATCAAAATCCCCGTTCTTCCCTTCATTCTCAACGTCTCTCTTTACTCAGGTCAGCTCGCACACATCAGCTGCAAAAAACGGGAGTTACAAGCCTCGGACAACTCGTCCACAATGCTTCCTAGCTGAACTTTGAGGGGCCATAACTCCGTTTCCAGGGGGTCGTGTACGACTCCAGGGACATCATTGGAATCAGCATGAGACCGTTTTCAAGACAGGTGGAATAACAAAAAAACGACTTCCATCGTGAACACTGCCTTTAAGATGGGCACTTTTTCCCAAAACAAGCAGTACCTCTTAACCAATGAATTGATTGTTCTGGAACATTGTCTACAAGTATTTTCAGCACTCCTGAATCCATTGGTGCTATTCTCGTATTTCAAAATCTAAGGCTTGGTCTCTTGAATGAGAACATTAGGGTGGACCTATACTTTTGCACCGCACTGTATTACCTTGCTATATTAGCAGCAGAGCGGTTCTTTCTCCATTTCTACGACTGTTTTCTCAAAAACATCAACTTGAATTTTATAATAAAGCTATCATAACAGCATCGCAGCTCCTCCCTCCAGAGATACACGATATTGTAGAAGGGAAACCCTTTAAAAAAGTTGTGAAATTTCTGAAAGTTGGGCTCCGCAGAAAAGGTTAGGGATTTGGCATTGTTCTTAAATGTCGGGAAATTGATTTATTGGATTTGGCTCTAAACTTGATTTTTCAAATTTAGTGAAATTATTGACTTTATTTGGCTGATGATGGTACTTGTAGACATCGTAATCATTAAAACATAGTGATATTGCTGCTAATGGATTTGGCACGCGCTCTATCAATTATCAGAGTCAAATCACGCGTCAGAAGTATTTCTCGTGATAGTATTTGTGTCCTCAACGCTTTCACGGTTCACATTGTATGGGAACGTTTTTGTTGCTTGACTTATTCTTGTTCTGATTTGATCCAAATCACGCTCGACTGAAAACTTCTTCTGACGCGTGATTTGACTCTGATAATTGATAGAGCGCGTGCCAAATCCATTAGCAGCAATCTCACTATGTTTTAATGATTACGATGTCTACAAGTACCATCATCAGCCGAATCAAGTCAACAATTTCACTACATTTAAAAAATCAAGTTTAGAGCCAAATCCAATAAAACAATTTCACGAAATTTAAGAACAATGCCAAATCCCTAACCTTTTCTGCGGAGCCCAACTTTCAAAATTGAACTACTGAAAATAGACACCGTTACTGATAGGCTTCCGCCCAGGATTGTGCTCTTCCTGAGACTGAGTAACACCAATCAATACGACGAAGTACTTTACGGAACGCCGCACGGTGTAACTCACGAGTGCGCAGAAAGCGTGAGGAACCCCGGTCAAAGTGCGCAAGACGCCGTAGAAAGTGCTCAGGACATCAGTGGGAGTGTGCAGGACCTCATAGAAAGTGTGCAGGACGTCAGTGAGAGTGAGCAGGACCTCATAGAAAGTGTGCAGGATATCAGTGTGAGTGTGCAGAGCGTCATAGAAAGTGTGCAGGACATTAGTGGGAGTAAGCAGGACGTCATAGAAAACGTGCAGGGAATCAGTGGATTTGCTTTGAATTAACACCATCAGGCATAAATCATGTTAGAAAGGGAACCTTTAGGAAAAATAAATGAAATTCCTGAGAGTTTAGGTTCCTGGAAAAAGTGCTGATTTGACATTGTCATATTTTCGAACAGCTAAAAATATACTTAGTGAAAATGAGGGAAAATATTCCTTACCAAGTTTTCAAAGAGTAAAAAGTTTTGAAATATTTCAGAGTATGATTTGGCGTAGCATAATTTAATTTTTGAAAAATGTAGTGAAATAGCTGAAAGTATGATTTGGCGGTCGAGCTCGAACCAGCTATTGATAAAGGTTGAGCAAAACGAGAGGTCGCATTGTATAAGCCTATCCGTAGAACTTATCAAAGCAAAATCACGCGTGATATGGGGAACAATGAAAGCTCTTCCGGGAGCTGTAATCCGGCAGTCAGGACATATTAAAGACATCGTTCGCGCTAAAAACCAATTTTCATTTTTGGGGTTCAATTTCATGAATGAGCCCGGTAGACCACACCGGTGAGCTTTGGCGCTTCAAAAACGTAGGGTTTTGAGGTTGGAAGAGGTTGAAGATGAGGATCCGCCACCAGTTCTCACCAGTCATCTAGCACTTTTTCATAGAATGTAGATCCGACCAGCAAACAACATGAAAAACAATTACGGCTCAAACTCTAAACGTAGAAAAACTTCGAAAATAACACTGACGAGGCCCCCAAATGCAGAAAAACCTCGAAAACGATTTTGGCGCGAAATTCAAATTCGTATTTACAATGTGTTCCGAATGAATTTTCTTTACAAATGGAGGTTTTTCATGGGCGCCTTCGACATTTTCGTTCACTAGAGAGGCCAAGCTACACAAAAACATGAAAAAATCTTATACGGTTTCCTGCGCGTACGATGCCTTTAAGTAAGCTCAACTGTTTGATTTGATTTGATTTATTACGATGCTTAAGACAATCGCAGGAAAGCAATAATGAAGTACACAAGGCAAAACATACAAATTTCAACGAATACTGCGCGTGGTTTTGCTTTGCTAAGTTCTAATGATAAGCTTTTACAATGCGACCTCTCGTTTTGCTATACCCTTATCAATAGCTGGTTCGAGCTACGGCCAAATCATACTTTCAGCTATTCCACTACATTTCCCAAAAATCAAATTATGCTATGCCAGAACATACTCTGAAATACTTCCAAACTTTTTTACTCTTTGGAAATTTGGTAAGGAATATTTTCCCCCATTTTCACTAAGTATATTTTTAGCTATTCGAAAATATGACAATGCCAAATCATCACTTTTTCCAGGAACCTAAACTTTCAGGAATAGATCAATTGTATATTGACCAGTCGTTGGCGAAACGTCGATGGACTGCGAGCCCGCGTATTCACACCAGTCGTCTATGACATCAGCACCCGCAATCAAGGCGAACTCAGCCAGTACTGAAAAAAACCGGGTAAAGACAAACAAAAATAATAAACTGAGATGGACGCCGTTTCAGATCAGTTGCGTATTGAGCCTCAATGTAGTCTCGTCACTCCGTAATATTATTTTTGTTTTTTTTTTGTATTCAGTGCGGCAGGTAGTCGTACGGTCCGTGAAGGGACTGCCTTACGTTTCCGGTGGGCTTTTATAAAACCATCGTACTATATATATTTTGGCAAATTTGTGTGTGCGTGTGTGTAGCTATGAATGTATGTATGTGTGCATTTCTCTGTGTGTTTGTTTGACCTTTTATTCGGCTTGACTTTCAAGGCGGGCAACCCTACGGGGATGGGCTCCGGAAGTGGGCAGGACGTCAGAGTAAGGGCGCAGGACCTCAGAAGTGATGCGCTGTACATCATAGGAAGGGTACGGGACCCAAATGGTAGTGCGCCGGACGTCATAGAAAGTGTGCGGTACCCATGTGGGAGAGCGCCGGACGCCGTAGGAAGTGTGAGGGACCCAAATGGTAGTGCGCCATACGCTGTAGAAAGTGCGCGGGACCCAAGTGGGAGTGCGCCGAACGCAGTAGGAAGTGTGCGGGATCTAAGAGGGAATCCGCCGAATGCCGTAGGAAGTGTGCGGGGCCCAAGTGGGAGAGCGCCGGACGCCGTAGAAAGTGTGCGGGACCCAAGTGGAAGTGCGCAGAACGCCGCAGAAAGTGTGCGGGACCCAAGTGGGAGTGCGCCGACCACCGTAGGAAGTGTGCGAGACCCGAGTGGGAGTGCGCCGGACGTCATAGAAAGTGTGCGGTACCCAAGTGGGAGAGCGCCGGACGCCGTAGGAAGTGTGAGGGACCCAAATGGTAGTGCGCCATACGCTGTAGAAAGTGTGCGGGACCCAAGTGGGAGTGCGCCGAACGCAGTAGGAAGTGTGCGGGATCTAAGAGGGAATCCGCCGAATGCCGTAGGAAGTGTGCGGGGCCCAAGTGGGAGAGCGCCGGACGCCGTAGAAAGTGTGCGGGACCCAAGTGGAAGTGCGCAGAACGCCGCCGAAAGTGTGCGGGACCCAAGTGGGAGTGCGCCGACCACCGTAGGAAGTGTGCGAGACCCGAGTGGGAGTGCGCCGGACGTCATAGAAAAAGTGCGGTACCCAAGTGGGAGAGCGCCGGACGCTGTGGAATGTGTGCGGGACCCGAGTGAGAGTGCACCGTAGGAAGTGTGTGAGACCGAAGTGAGGGAGCGCCGGACGCCGTAGAAAACGTGTGAGATTCAAGGGAGAGAGCGCAGAACTTCAGAATCACTTTGTGAGTCTGAAAGAGAGCGTACACCTCCCTTTTCTTCAGGTCCCCTATCCTTCACTACTCAGGCCCCGGTCAGAGTTGGTGCTATTTGCATCTGTATCCCCCGCACCCCCCACCACCCCCCCGCACCCACCAACACCCCCCAACACCCACCCGGTCGATACGTATGTTTAAAATGATGGAGTGAGGTTGAGAAAATCACTCGGTGCATCCAACTAGATATGACGATGATTACGTGGCCAACAGGATTGCACCTGTTCAGAGGAATAGTGAAGGAGAGTATGGTGAAGTAACGGAGGTAGCACTAAGGTTAGCTTTCTAGTGATTCGCAATGATTTATCATAGGCCCGCCCACCCGGTGATTTTCTCATCCGCCGTCATCCACGTATTGCATGGATAGCGACCGCATCGGATACACCGAGTGATTTTCTCAGCTTCACTCCATCATTTTAAACATACGTATCGACCGGGGGGGGGGGGCGGGGGGGATACAGCGAGTGATTTTCTCAGCTTCACCTCACCATGTTGTTCATACGTATCGACCGGGTGGGTGTTGGGGGGTGCGGGGGGGATACACCGTGTGATTTTTGCATCCCATTTCCAATGCATTCTGTGTGTATCGACCGGGCTGGAGACGTCGGCTCATCCAACTATGACCGGGGCCTCATTTCAACTGCTTAGCTGTTTATATGCACTAACTTTTCTAAAACGGGTTTATATACGATGAAAATAAGAGTTAATCAAAATCTGCATCCATGAAACACAAACATCATTCTACTTCATTTGGCAATAACAGTAGCAGGACGTCGGTTGATAATGAAAACGTTTAGTCCAAACAGCGGTTGTCCTTATCAAGCCAGAAATTTAAAAAAATCGAAAGCCACTTCAGGATCTTATAAAACGGCAGAACGACCGATGTGTGACGGTACAGATAAGGAGGTAAACGGGTGTTGCAAGGTTTGAAATGCTTTGTGATTTCCGATGGTTCAAGTGTTGCCGCAGAAGCCAGTTTATGGGCCGGCGCAGGAAGAAAGAAAGCGCCGATTTATTTGCCTTATACCCAAGATGCCGGCGAAGCCGGCAAATGGGCCGGCGCAGCCGGATGCCAGCGGCAGAGGCCGGCGTCAGCCGCCCCACGCCGCTGGTGTGTTTTTAGTTGTAAATACATAGGGGACACAGCACTGATAATCCGTTTTCCAAATCCTCTAAATGCCTCAGAGATTTCCAAAAGTGGGCATTTTCATAGCTCTGCGTGGATAAGGGGTCGTTTATAGTTCCACCGCGGCGCGGCGCGGCGAGATGCAATACAGCCATATCGATCAAGCGGATGAGCGGAAATGGGGGAAATTTTGCTTTTAACGCCAGTTTTGACGATTTCGGGAATGCTACGATCAAGTCGCCTCAAAACTTGTACAGAGGGGTTATTCGGCCTGCCTTACACGAATCTGCAACCCGTTTATCGAATCTCGATAGACTACGGTAGATTACGGTGGATTTACGGTAGCTCGGTCAAAATCTCAGATTTGACTTAAAATTTCACTGCGGGTGTTATTTGGAACGCTGAACACGAATTTGAGGTCCATTTTTCGATTTTGGAACCTTAAAGGTATGTAACGCCAGTTAAAAGGCATTCGCCTATCGTAACCTACCGTAACCCTAAGTGAGGCGACGAATAGACCCCAGATTCGGGTCCAGCGCCCTAAATAACCCCCAGATGCAAGTTTTGAGCCAAATCCAAAAAATTTCTCTGAACACCCCAAAAAGTCCCTTACCTTTTTTTGAAGCAATGAAAATGCCATTTTTTGGAATCCCCGCAGCCATTTAGGGAATTTCAAGCACGGATTATTTATGTACACAGACCTACAGCAACGACAAGATGGTTTTCCGAATCTCCACGGGAAGTCTAAAGCAGTCCCTAGTGAGTGTGAGGCACCCAAGGGTTTTTACCACAGTAGGGTTTGAAAGTCGCGCTCAAAGTGTCCTCGTAAAACATCTCAGCCGCAATGTTAATGTCCATCAGCACAAACAGGTTCTGTACGCGAAGCTTCTGGTGACGACCGTGTTTTCTACAGACTATGCAGCGATCTCTGCGCACGCACTGACCCTCGTGGCCTCTCAAACACAGATTGCAATTTTTACCTTCAACCAGTAGGCGGGCACGCGTAGTAAGACTCCTAACGTTAAAGCACTCTGCGGAGTAATGATTGCTATATGAGCAGAACACGCACGGCCGCTGCCCTGACGGTGGGACCGTCTGCCTCGGCAGCTGCGATGTTCCCTGCGCGGCCAGAAGTGCCTCGGCAGCTGCAATGTTCCCTGCGCGACCAGATGTGCCCTGCTCGGGGTCCTTGCGCAGTAAACTCTATTTGGCACCGCGCCCAGGGTCTTATCCCGTGAAGAAGACGACTGTCCTCTCTCCGAATCTTGACGGTTCTGGGCCGCAGCGCTCAATGGTGTCTTGGCTCGCGGCGCTGGTTTCGCACAGCGTTCCGAGGCAACTCTGCTAAATTTGAATTTACATGGAATTCATCGAAATAATTTGTGATGAGCTCCATCAAGAAGCTTCCCGTCTCCGGTAAGTTGGGCGGCACCTGCTCATCGGGGTCGCCCTCTTCACCGGGGTCCATGCTCTCGACACTCGACTGCGTATTAGAAACCTGGTCTATCAACCACCCTAGCAAACTTGCGATTTCCTCCTCGTCAGAATTGAGGCGCTGTCCGTCCTTCGTTAGTTGATGTGTCGTCGTATCCATAGCTGCCATTGGCTCAATAGTCCTTGAACCACGACCTTGAGAAGCTAGTCCTGAAAAGGGGGTGAACCTGCAAATTCAACGACGGACATGAAGCTAATTACGACGAGCGAAACTGCGATATTCAGCAAATAACTGCGAATTTACGACGCGGATTAACATGCCATTGGAACTGATCGATGAGCGAAGTATAAACTGAGCAAACTTAGATGCTAACGCCTGCGGCATGACCGCGTCGAGGGTAGGCTCCGCAACGAGAATCGTCACACCGCAAGCGACAGCCACCAGAACTGAGGATCGGTTACTAATCAGTGCGCATACGGATGATTTAAACAGTGCGGAGTAATCAGTGAGGATGTTGATTGAAGGGAAAAGCTACGCGTCATGGAAACGCGACCGCGCCTTGCTTACCAAGGTTCCGTGACGATGACATGGGTAACTGTAGCATATTGAAAGTTCAATGACGGAAATCGATAGGCATATTTATCGCAGTGGTGCTGCGAATTAACAATTCATATGACGGTCGTGAGAGTGGCGCGAAATTTCGATGCAAATTATATAATGGGCACCAATAGAATGAGTGATGGAGGCGAGTTTACCAGGGAGGTTGCGAAATAACACTGTACTCAGAATGTTCGATTTTTTGAAAAAAAAAAGAATTGAATTGTAGATTATCTAACTGTTTTGCTCCGCTACTAGAGGTTCATGATTTGGCATAACAATATTTATGAGAAACTCGTTAAAAGAAGTGAAATACTTGGTGCATTTGATTTGTCATGGGATTTGAAGGCAGTGTTAATGAAGAAAAAGTTGCACGTTTTTTTTTGGCTAAAACGTAAGGTTTGGGTCCCTCTAAGAAGATTAAGAACGGAAGTGCGACGAAAAACCGCCGGTAAGTGAGTGATAATCTCGTGGGCCACCCAACCCACTGGGCCACTCCGCCCACGTCCTATAACAGTTGCCCTGAATTCGTGGTTAGATGAGCGATGGTTTCCGGTCAAAAGCCCCGTTCTTCCCTTCATTCTCAACGTCTCTCTTTAATCAGGTCAGCTCGCACACATCGGCTGCGAAAAACGGGAGTTACAAGCCTCGGACAACTCGACCACAATGCTTCCCTAGCTGAACTTTGAGGGGCCATAACTCCGTTTCGAAGGGGTCTTGTACAATTCCAGAGACATTATTGGAATCAGAATGGGACCGTTTTCAGGATAGGCAAAAAAAAACAGAGAAGGGATTCTTATCGTGAACACTGCCTTTAACTCAGAAGAAACACTAAAAGCTCGATGAAATGATGTACCGTAGATTCGAATGTGCGCTTTCTTACCAAAAATTGAAAATTGAGTGTCGTTTTGAAAGGCCAAATCACGCGCTCTCTGAACACTTTTGATTGCTCACAGTCGAAGTTTGCTAGTCTGAGCTCCTTGAAAAATTATTTTGTGGCTCCCACCATAATTTTCATTTTATCGACGATTATATATTTGTGTAGGCTCAGTAAGACGCGCGTGATTTGGCCTGTGAAAACCACCCTCAATTTTCAATTTTTGGTAAGAAAGTGCACATCCGAATCTACGGTACATCATTTCATTGAGCTTTTAGTGTTTTTCCTATGAGTTAAATCCCATGACAAATCAAATGCACCAAGTATTTCACTTCTTTTAACGAGTTTCTCATAAATATTGTTATGCCAAATCATGAACCTCTCGTAGCGGAGCAAAACACTTAGATAATTTCATTTCATTTTAACGAAGGTTTCCTTAAAAGATAGGAAGAAGAAAACAGGGCACTATCCTAGACGGGGAGGGGGTCCACCCACGATTCAAGGCAAATTAAATGAACCACCGATTGGTAAAGCCCCTTTCAAAGTTTGCCGGCCGAGGTCGAACGACTCGTTATCGATTTTGATAAGTCAGGATAGATAAGATGGATAGGATAGGGTGGACAGATGGTACATATTATTTATTTATTGTGGCCAATTACAGTTTGGGAAACCAAGGTGAACAACAAATGAAAAAGTGTGATCGGCCTTATGGAAAAACAATAGGATGAATAGTGATTGATGCCCATTTGTCACGGGAACATTGCGCTGTGCACAGAAGTCTTGTCTGAGATGGTAATGTTAACGTATGCGGCTCCACATGTTGGATAAATGTGTTTCACAAGTACCACAAGTCTATTGACCTGCTTTGGCGTTCTACTACCTACCAGGCGGTAGCCCAGCAAGGAGACAAGCAGAAGACAAGCGGCAGTGAGAGAGTCCGCCTGTATTGGAGCCCTAGATCAAAACTTTCAGAGTTACACTTCAGCTCAAATTTTCCGTTCTTTAGGTCATATCGGGGCTTCAATGTTTTCGCAAGCAAATGGAGATGCAAAAACCATCAGAGCTCATAAAAACGAACAAAAAAAAGAGAACAAAACGAAGTGAAGTGAATAGGTTTCCGGTGAAATATATCGAGGGAGAGTGATTGCAAGAGAAGTGGATGATGAGAAAGATTATGAATAGGCTGAAACGGGAATGGTGGCTAGAACAATCCTTTCTGTCTTAGATTTTCTTCTAGTTTGCCGCTAAAACTTCTTGGCGTCGACGACAGTATCATAGATAATGGCAACTGATTCCAAGTGCTGGAAGCTCGGACCAAAAACGACTCTAGAAACAGATTGGAGTGTGCGGAACCTGTAAATGAATGACCTCTAGTTCTCCGGTTGAATGCAGAAAAAGCAAAAACATCGTCTCTATCAATGTCAAGGTAATTCATTACAATTTTGAACAAAAGGTTCTGATCATAAATCACTCTTCTAAATTGCAGCGAGGTAGCACTTAATTGGGACAGGCGCTCTTAGTAACTGACTTCATACAACCCGTTTCTTGCAAATACCCTTTTTGTGAACCTCCTTTGAACCCTTTCAACTTTCTGAATATATACTTGTTTTGAAGGGGACCAAATTGGAGTACAGTATTCGAGCAGGGGCCTTACATAGGTGGTGAAAAGCTTGAAAAGAGTGGCAGCGTTTCTAGTTTGAAAAGCCCTAAGTATAAAGTTCGACTTTGTTTAAGCGGATGCCACTATTTTCTCAATATAGCCGTCGAAAGAAAGAGAGTCGGAGTAAGCAATCCCGAGATCACGCACCGAGTCGACAATACGAAGTTCGCGATTACCCAGCATGAATGAGGACCCACGTGGATGACTACTACCAATGCACATTACAACGGTTTTATCATAAGAGATGTCGAGTAACCATTTTTCGGACCAATCAAGCACAGCATCTAAAGCCTGGTGAAGTATGTTGGAATTATTGAAAGAAAACAATTTGGAGTCGTCGGCATAGATAGAACATTCAACTCCCTGCGGAATATATTTTGGCAAATCATTAATGTAAAGCAGAAACATTAACGGTCCTAGGCAGGTGCCTTGGGGGACACCACTAGGAGTTGTGTAAGTATAGGAAAAAACCCCATTGATGAAAACCTTCTGAGTGCGTCCGCTCAGAAAGGACTGAAGGAATTTCAGCAGACAATCGTCTATACCATAAGCTTTGAGTTTTGCAACGAGGAGGCCAAGATGAATAGAGTCAAAAGCGTTCGAATAATCCAAATAACATGCTGTAATATATTCACGTGAGACCACTGTCTTCTGCCACTTGGGAATCGTTGTAATTAATGCCGTAATGGTGGACTTTTTTGCTAGGAATCCGTGTTGCAACTTTGTAATTAGACTGTTTTCACGAAGGTAATCATAAAGTTGTTTACAAACAATGCGTTCAAGAACCTTACTAGTGGAGGAAGTCAGACAGATTGGTCTATAATTCTTTACATCTATTTTATCCCCTTTTCTGAATATCGGCTTCACAAAACTGTCCTTCCATAATGAAGGAACCTCACCATGAAGAAGACACCAGTTGAAAATAAGTGTAAGCGCAGGTGTTAACCCAAGAGCTGCCTTTTTCAAGAAAATATACGGGATGTTGTCTGGTGAAGTGGAATACCTGGGTGGAAGGCGTAGCAAAGTCCTGTAGACCGTTTCACTGGTGATGTCTAAAAAGTCGATTTTCGAGGAAGTGAAAGCAGGGCAATTTTGGTCATTGTGGCAGGAATGATGTTTGTATGAAGAAGACACCAGTTGAAAATAAGTGTAAGCGCTAAACAGATTTGAAAAATGTTGCTAAAACTCTCGCTTTCTCCAGCTCAGTCTTGCAGGGTTCACCATTGGTATTCAGGATAGATAGAATACTGTTTTTCAGCTTTAGCTTTCTGTTGATGAATTTGTAGAACCCCCTTGAATTACGAGAAGAAGCGACTTTCTCTTCTTTGCGCAGGTTAAGCTCCCATAGTTCACGCTTCAGTCTCCTAGAAAAACGGAAATATTTCTGAATACCAATGCTGGAACGAGCATGGTATAGTCTCGAGACCTTCTGCGCAAGTTTTCGAATGTATGAGGGATAGCGAAATTCAGTTTGAGTTCGTGACTTGATTGGAATGAACACCTCGATCAGCCTTCTACAATGCTCGAGAAAGATATGGTAACACTCATCAGCGGAGTTGCAATGTGATATGATGTCGCGCCAATTGATACTCAAAAGTTGCTCGCAAATGGCAGAGTAGTTGCCATTGGAGTAGTCAAAATAGAAAGAGTTGGAAACGGGATTGTCGACTTCCAAGCGAATTTCGAACGAAACAGATCTGTGGTCTGAGGTGGAGAAAGGCGCGAGAACACTCACATCTTGAATAATTTCCTGATTGTTAGTTAAAACTAAATCCAGCGTGTTTTCACCAAGTGTAGGAATAGTAACAAGTTGGGAAAGTGAATATTCCTCACAAAACTGACGGAACTCGCGGGCGGATCCATAAACCTTGTTAGTATCTCGCGTCTCGCTCCATTTAATTGTGGGGAAGTTCATATCTCCCAGGACTATACTGTTTGAATTTTCGCTGATAATTTCCGAAATATACGCTAAGGCATCGTGGAAATGAAGGGCTTCACATATGGGGCTGCGGTAGAGCAGAATTATGTAGGTAGAAATAGATGTGGTATAAATGTGTAAAATTAAACACTGGCAGTAGGGAGAGAAGTTTCTTGAGCTAAATAGATGGTGAGAGAGATATATTCGATAGCGAGTCGTCCGAGTTTTTCTTCATTTCTATCAATAAGTCTTGGGTGCCCCCCCCCCGTCTAGGATAGAACCGAAAACAGGACGTTCATGGCCTTTCTGCCCATCGCACCTGCTCGGCATTGTAGGACACACGTTATTTTCCCCGGCACCCTGCGCTCTCCCAGTTGGGTCCCGCCCACTTTTACCGGCGCGCTGTGCACTCCCACTTGGGTCCCGACCATTTTTTCCGGCCCCCTACGCACTCCCTGTTGGGCCCCAACCACTTTTCCCGGCGCGCTGTGCACTCCCAATTGGGTCACGTCCACAGTTCCCGACGCTCTGTGGACTCCCAGTTGGGTCCCTCCCACTTTTACCGGTGCGCTGTGCACTCCTACTTGGGTCCCGACCATTTTTTCCGGCCCCCTACGCACTCCCAGTTGGGCCCCAACCACTTTTCCCGGCGCGCTGTGCACTCCTACTTGGGTCCCGTCCACAGTTCCCGGCGCTCTGTGGACTCCCAGTTGGGTCCCGCCCACTTTTACCGGCGCGCTGTGCACTCCTACTTGGGTCCCGACCATTTTTTCCGGCCCCCTACGCACTCCCAGTTGGGCCCCAACCACTTTTCCCGGCGCGCTGTGCACTCCTACTTGGGTCCCGTCCACAGTTCCCGACGCTATGTGGACTCCCAGTTGGGTCCATCCCCACTTTTACCGGTGCGCTGTGCACTCCTACTTGGGTCCCGACCATTTTTTCCGGCCCCCTACGCACTCCCTGTTGGGCCCAACCACTTTTCCCGGCGCGCTATGCACTCCCACTTGGGTCCCGTCCACAGTTCCCGGCGCTCTGTGGACTCCCAGTTGGGTCCCGCCCACTTTTACCGGCGCGCTGTGCACTCCAACTTGGGTCCCGTCCACAGTTCCCGACGCTCTGTGGACTCCCAGTTGGGTCCCTCCCACTTTTACCGATGCGCTGTGCACTCCCACTTATCAATATAATAAGGGATCACAAGTACCCTCTGAGCATACAAAATCGTCCAAAGCCATCATTCTACTATGGGTAGAATAAAATCGGTTATGGCACATGGAAGAAAAGAGGGAACAGAATTAAGAAAAGCTTTGGTCAATCACATCGCCTCATTTTTTTCCTGGGTTCCGACCATTTTTTCCGGCCCCCTACGCACTCCCTGTTGGGCCCCAACCACTCTTCCCGGCGCGCTGTGCACTCCCACTCGGGTCCCGTCCACAGTTCTCGGCGCTCTGTGGGTTCCTAAATGGATTCCGGCCACATCTTTCGGCGCCCTACGCACTCCCAGTTGGGTCCCGACCACTCTTCCCGGCGCACTGTGGACTCCCAGTTGGGTCCCTCCCACTTTTACCGGTGCGCTGTGCACTCCCACTTGGGTCCCGTCCACAGTTCTCGGCGCTCTGTGGACTCCTAAATGGATTCCGGCCACCTCTTTCGGCGCCCTACGCACTCCCAGTTGGGTCCCGACCACTCTTCCCGGCGCACTGTGCACTCCCTTTCAAGTCCCGTCCATTTTTCCAGGCGCTCTACGCACTCCAAGTTGGGAACCACCCACTTTATACAGCGCTTGGCGCACTTCAATTTGTGTTCCGCACACGGAGCATATGGTCGCTGATGGACATGAGGCACAACGTCTCTCGAGCTCTATTGAGACTTATCACGTTATCACTCCATTTCTATTGAAAGACCGATCAAAATTCTTATCACTAAATTCCTTCAGACACACACACACACACACACACACACACACACACACACACACACACACACACACACACCCACACACACACACACACACACATACACACATACACACATACACACATACACATATACACACATACACACATACACACATACACACATGCACACATACACGTACACACATACACACATACACACATACCCACATACACACATACACACATACATACATACATACACACGTACACACATACACACATACACACATACACACATACACACATACACACATACATACATACACACATACACACATACATACACACACACACACACACAAACACACACACATTTTAAAATTCGCAATTTTTTTGATATCTCGAGACCCACTGCGGGAATTTTTCTGTAATTTGGGTAATGTTGGGAACCCTTACTGCTCTATCTTTTGTGAAAGTCCCTTGTTTCAAGATTTCTCCCGAACCAAGATTCTGGAATGAGGGGTGTGCGCAGAAGCAATCCTTTTCCAAATCAGGTGCGCGCTTCGCGTGTACCACAATTAGTAAAGAATAATGATATGGCGAATTAGAAATGGACTTGAGGCGAATTTGGAGATATTATTTGGAGAATGCGAATTAATTGACGATAATCAGTATGAGAAATGTTAGCGATGACCGTACGAGCGGAATATAATCTCAGTAGGAAGCGTATTCGATCAGCGTAGTCCAAATATACGATAGAGAAAAAAGTTCTGCCATCTATCTAGACTAGTACGATAGGTTCTCCACTCTTTAAAGACACAGTCCAACCTCAAAATCGATTTTTCGTTTTTCTGCCTATCTTGGAGAGAATTTCACGCTGATCACAATGGTTTCTCCAGAATCGTTCAGAACTCACTACGAACGGAGTTACGGCTCCTTAAACGTTTCGATCTTGAACGGCTAGAAGTTCGCGGACGAGTTGTCTCGAGCCTGTATTGTCTCGTTATTCGCAGCCATCGTTCTGAAGCAGGCCACAATATAAAGCCGGACCGAAAACAGATCGAAGAACATAGGTTTTGAATAAAATCAATCGCGCGTCTCTTCCCTATTGAGGTCGGAAACCTGGCAGGGGGCGTTACCCATTTTTTCTTTCAAGGGGGCGTGGCCGACTTTTTCCTAGCCTTTTCTCGGTTATTTGAGCGAATTGAGATTTCGCGCTTGGCAGGGTTGCTATAGACGGCGACCGGACCAAAATATCAAAAATTACCTCTGAGGTTGGACTGTGCCTTTAAGGCAGCGTTCACGATGATCATCCTCGTTGACTTTCCACAGTGAAATGATAGGGAAGAAGGATCCTAGGCTCCCAGTGTCGAAAGAACGGTAGAAAACGAGCCAGGAGCGGCAAAATAACGGCTGCAAACAAGCGTTTTGGTGCCCCAGACACGCCTCGTGCCCCAGATCCGCCCCTCAAAAAGAACAAATGAAGACTTAGATTACAGGAATGATCAAGTGAAGGAAGTGCTGATAAGTGGGCTGATCTTTTCATTGCACTGATAGGCATCATCCTTCTAGCGGTCAATTCCTCCACGCTCAAAAATCAACGTAAACAAGAGAGGGCCTATTTTGGCTCAAAAACGCGTCTTTCGTGTCCTTTTTAAGCATGCCTTGCTATATAGGGCACCAGACCTTCCGTAAACCGTGGAGATATTGGAAGTGAAATTTATCGTGAACACTGCCTTTAAAGTCTACTTTCCTTATCGGCTGAGTCCTCGTTGATGTTCACAATATAGGAGCACACGAGCTGTCTCTATATCGAGAGTGGTTGTTGGAAGCGTACTAGTAACTTGCGAAATCGGTAGCGTACTATTAAAGGCACTGTTCGCGATAAAAATCGCTTTTCTGTTTTTTTTTTCCTATCTTGAAACCGGTCCCATTCTGATTCCAACGATGCTTCTGGAATCGTACAAGACCTTCTGGGAGTGGAGTTATGGTCCCTCAAAAATTGAGCTAGAGAAAATGGTGGACGAGTTGTCCAAGGCTTGTAACTTCCGTCTTTTGCAGCCAATGTGTGCGAGCTGACCTGAGTAAAGAGAGAAGTTGAGAATGAAGGGAAGAACGGGGCTTTTGATCGGAACCCATCGCTCAACTCACGATTTCGAGTGTTCCTTTGTTCACGTCGAGGGGCGGGAAGAGGCGGGACTTGCCCACAATGGCGGGGTTTTCCCACTTTTCTAAGCCGTTTTGCGGCTCCTGGGTAGCTTTTCGTCCCGTTTTTTCGACGCTGTTCTGCTTCTGAGAGCCACGAGAAGCGTTTGTCATGGAAAATGCGAGGATGAAGTTTATCGCGAACAGTGCCTTTAAGGCCAACTTCAGACTTTTCCGGTAGTTTGTCATACAAATAAAGACGAATGAAATTGAGCACCGGAACTTTTATATCGATATTGGCCGCTGAAAGGACGTCGAGAACACTGTGAATGTACGTGACACGATTATTTACGAAGGTCTCCAACGAGCCTTCAGAATGGACCCAAACGTGACGTTCTGAGCGATTTGGAAAAAATCGTATCGTCTTTCAGCAAAATAAAGAGCACTTTTTGAAGAGATTTCGCAAATGTAACCGCCGTGTCGAGAGCCATCGGCTCCAAGTAGGGTATACGCACCTTCAAAAGGTGCCAGCCTGGATTTCGACACTAGCAGTCGCTATTGTACAGTATTATTCGAAAAGTGACGACGTAAATGAGGTACAGGAGATGAAACTCGCTTCGACGCGTCCGCAAATACGAGAAGCCCGTGTTGGGTGGATGCGTCCGACGCCGCAGCAAAACGCGGTACTAGACAGACGTTCGTAAACAATCGTGTCACGTACGTACATTCACAGTGTTCTCGACGTCCTTCGGCCAATATCGATACCAAAGTTCCGGTGCTCAATTTCATTCGTCTTTATTTGTATGGCAAACTACCGGAAAAGTCTGAAGTTGGCCTTAATAGTACGCTACCGATTTCGCAAGTTACTAGTACGCTTCCAACAACCACTCTCGATATAGAGACAGCTCGTGTGCTCCTATATTGTAGTAAGCGTCGCCCAGCGAAAGGTGCGCCCCACGAATAATCATACGATGCAACACGAATACAAACTAGACTAGTTTACCCGAATCAGCGATCATAACAACCGAATCGCGAATCGGCCTGGAGTCGCAGAGTCTGGAGGTACGGACGAGGTGGGTTGGCAGGAGGCAGAGCCCACGAACCGCCAGCCGGCTCGTGGGACGTTGATGGCTTCTCTCTCTTCGCAGGCTTCGATGCGGACCACGGCGAAGACGGCACGCCTTTGAATGGCTCAGCTTAATACCAATCTTACAGTCCAACAAAGATCTTCCCATTACACCTTACATTGTGAACATCAACGAGGACTCAGCCGATAAGGAAAGTAGACTTTAAAGGCAGTGTTCACGATAGATACGAGCCATAACAAGGGTAGGGGTACAGAAACTCGCTTAAATTCATGTGCATCCGTGCAAAAACATTCTTACAATTCCTCTGTTTGGCAAGGCACTCCTCCGTGCTTGCCGCACCAATGAGCACGTTGTCTGCGTACTATACCGTGCACAAGTCTATTCGCGTGGCATTTCCGCAAATGTTTTTATACATAACTTGGCTTGCCCTTTGACGAAACTTTAGTACGTTATGGGGCATCGCAACCTTTGCTTTACACATACACAAAATTGGTTTTTGAGGGCACAGTTTTTTTTTAAATATGGAATTTATTTATCATTTTGTGGTATTATCTCAAATTAGGAATATTCCTTCAAAACGTGGCTATTACAATTCCAAACCCATAGCAGTTATTTGCCATTCGAATGTATTCGGAACCGTTGCGTAACCTTGTGAAAAATTATTCTCCATCAAATTTTTTTAGAAATAAATTCGAAAGAAAATCATGCGGTATTGCACCTATTAAAAATCTCTCTTTGACGTTATCGAAAAAGAGCAAAATTTATGTCCCAGTTGTACTTTGTCAAAGCTTATAAAGCACATATTTTGTAATGGTTCTGGGGTGAATAATTTTATAGGGGTGAATTTCCAAAAATTAACTCCAACCTGTTCAATTTTCGGTCTTCAGAAAAATTCTGATAGAGACTATTTTCTCACAAAGTTATACAACGGTTCCGAAGACCTTCGCATGGCCAATAACTGCTACGGGTTTGGAATTGTTATAGCCATGTTTTGAGGGAATAGTCCTTATCTGAAATATTATCACAAAATGATAAATAAATTGTGGTGCGCGCGAAGCGCGCACCAGATTTGGCTTTAACTCGGCCATGCGCAACTCTGGGATTTCAAAATCAGCGTTCAGAGTAACGGTGGAGATGCGGTTTTTTCTCCATTGGAAAGAGCGTAAAAAGTTGGTATTTGTACCAAAAAATGGTTTGGAATCGTTTCTTGGCACTCGAAAAAAATGGCGAAAACCACGTGATTTTGGTCGAAAAACTGTTAATCTCCTTTTTTTTCAGACGGCGTTCACGATCTTGTGTAACCAGCTAAAATTGAGCTGGAAAGCTAATTTTTTGGCAGGAGGCTGGAAATGGATGCAGCTAGCTCCTATTCAATTTTGGAGTTGAAAGCTCAATTTTGGCGGACCCTCAAAATTGAGGGTCAAGACGGGTAAAAACATGTAAACATGTTATTGTAAACCATCCGACGTTCTCTAAGCTTCGAAAATGAACTAATGAAAAACAACACAGCTAATGATAGGCTTCCGGCCAAGATTGTTCTCTCTTTGAGACGGTTGGTGTAAATAGGATTTGAGGAGTGCGCAGGATGCCGCAGAAAATGTACGGGACTCCAGTGGGAAAGCGTAGGTTGTCGTAGGAAGTGTGCGGGACCCCAGTGGGAGTGCGCAGGACGCCGTAGAAAGTATGCGGGACCCCAGTGGGAATGCGCAGGACGCCGTAGAAAGTGTGCGGGACCACAGTGGGAATGCGCAGGACGCCGTAGAAGGTGTGCGGTAACCCAGTGGGAATGCGCAGGACGCCGTAGAATGTGTGCGGTAACCCAGTGGGAGTGCGCAGGACGCCCCAGAAAGTGTGCGGAACCCCAGTGGGAATGCGCAGGACGCCCCAGAAAGTGTGTGGGCCACCAGTGGGAAAGCGCAGGTTGTCGTAGGAAGTGTGCGGGACCCCAGTGGGAGTGCGCAGGATGCCGTAGAAAGTGTGCGGGACCACAGTGGGAGTTGGCAGGACGCCGTAGAAAGTGTGCGGGACCACAGTGAGAATGCGCAGGACGCCGTAGAAAGTGCGCATTCCCAAAGTGGGAGTGCGCAGGACGCCGTAGAAAGTGTGCGGGGCTACAGTGGAAATGCGCGGGACGATGTAGAAAATGTACGGGACCCCAGTGGGAGTGTGCAGGACGCCGTAGAAGGTGTGCGGTAACCCAGTGGGAGTGCGCAGGATGCCGTAGAAAGCGTGCGGGCTACCAATGGGAGTGCGCAGGACGATGTAGAAAATGTACGGGACCCCAGTGGGAGTGTGCAGGACGCCGTAGAAGGTGTGCGGTAACCCAGTGGGAGTGCGCAGGACGCCGTAGAAAGCGTGCGGGCTACCAATGGGAGTGCGCAGGACGATGTAGAAAATGTACGGGACCCCAGTGGGAGTGCGCAGGAAGCCGTAGAAGGTGTGCGGTAACCCAGTGAGAGTGCGCACGACGCCGTAGAAGGTGTGCAGGCTCCCAATGGGAGTGCGCAGGACGCCGTAGAAAGTGTGAGGGCCCCCAAGGGGAGTGCGCAGGACGCCGTAGAAGGTGTTCGGTAACCCAGTGGGAGTGCGCAGGACGCCGTAGAATGTGTGCGGGACCACAGTGGGAGTTGGCAGGATGCCATAGAAAGTGTGCGGGACCACAGTGAGAATGCGCAGGACGCCGTAGAAAGCGTGCGAGCTACCAATGGGAGTGCGCAGGACGATGTAGAAAATGTACGGGACCCCAGTGGGAGTGTGCAGGACGCCGTAGAAGGTGTGCGGTAACCCAGTGGGAGTGCGCAGGACGCCGTAGAAAGCGTGCGGGCTACCAATGGGAGTGCGCAGGACGCCGTATAAAGTGAGCGGGCCTCCACTGGGAATGTGCAGGACGCCGTAGAATGTGTGCGGTAACCCAGTGGGAGTGCGCAGGACGCCGTAGAAAGCGTGCGGGCTACCAATGGGAGTTCGCAGGACGATGTAGAAAATGTACGGGACCCCAGTGGGAGTGTGCAGGATGCCGTACAAGGTGTGCGGTAACCCAGTGAGAGTGCGCAGGACGCCGTAGAAAGTGTGCGGGCTCCCAATGGGAGTGCGCAGGACGATGTAGAAAATGTACGGGACCCCAGTGGGAGTGTGCAGGACGCCGTAGAAGGTGTGCGGTAACCCAGTGAGAGTGCGCAGGACGCCGTAGAAGGTGTGCAGGCTCCCAATGGGAGTGCGCAGGACGCCGTATAAAGTGAGCGGGCCTCCACTGGGAATGTGCAGGACGCCGTAGAATGTGTGCGGTAACCCAGTGGGAGTGCGCAGGACGCCGTAGAAAGTGTGCGGGCCCCCAATGGGAGTGCGCAGGACGCCGTAGAAAGTGTGAGGGCCCCCAAGGGGAGTGCGCAGGACGCCGTAGAAGGTGTTCGGTAACCCAGTGGGAGTGCGCAGGACGCCGTAGAAAGTATGCGGGCTCCCATTGGGAATGCGCAGGACGCCGTAGAAAGTGTGCGGGCCCCCAATGGGAGTGCGCAGGACGCCGTAGAAAGCGTGCGGGCTACCAATGGGAGTGCGCAGGACGATGTAGAAAATGTACGGGACCCCAGTGGGAGTGCGCAGGACGCCGTAGAAGGTGTGCGGTAACCCAGTGAGAGTGCGCAGGACGCCGTAGAAGGTGTGCAGGCTCCCAATGGGAGTGCGCAGGACGCCGTATAAAGTGTGCGGGCCCCCAGTGGGAATGCGCAGGACGCCGTAGAATGTGTGCGGTAACCCAGTGGGAGTGCGCAGGACGCCGTAGAAGGTGTTCGGTAACCCAGTGGGAGTGCGCAGGACGCCGTAGAAAGTGTGCAGGCCCCCAATGGGAGTGCGCAGGACGCCGTAGAAGGTGTGCGGTAACCCAGTGGGAGTGCGCAGGGCGCCGTAAAAAGTGTGCGGGTCCCCAATGGGAGTGCGCAGCATGCCGTAGAAAGTGTGCGGGCCCCCAGTGGAAAAGCGAGGGTCATTTTTTATGGTTGCGGGTCACAATTTTTTGGAGTTATGGTCCTCAGACAACACCAATTCGTACCGATTTCATTATTTACGGAAGGCGAAAGCTGTCATAAGAGGTTTCGCCTCTCCAAAATGGGAATCGCTGAACAAAAATCAGGTCAAAAAGGGAACCTTTGGAAAAAATATATGAAATTTCTAAAAGTTTAGCTTCCTGGCAAAAGTAATGATTTGGCAATGTTATAATTTCAAGAAATCAAAGAGTTGAAAAAAATTAAAAACCTCTTGAAATATCTAAAAAAATGATTTGGAGCAAATTAACCACAAGTAATGAAAAAACTGGGAAATGTAGTGAAATGATTAACATCGGATTTGGCGGTCAGTCGTAGGCCAACTTTTTATAAGTAGTGAGAGACGAGGTATAGGATTTTACAAGCTTCTCCGTTAAACTTATGAAAGCTAAATCAAGCGCGCAACGGAAACCTTAAAACATTTCATTGAAGCTGTAATACGGAAATCAGGGTGGGTCAACCTATGTAAACGTAACACTCACATCCGATACGCGCTTGATTTAGCTTTGATAAGTTTAACGGAGAAGCTTGTAAAATTCTATACCTCGTCTCTCACTACTTATAAAAAGTTGGCCTACGACTGACCGCCAAATCCGATGTTAATCATTTCACTACATTTCCCAGTTTTTTCATTACTTGTGGTTAATTTGCGCCAAATCAGTTTTAAAGATATTTCAACACGTTTTTTAAATTTTTTTTCAACTCTTTGATTTCTTGAAATTATAATATTGCCAAATCATTACTTTTGCCAGGAAGCTAAACTTTTAGAAATTCCATATTTAAAAACTGCACGCTCAAAAACCAATTTTGTGTATGTGTTAAGCAAGGGTTCTCTGAGAAAATTTGCATTGACCGTGACGGGACGGCACCGCAACCCGAGACCGTGCCGGGCCGATGTAGCAACGGCACAGTGATCCGAGCCCGTGCCGCGACACTGTGGCGACAGCTCCAGAATCTTGGAAGAATCCTTCTTGTCCGCAACAGTACAGCAACGGCACCGCAATCATGAACGGTACCGCGATAGCGAAGCGTGGGCTTCGCAACAGCTTCGCGCCGGCTTCGCAATATCCCCGCGACACCACCGCTACAGTGGCAGGCATGAAAAAAATGGTAAAGCGAATGATCACGTCCTGATGTGTTTATCACATGCACAGCCGGTATAAAAGATGCCTCATCTCATTCGAGTCCACATTCGGCATTCTGATGCCGGCCCTGGAAGGTTACTTCGAGTCCCTTTCCGGAGGCCAGCATATCTTTGACCGCTGGGGGATAGGGGATCCCACGGCTGTGGATGGGGCGGTTTTCGCCGCTGTCCGCAGTGAGGTTGGTTCCTCACCGCAGACCTCGGCGATGGTTAAGCCCTTGTCCGCACCTAGGCGGGGCTTTCTCTGGGGGGGGGGGGGGGGAACAGCCATATTCATTCACCGTCGCGGTCCGAATCAGGCACTAGAGTTGAGGTAATTCCAGAACGGGTTTGGGAGCCGTCGCGTCCTGGTTGAGACACCGACGCGGGGTTGATGCAATGTCATAGCTGGTGGAGTGACTCTGGATAGACACTACCCTGCAGGCACCGATTGGGGCCTTCAAGGCAGGGTTAGTCTGCCGCCGGTGCAAATTTTCTCAGAGTTGTGATGCCCCATACAAACTAAGGTTCCATCAAGTTCCTCTGAGGGCAAGCCAAAATATGTATAAAAACATTAATCGCGACAATGCCACGCGAATAGACTTTTGCACGGCACTGTACGTGTTAGCGAGCACTTCGTCGCGTATTAAGTTTTTCGTTTCTCTCTCAAGCGCGTATTTTATAGACATACTGAGTAAAAAAGAAGAAACATTTATGCCAAATACTACTCGGGTGAAGCGAAATATACGGATATTACTAGCGGATGGTGGTTTTGAAGTGTCTCGCAGCAATAAAACGCGGGTAGCATCCCTTTGATCTAACTGAAGGCGAATCTGATGGAATGCCTTCTCCACGTCCGCAATTTAAAAGTATTTTCGTAGTCCTGCGCGGACTAATGTACCTGCTAAATCGGGTAATAATGTAGGACCTTGATGCAGGCAGTCATTGAGGCTCGGAGAGCCGGAACAGTGGCTGCTAGCATCAAAGACAATACGGATAGCGGTCGTGGAACTCTCCTTGTACACAGCTTTGTGCGGCATGTAATAAACCTGTGGTCCATCGAATTTGTACTCTTGCACTTCTTCGATTACACCCCAGAAAAGTTAGGGCCTTATTAGCTGTTTCTCAAAGGCCTCGCAGTACTGTTTCCATTGGTCAGGTTCATCACGGACTAAGGAAAACTGTTTTTCTAACCTACGAAAAGCTAGGGTCTTATTATCGGCCAGCCTTGGGTGGTTATTCTTCCACGGGAATCGCACGTGTATCACACCATTATCGCTTTTGACTGTGGCATAATAACGTCTAACGACTTCGGCGTTCACCTCCTCGTCGTGTTCAGGACTTGGGTTGTCTGTTATTCCAACAAATTAAAAGTCCCACAAGCGACGGATTTCCGAATCAAGACCTGATTTATCATCACCGCCTGAGTCGTTCATACATGTCGAAAACGAGTAAACGTGCGAATTAACAGGCGTAATAAGACCAGATACAACGGGGCCGAAACGCGTTTGAGATAATGTGAGCCCAGATTGCAACTGACGGTTTCGTGAGGGGTCCACAATCGTCCAGTAATAGTCAATGCCCACAAGGATGTCAATGTCAACCTCGTCAGCAGACGATCCTCTGCAACGACTGTGGGTCTCGCTGTGAAGAGTTTTAAGTTCTTTACAAGACAGATGTGCTTCAGTAAGTACTGCGGTCGTTACTTGACGAGTTTTTAACGTAAATTTCATTGGCGCGTTAACACAATCTCGCAAAGTGATTGGAACTTGGTATGATATTTCTGTAGCGGAATGACCTCCGAATGCATGCGTAGTCAATTTCTGGGGATTTCGGAGCGGAAGACCTAGTCGTTCAGCAGTTGAAGTTTTAATGAAGCTGTGGTGCGCACCGCTGTCAAATAAAACAACAACAAGTTCTTCCAAATCTGTTGAGCGATTACACTATGTAACACGATTTTTGTTCCTGGCTTCTAAGTGTTATATTTCAATTGCTTATGTCCAAAGTATGTGAAAAAATGACTTCATAGAGAACAAACTTCGCTTACACTACAACAGCACGAAGACACCCCGTTTTTGTGAAAATAGAAAGATTTTATTCGTTTTCGGCATTATGAACAGGTAAAAATAAAAAGTGCACAAGGAATAGACAAACACAGTCGAAAAGCACTCAACTGGGTTCAAAAATGTGTAGATTTTCTACATTTACGATTGTACTGTGAATTACTCTGTCGATCGACGTTGCACACAACTGTAGTCCCTCATCATGTTTCGTTATACTGTCCTTGGTAACGACTCTGTCCGAGGCTAGGGTCAGGGCTGGTATATTTGTCGGACTTCAGATTAAGAGGATCTTAAAATGTGCAGATTTCGCAAAGCTGTTGAACAGGACGGAGAGAGCGGCTTGGAGCAGTTTCGTTGCAGTTGTTCACGGCTTCCTAGTTGATCACAAAGCTGAAAGCTATGTGAAGTTGGTGCACTCTCGTAAAGAATTACGCCAAAATAGGATGCAGAATGTCTCTGAAAGTCCAAATCCTTGATTCGCATCTTGAGAAATTTAACGAGCAAGGCGAGCCCTTTCTTCTTCTTGTCTCCCATGAACAGCTGTTACCTCACACGGCTTGTACCATAGATCTCGAGCAGACAAGGTTGTAGGCCTGGCCGGACATGAAAATAGATGCAATGAATCACATCCAGCACATTCACAATCGGAGCATTTATCTGGGACTGACTGATCAATCCGATGAGTGTAGCCCTTTAGATATCTGGAGTGACCGCATCGCAGACCAGCGAGGATTGTTCGGGTACGTCTCGGTAGTCCAGCTTCGCTGTCGTCGACTCGTGGGGGCACGCCGCCATAGATTAAGTTGGGCTGAGCATCAGACAGGTGCTCTGCCACGAACCGCGTATGCTCAGCCATCTGGAGTCTTCTTCGTGATAGCTCGGATGTAGCCCAGCGTTGTTGATCGACTGCAGACAGGGAAGCACTGAGCGGCGTGCGTATGCTTCTTGGGTGGGGGCCAGACGACAGAAGATGGTAATTTGGATGGGTCGGGCTCTTGACAATACTTATTAGAAATTGCTGAGACTGGAGTAAGCAGTGCTCTTTCACGGGAAGTAGGCCGGTTTCCTGATGAAGATGCGGAATAGGCGTCGACTTGTGACATCCAGTGATAAGCCTGAGGGCAGTATTCTGTGTTCTCTGCAATCTGCACCAAGAGGATTCAGAGAGATGTCTGGTCCATATAGGGGCACCATATTCCAAGACCGGCTGCACCATGGCCCTATATGTCATACCTAACACTTCCTTCGTGCTGCCCCAGGTAGTTCCAGCCAGTGCGCGAAGAATTTTGTTGCGCAAGTTGGCTGAGGCAGCACGTATACGCGTATTCTCATGAAAACGTAGTGAGGGATCCAGGAAGACTCCCAGTAGTCGAGGATGCTTAGACAGTGGCAGCTCGTGGCCATCCCAAATGACCTTGGGATGAAGCCGATATTCGATTGTAGCCGTTGTACATAGTGTGACACTTGACTTGGAGGCAGAAACAGTCAGCAACTTTGATTTGAGAAACACAGCCAGGTCCGTACGTAGTTGTTCATGGTGGCAGTGGCTCGGTCAATAACTGAGTCCGTGCAAACGATAGTGATGTCATCAGCGTACAGGCACAGATGAATACCAGTTGGTGGCTCAGGAATATCAGACAGAAACAGCGAAAACAGGCTCGGGGATAACACCCCGCCTTGCGGGACACCGGCTTTCAAAGGGACCGAAGAGGACAGATGTCCGTCGAACTTTACACCAATGGACCGGTTCTTGACAAAGCTATTAATCCATCTTTTAGACCAACTGGGCATATCCGATTCCAGTATGGATTTCGATAGAAGCGGGATACTGACGCTATCAAACGCAGCCGTGAGATCAATAGCAACGACGAGGCTTCTCCCAGCCGGAGTCTTGCGATTAAATCCAGCGATGATATGCTCGGTGATTGATGTCAGGGCAGTGATGGTGGAATGCTCCTTTTTGAAACCATGCTGGTGGGTATTGTGCTGTAGACTGCTTTGGAGGAGCGGATTGACGACTTTTTCGGCAAGCTTGGCAAGGGGGGAAAGGCGAGCCCTTTCATCCAGATATATTGGACTTCGAACATCGTTACCGAGGACAATGTCAGGAATTCTAGATGGGGGACTACATTTTGGTGCAAGTTCGAGAGAGTGATCCATAGTACAATCGTAAATCTAGAAAGTCTACACATTTCTGAACCTTGTTGAGTGGTTTCCGATTGTGTTTGTCTATTCCTTGTGCAATTTTTGTTACTACTTGATCATAGTGCCGAAAATGAATTAAAATCTTTATATTTTCACAAAAAAAAGAGTTTTCTTAGTGCTGTCGTCGTGTAAGCAAAGTTTGTGCTTAATGAAGTCATTTTTCACATACATTAGATATAAGCAACTGAAATATAATACTTAGAAGTCAGGAACCAAAATTGTCTTACATAAACACGCGATTTTCCAAATTTCATTGTCCTAGTTACAAAAGCGAAGTTCTCCTTTGATAACAGCGATTTACTGTCTGTTCTAGACCTAACGGGTAAGGAAAACACAGTTTCAACCCAGGAACAGAAAAAAAGTAAAAATTTGTTGCATAGTGTTATAGACCCTCGTAGTGACAACCATTAGACGAGGATTTGAACTGGACGATTTTGAGTGATCGGTGACCGAGTTTTAATCTGAGTGATCGCCCTCATGTTCATCAAACTCAGAACCCTCTGACTCAGTAGGGTAATTAGGACTGAACGGGTTAGTACCGACAGTATTCTGTCGAGAATCACGCGTACCGTTAAAGCGAACCCTAGTTGGATATGGTAAATGCAGTGCCGGATCGACGTCTGGCCGCCTGCGTACGCGTCGCGTATTGATTGTTCGGTGCTGTGACTGCACGAGTTGTCTACGCACCAGCGCGTCGATTTTCCGTGCTCACACACTCGCGGGGGTCGGTGGCCGGTTGAGGGGAGTTGAACAGGTAGCGTGCTGCCGCTAGAAACGAGAAAAGGGCGGGCTAAGCCCGAAAACTCCCCCCATTCATGCCGAAAACTCCGCGTGTCAACTTCCCACCGACCCTACAATGCCACGTCACAGTTGACCCGTTCACACCGAGAGCTCTGACTAATCACCTCCCACCGACCACTCAATGTGACGTCACACACACGTGTTCACACCGAAAGTTTCGCCTGATCACCGACCACCGACCACCACCTACCACTCCTGCAGTCGCGGGCGTCAGTGGCAGTATTGGCTGTTCAACCTGCCACCGACTCCCGCCATAGCGTCGATATCCTGAACAATGTCAACCATGACAAGCACAAACACCTCACATCCAAGCGCAGCGTATACATTGTGGGCTGCCATTTCCGCGCTCTACACGAGAGTGTCAGAGAAAAACAGTGCAGACACTGCAACACGTTGCCCCGAAAACTCCGCCACATACACAGAAAAATGAAAACAAGTTACTTGTAACATAAAAGGCCGAAAACAAGTTACTTGTAACATATCTGAGCCGATGTATGTTACTTGCGACTTATCTCAGGTCATTTAAGTTACATGTAACATATCGGCGGGATACTGCGTGGGGTGCGCCTCCGATATGTTACATGTAACTTGAATGACTTGAGATAAGTCTCAAGTAACTTACACCAGCTTAGATATGTTACAAGTAACTTGTTTTCGATTTCTGGGAAGACACTGCGTGAAGTGCGCCTCCGATATGTTACATGTAACTTAAATGGCACAATATAAGTCGCAAGTAACTGAAATCCGCCTAGAAGATATTTACCAGGGGGATGTACGGCGCACTCGCGTGGTCAGGATTAAGACTGGCGTTCCTGTTGGTTCAATTACCCAGGTTTGAGGTACTTCACCCCCCACCAGCAGGGAATGCCGTGCACAGCATTTTGTTGCGTAGTGTGTGGTCTGGGACGCGCCCTCTGTGTCGCGTGTCGTCTGCGTCACGTGATGGCCACCCATAGTGAAAATTTGAATGTAAGTTACATGTAACATAAGTGTAACTTACATGTAATATAAATTTAAGTTACATGTAATATAAATGTATGTTACATGTAACATAAATGTAAGTTACTTGAGACATTCAAGTAAGTTACATTTATATTACAAGTAACTTGTTTTGATTTTTCTGAGTATGAGGCATTACCACGAAAACTTCGGCAGTTATGAGTCACGCCGAAACCTCCGCCGATCATCCAGACCCGATCAATTTGATTGGGAAAGAGGCGTTTTAACCGGTCACAAACCCCCGCGTGGGAACTAGGTCATCGGAGGGACAATCGGCCAGCGCAGACAACTTACAGGATTATCGATCAAATGCGAATCGGAGAAGAATAATTAGTCATAATTCGACTATTTCGTGTGATAATTAGTAATCAGAAGCGGAATTATAGTCTTTTTCGTCAGAAGCGGTCAGCGTATTGGAGAAATGATTGGAAATCGTAGAAAAAGAACTCGAAAATAGCATAATAGGGCAGAAATATGATTTTTCTCAATCTCGACTGTTTTTTCGCGAGTTTTTTAGAATTTACATTCGGCACCGAAATGCAAGTCATAAACGGAGCTTCTGAGTTCTCAATGACTCCCTGGGCGTCCTGCCCCGCGTTTCTAAGGGCCGTCTATCGCCCCTACGCTGCGTGGGGCACCCATCCAGTCCTCCTACTAGGGGGTTATTGAGCAGCCGGTCCAGCGCTTTTAAGTTGCGCCCTTACCTTAACGTCAATTCTCACATCCAGGTATCACAAATCATCCCGGCGCACCAGGCCCGGAAGTGCGTCCGTCGGCAGGTTCGCCACAGTCTTTTTGGACTTCTGTACCTGGGCCACGAGGGTCTGCTTAGCACATAGGTGTGATTTAGCCGCGTAAAAACTCAGCGGACTACTGTCAATAGGAAACGAAAATTACAAAAATTACTCAACTTTTTTTAGCTTTGAACGGTTCAGGGACAGTGGTAGCGGCGTTTAAACAGCGGGTGCGTTTCACCATGGCGCTATGCACCATGTCGCGGAGTGGGTTTATATTTGGGTATTGGCGTACTGACCCTGGCGGCAAACCGAGTATGACTTCATATCCGACTAGCCTAGGGAGTACGCGCGATCGGCGAAAATGGTTCTGGTCCTTGACACTGGCATTGGGAACTCCCTGGCCCCGGTGCACCTTTCACTTTACGCGTATTGATCAGAATATAGAACACAGTACATGGCATCGAAATATACTCAGGTTAAACCGATCTGACAGGGTACACGAGTCACGAGGGATACGGCTTTATTATTGCCTTCTTCATATCAATGTAGAAACGTGGAATGTGTGGAATGCGTGTTGATAGAACGAGAGATGCGGAGTAAAGCAAGCGAAGCTTGATTGGGGATGACCGGCACAATTAGCAGCCCATGTGCCCGCGAATTGAACCCGCTGCGAAGTAAATCCCTTTTTTTGCGTAATCACTCAGCCGTAGCCGTAATCGCTACGCGTATTCAACCAAGGGTGTGCCCCGTCCTGCACCCGGACCCGCGGTCGAAAAGGCGCCCAGGAAGGCGCTAGCCTGGCGTTGGCGCTCAACTAGCGATCGAGGCGTAACGTGCCCCGCTCCAGTATCATTGCGCGGCTACGAGCGCCGCCTGCCACCGACCACGGCTGGCAGAGACTGCTTCGATCCGGGGGCGAAGCCTAGCGGAGGCGTGGCAGTCGCCCAGCGCGGCAGGGACGATGACTTACCCTTGTCCCGGGGGCGCTGCTTCATAGCGCTTCGCGACACTTCGGGCAAACGTGATAAAACAATCCTCTAGGAGTCACACGTCACTAGCGAGAATTGAGAAGTTACAGGAACGAGTATCTTAACGATAAATACTAGAAGCGTAGAAGCTTCTCCCCGCGAGGCGCTCGAATTTCAATAGGGCAGAACGTGTGGTTATTGGCTTAATGTCGAGGTTAAAGGCAGTGTTCACGATAAATTTCACTTCCGATATCTCCACTGTTTACGAAAGGTCTGGTGACCTGTATAGCAAGGCATGCTTAAAAAGGACACGAAAGACGCGTTTTTGAGCAAAAATAGGCCCTCTCTTGTTTACCTCGCATAATCGCTGAGCAGCTAGGACACATCATGAAGGTTTCTAGGCCGAGGCCGTTCCCTAGCTGCTGAAAAAGTGGGCGTAACGGGGCGGAACCACCGCAGCATATGCTGCTGCCAGTTTTGCGTTTGAAACCCCAGTTCACGGGACATATGCTGCTCCCAGCCTTGGTATCCACGCCACACCTCGCGACTTATGCTGCTCCCAGCGCGCGTCCGAGTGCGACAAGGTGCGCTCACCGTCGGCAGTGTTCCGAGACGCGCACCATCATTGAAATTTCGCCGTGAGCGCACAATCACAGAAATTTTCCGGCCTGACATGCCCCGGGGACATGCCACTGTGGTAATCCGCTTTTGGGTCCCCAGAGGGGGGTCACCCCACTGCCACGGTCCGCAGTGGGTGCACCCCACCGTGGACCGTGGGGAGGTGACCCCACAGTTAGGTACCACCCCCCTCCCGAGCTGTGGGGAGCCCCCTCCCGTCGGCGACAAAAATTATCCTCCGGTATCCGGTGGATCTTCTGGTGAGTGACTCGAGGTCACCTTCCAGGTCCGACTCCGAAGAGCCGACTGAAACACACTGTGAAATGAGAAGCCTTTTATACCAGCAACATTGTTAATACTTTTGTCTAAACATGCCAGGATTAGACCAATTAGGAAGAGGGGTGGGCGGGGCCATCCAATGGCGAGCGGCCGCTGGCTCTAGGAGATTTTTCTTCCGTAGGGCGCCGGAGCTCCGCGACATATGCTGCACTTCCAGCATCATGGGACGATATCCTGCAACGATGGGGTTTGTAACGCTGAGTCCATCAGCCAATCACGAACTGGTGGGCGGTCGTCAGCAGATACCTCCATGATGCTGCTCAGAAAATGAGAGGCCGTTTCAGTGCCCTAGCTGCTCAGCGAATATCTGAGACGTTGATTTTTGAGCGTGGAGGAATTGACCGCTGGAAGGATGATACATATCAGTGCAATGAAGCAGACAGCTCACTAATCAGCACTTCCTTGACTTGGTCATTCCCGTAATCTGAGTCTTCATTTGTTCCTTTCGAGGGGCGGATCTGGGGCACGGGGCGTGTCTGGGGCACCAAAACGCTTGTTTGCAGCCGTCATTTTGCAGCTCCTGGCTCGTTTTCTACCGTTCTTTCGACACTGGGAGCCTAAGATCCTTCTCGCCTATCATTTCAGTGTGGAAAGTCAACGAGGATGATCATCGTGAACGCCGCCTTTAAAGGCATCGTACACGATGAAAACCGAATTCCAGCTTTCGCGTTCAGTCGGACTAGTGGGTCATAATAATGTCACTCAGAAAGTTTGGAGTTTCAAAATCGTCTCTGAATGAAGATTCGCTTTTCTCAAAAGGGCTTCCTGGGTTTTGGGGGCCGGCCTTGGGGTCGATACGTTGTTACAAGGAACGAAACTCCGTTGTCGCTGCCGGCGATCGTGCGTTGACGCGTCGTAGGGCGCAATTCACACGCCACTCGATTTTACGTTCGGCATCGATCGAAAGCAGCTGACAGCAATGGACGCAGCATGTTAGTAACCCTTTTTAGTTTCGTTCAAAAAAAAAAGATTACTCGTCTAAATTTCGTCCTCGGTGAATTGCTTCCAACGCTGCGCCAAGGAACGAATCGTAAAAGTGTCCCTTGTGTTCTTCGCGCAACTATCCCAAATTGATTTCGGCGGGAACTTCAAATCTATATTGAGCTTTCGTGAAATGGGTTTTCCTGGAAAGTTGACGTTTTTGAGGGTGCATTTTGCAATCTTCAGTCACTATAGGCATATAACAACACTAAAAACTCAATAACCCAAGTATGGTTTTCATCGTGTACGATGCCTTTAAGGGAGGTGAAAGTAGATCCTGTTCTACAAGTAAATAAGAAGGCTCTTGTATGGCCTTTGGGTGCTAGATATGGAATTTTCACTGAAGTTCCCCTGGTTCTAGTGGGAATCAGCCTGTAGAACTTTGATACGTTTGATTTCGAAATACCAGCAAGGATTCTAACGAATGAAGATCCGCTTCAGAATTCTTAGCGACTGCACTAGGTAACCTGAGGAGCAATTTGTATAGGTAAACGCTCAACAAACAATCCGTACCAGTGGAGTTTGGTAAATGTGATTTCATCCTAACTTCGTCTAAGGGGCTATTCATACTTCCAACCTCTCGCTCTGCCAGAGCGACCCGCGCGGAAAAGAGGTGAGTATGATTGGAATTTCGACCTCCCGGGCCTCCCGCCTCTCCCGCGCCTCCCGCCCCACCACAGCGGTGTCTCTGGAGCATTCACACCTCCCTCTCACACCGCCGAGGGATTTGTTAGTAGCCTCACTTGTTGCACTAAATTACGTCATATAAGTGTAGCGGGGCCTCAGTGGGCGTGTGCAAGACGCAGTAGAAAGCGTGTGGGACCAATGTGGAAGTGGGCCGGACGCCGCAAAAAGTAGCTGGGATTCAAGTGGAAGTGCGTCGGGTGCCGCATAAAGCGTGTGAAACCCGAGTGGGAGTGCGCACCACGCCGTAGAAAGGGTGCGGTAGACCAGTGGGAGTGCGCACCACGCCGCAGAAAGGGTGCGGTAGACCAGTGGGAGTGCGCAGGACGCCGCGAAAAGTATTTACCCCCGCAGTGGGAAAGCGCAGGACGTCGTAGAAAGTATACGGAAATAAAATGGGAGTGCGTGTGCGCAGATGTTCGGGAAAGTTGCAATTAGGTTTGAATGTTCATTACAAGGGTCAAAATGCACGCCTCCTCGCGGGAGGTACGCGAGAAACCGACAAGGCTGTCGTGCGATTATGAATCTTGGCTCAAATCTAGTTGGAGGGGGGCTTCCAAGATTCAATCCTAAAAATGAAAGCTGCCTCTGATATGGGTTTTCCGATAGCGTTATCAGTCATTGTCTATTTAGAAAATGTAGAATCCACCCCTGGATAGCCTTTACATACGACAAAACCAACATATTTTATCAAACTTATCACAGGCCACCCGCATCGCTTCATTTCTTAAACCAAACCCACCAATCTTCCGCCCCTCCCGCTTAAAGATTTTCGAAAGATTATTGTGCGTTTTGGAAGGTACAAAAGGCACAACAAATTATCGTTGTAAGCTTATAGCTTTTTAGAATCAGCAGCTCGGGACGGGATACAGCGCATTTTTGTTATGGATGTCTTCTAGCAGATTCTAACAGTGCAATTCGTTTTCACAGATTCCACTTATGCCTTGTATTAGGTGACTCACGTGGTGAAAACACGCGATCTGCTTGTATTTTAGAAGAATATTCTTCGTTCACAGGGTGTGTTCCTCGTTGAAGAGATGGAAGATGTTCACGGACAAAGCAAAAATGGAGAAAATTCTGCTAACCACGTTTTAGGCTTGAGGTCACGAACGAATAGCCATAAGGTAATAACGACTGTCCAACTTCCTACCGAATTCCTGCTATTTATTTGACGAATCGCGCAGGGCTACTGGAGCCTTGCGCACAATGTACTGAGTCCTCTAAGAGAACATGCTGCGATAGTGCCGCTACACTCGACTGTGCCGCGACAGTACCATGGCGGATCCGCGATTGTCAAAGTGCCAGGACGATTCTGCAGAAGTATCTAGGGCCCCGACAACGCCACGACATTGCCGTGATAGTACCGCAGCAGTTCCGCGTTAGATCCGTTCCGACTCCTCGAGTATGCGTCAGCGAACCTCAGTCACCAGCGATACACTGTCGTGTGTGGTAAAACGAGATATTCGCCGGTTCAATCACTCAAATGTGTGGTACATCCCGCATGTCCTGCTCACTCTGTGCAGACCCTCGCGCGCACTGCACCATGTCCTGCGCCCTTCGCGCAAGTCCGTGCCCTTTGTCCTGCGCATTTCGTGCAGGTTCGTGCCCAATGTCCTGCGCACTTCGTGCAGGTTGTCCTGCACGTCGAAAGCAACGTCCCATACAGTTCCGATTCTTTCCTGCACTCTCCTGTTCGAGTCCTTTTCAATTCTTCTCCCGATTCCCAGCTCAGCGTTCGACACAGCCCTGCTTAAGCACTGCACATATTCTATCTTTGAAGCGAAGCTGCTTGTTAACGACATGTAAAAATGCTCGTGAAATTGTCAAAGACTGAAAACTTGTCGAGAAATAGTCGAGAATCGCGCTGAATTTAGGAAGTTCAAATTTCTAGAGCAGACGTAAAGAGTTTCACAAAATTTTTCGACGAAATCGGAATACATTCTCTAGCTGGCGAGAAAATGTCCTGAATTCCGCAGCATTTCTGCAGCATTTCTCGACAAAAACACGATTTTCCAAAATTCTCGACTTCTCCCTGAATTCAGAACAACTTTTGGATTCTCGACCTATTCAGGACGAGTTTTCGACGAATTCAGGATAACTAGTTTTACCTGAGTAGACAATTCTTCAATACATTGTCGGGTGATATAATAGCCCGACAATCTCAAGCTAGCAGCCCAACATGCTCCTCCCAGTCCCGCCAAAGTCAATACAGTAGCAACAGCTGCTAAAACTTTGGCTCCTGTTGCAATCGTCCCTACATTTCAATAACAACAATATCTTGATGAGGTCTGGCCACAGCCGCTAGGGTAGCAGCCTAAGCCATCGGGTTTCTGTTCGGCTAGTAACTACTCTGATACCCTTATTTTCCAAGATAAACATGTTCCAATCTTACCATGATTAGTAGATATCACTGAACTTCCGACTATTATACTAGCAACTTGCTGTTTTTTTTATGTTTTTTTCCTTTTCCCCATCAATATCACTCACACGAGTGGTGCAAAAGGTATATGAGCGGCTCCATCTCATTGAGTTGGATTTTCAAAGCCGATTCTGGAAGATGACCTCTAGTCTTTCTCAAGGAAGAGGCCGATGGTCAACTTCCAAGACCCTGCAGGTGCCGGAGGGTAATTTCGCCCGTGAGGGAAGTCTCCGACAGTCTGCAACCGGAGCGGCATCCTCGATGCAGACTGTGGGACACTTTCCTCACATCTGCAGCGTGAATGCGGCCCCAACTAAAGTGTGCCCGAATGAGAATGGCGGCCCACGCGGCCGGCGTGCTTGGGAGGCGGCCGTCGCATGTGCCGCTCTTGGACGAGTGTAGGATTTTGACGACGACCGTCCCCTCTCCCACCGTCTGCAGAGCTGATTAATCGGCGCAGTGCTTGCTGCCAGCCGGTGCCGGCCCCGTTCGTAGTCAATGGCGGTGGGGACTTTTCGCATGCTCGTCCGAGAGCGGCGAACGCGACGGCCGCCTACCAAGCACGCCGGCCGCATGGGCCGCCATTTTCATTCGGACGCACCTTACAGACCGTGAGGGAAGAGGGTCCCAACTGCCGGCCGTGACATGCTTTCGGTTAGGCTACTAGCGACATTTCTGTTCGCCTACTAGCAACTCGAACTCCAGTATTTCTTTTAGCTACAAGCCGAACAGCCAAGGTGAGAGTAGCAACATTAGTGGCCACAAAAAATGGAAAAATTTGGAAAGAAGCCGAAAAATATACGGATACTGTTGCTATTCTGTTTGGCTGCTAGCACGAGATTGCCTAAGAGGGATTAGGGAGATGGTGCTTCTCCTTAAAATTTGTGTTTCAGAATCCAAAGCTCTATAACAGCGGGAGGTTGCCACATGCAATGGGATACTCTTATGCAGGTATTATACATTGGATCCGACTCACTCATTTTCAGATATCCATCCGAATGAACCGAAGTTTTCATGATTCAAAATCCGATTCACCGAAAATACGTCAAAATCCGAATGAGCCAAAATCCGAATCACCGAAAAAGTTTCAAAATCCGAATGATCCAAAATCCGATTCACCGACAAAACGCCAAAATCCGTTTGATTCGAAATCTGAATCACCGAAATGTGCCATGAGTGATTCGAATACCGAATATCCGAAAAATGTCATGATTCGAATCGGATAAAGAGTCGGATATTGGTAGATTGGGCATGTCCTGTTACTCAAACAAGCGTACAGGCTATAAAACGGCGAAATTCACTCGGTTCCTACGCGTGCTGGTGCGTAGCGGAGGTTAGAGACAGTGAGAGAGCGTAGGGCAGACGTTTTATAGAAGGTATCTGATGTCACGACTCGACATTCCATTCTACAGTAGCCATACATGTGCGTAGTTACACTGCAGACATCCAACTGGCGCGCATCGTGCAATTTACGCTGCGTTTTCTGCGCATCAGCAATGCAGATTTTGCGCATAATTGGCATTGGTCCTCTTCGATTGAATTGTCTGTGCGAGTATAGGGCCTTTCAGAGTGGCGTCGCTCTCCAAAACGAGAGAAAGTCGGCGTGACAATGACTTGTCGCCGAATCATATTTCTGTCTCTGCGTCTCTTACCTCTTGGCCGCCGTTTGTTCGATTGAAAAACAGTGAAATAGGGGAAATATGTAAATGTGTTTATAGAGAGTTAATGTACAGGTACTAACACAGGATCATTAAAAAATAGAAAGAAACTACGGCGGGGCGGCAGCGACAAAAATGGTCGAAATTATTTCCATCACGCGACGTTGCTGGGCCGAAGCCTGTCGCTGCCACTGTCGCTGCCGCGGGCCGAAGCTTGCAGCACACTACGACAGCGACAGGTTTAGGGCCTAGTGCATACTTTCCGCGACCGCGACTGTGCATATTAGCAGTATCGATTTTGGGTCGATTTAGATGACAAGGATTATGTCGCGTCGCTCGTCACGGGAAGTATGCACCAGGCCTCAAGGGTGGGAGCTCCGCGACAGGCGGTCGCTGTCGCTGTGCAGAGCGACGCGACAGTGTGTCGCCGAAAGTATACCAAACCCCTTATGGCGCATTGAGGGTATGATTGGCTCCCAAAACCATGTGTGTTGATCGAACGGGCAATCCTGTTTTATGTGGATTAGACACGAACGCACGGGTATTTACGAAATCGATGGGAAGGATTGATACTCCTGATACTCATTTATACTAATGCTTCAACATTACACTCACTTTGAAGAAATTGTGAAAAGTGATCACATCTGTTTAGTTTGGAAATACTCCGAGATAAAGATGATTATCAGTGAAATCTTTTATCATAGTAAGCTAAGAACAATTTTTTTCCGAGGGTTTTCGACACACTATCGATTTTACGATAGACTTTTTGAATTATTCCATCTTGTATCCGACCGGATATCCGACTCGGATATACGGAATCCGACTCACCGAAAAAAGGTCGAAATCCGAGTGATCCAAATTCCGAATCACCGAAAAAACGTGATTTTCGGATTGATCCGATTATCCGATTAGCCTCCCTATCCGAATGACTCGGATTATCCGATGTTGCTATTTTGAATCTATCCGTTTGAGTCGGATATTCGCGACCTTTGATCTTTAAGTTATCCGAAATCCGAGTATCCGAATTTTTTTGATTCGGATCCAATGTATAGCAGGTATCATACACTCTTTTTCAGAGGGAGTTGCAATTCTGGCCTGTGTCCGTGTACGCTGCCCTCTCCCTCTCCATCCCTGCCCCTCTGCAACATCGGGTCCGGCATTAGTTCGTTTTTCAAAATAGAGGGCATGTTTTTGTGGAACAGTATGGCGCAAATACATAATATGCCTTTTTTTTACTTCGGCTACCCCCCCCCTTATTTAAAGAATTTTCGCCATGAAGAATCTCGCTAGTGATAGTCAATTCCACACCCAAATTTGAGAGTATACTTTGGATCTGACCGCTATCCATCCGAATGATTCAAATTTTTCACGATTCGAAATTCGAGTGATTCGAATTCCGAATCACCGGAAAAACGCCAAAATTCGTTTGATTGTAAAGGCATCGTGCGCGCTGGAAATCACTTTCGATTTTTTGTATACAATCGAACAACTCGGGCTAGCTGATACCAGCCAAGAAACTTGATGCTCAGAAACTTGATGCTGTGAGCAGGAGCCGCTGGCAACGGCAGTATATCCTACCACAGTATGCTGACGTTCTAGCGCTCGTTCTTGGAAAGGGGCGCGAGTAAAGAAAAATCAGCGGTTAGGAAAATTTTTGAAATCGCCGGACAGCAACCACGGTCGCCAGCATAGATCGCTGAATTTCGCCCGAAGCCGAATGGCGGCGTTCATCGAGCTGGGGGCGCGAGTTAGTAATTCAGCAATAGTTAGTTGCTAGCCTGTAAAATTGCACTCATTCGAGTAACAGAGTGAAGAACGGATTCGAAGAAGGCAACGGATAATCTTAAAGGTAGTGTTCACGATAATCTTCGATTTCGAGATTAATCGCTAAATTGATTGTTTGGCCCCCGGTCAGGACTGAAATGACGAAGAAACCGAGAAAAACGCACCAGAAGGGCACGAAATCCATTACTCTCACTCCACCTCTTTACTCTCACAGGAACTGTTGGTTGTGACAATGAAATCTTTTGTGCACCCGTCTTTCGCAATTCTATACTCTCTGTCGCACCGTTCTTTCCTTCAGGCCCTAACTAATACTGTTTTGCCGAAAATATTCTTCCCCTTTTGATTAGCCCCATTTTTTACCGGTGACAAACACCGTGGACATGTTCATCCAATCGGACAACTAGTCCAAGGCAGAGAATAATGTCAGTGAAATAAGACGTTTTAGTGCGCTTTCCGCCGTTTCTTCGTAATTTTGGTAACACTTGGTTGCCAACGGATTGTTTTTAGTGAAAAACTCGGGAGCCGAAATCATCGTGAACACTGCCTTTAAAGGCAGTGTCCACGATAAATACCATGTCTGATTTTTTGGTGGAGATCGGCAGCTGTGGGGCCTAGCGCAACCCTAACGTTGAAAAAACTAAGAAAAATGAGCTCGGAACGGTCCCCTACGGCCCCAAAGTTGGACACCCGTCAGCTCGTCACACCCAGATGCACTTTCCACGCCCACCGACCTGAACAAATGAATGCTCGAGATTGTCAGATAAGCGATGGTTTCCGGTTATTGGCCCCGTTCTTCCCTTCATTCTCGACTTCTCTCTTTACTCAGGTCATCTCGCATACATCGGCTGCAAAAGACGGAAGTTACAAGGCTCGGACAACTCGTCCACCATGCTTCCCTAGCTCAAGTTTCGAGGGACCATAACTCCGTTTCTAGAAGGTCTTGTACGATTCCAAAAACATCATTGGAATCAGCATGGGACGGTCTTCAAGATAGGCGAAAAAGCAGAGAAACGATTCTTATCGTGAACACTGCCTTTAAGTAGAGGAAGTATAGTGCAGTCTATCAAATGGAAGTATAGTGCAGTCCACCAATTCTTGCGCATCTATTTATATCAATGAGTAGCGTCGGCAGCAGATCAATGTGCATGAATTGCTTGGCAACACGCTCGCCACAGCTTGAGCCCGAGCGGTTGTGCTGCAATGAGTTTCATGCACATTGATCTCACAAGGGAAGTGCTTAGAGTGGTAAACGCATCTGCCAAAGCGACTAATATCGTTAGTATCTCTTGTGGCTCATCTCAATAGTATAACTGCGCAGTATCCCGCCCCGAGCTGCAGGTTTCAAGAAGTTACAAGCTTAAAAATGTTTTTTTGTGCTTTTTGTTCCTTCCAAAAAGCGCATTAGTCTTCGAAAAATCCGGAAACGGACCTCATAAATGTGTTCAGCGCCCAAAACTACCCACCTGCGCAAAGTTTGGGTGAAGGCACATTTTCCATACTTTGTCCAGACTGACAGCGTTTTGGACTTTTTCGGATTTTCGGTTGGGCGTTTATTCATACCAACTAGAGGGCCCTCAAAGCGTTTTAAAAAAATATTCCAGATTTGACTTAAAATTCTCCCAGGGGTTTTTATGGAGCACTGATCACGAATCTGTGGTTTATTAGTCGATTTTCCAAAGTTTTGGGCTAATTTCGTTAGAAACTTCCCAACCAGGAAAAATTTCGAGGGTTTAACGCCATTTTCGAGATTTCTTGAGTCTCAAAATCATTCTCTGAGGGTTATTTGGAGTGCTAGACACGAATCTAAAGTCCGTTTATCGATTTTTGGCAGATTACGGTAGATTACGATGGGTATACGGTAGTTTGGTCGAAATCTCAGATTTTACTCAAAATTTGAATACGGAGTTATTCGGGGTGGATAATATGAATTTAACGTCCGTTTGTCGATTTTCAAAATACTAAGGTGGGTTTTGCCCCCTAAATGACATGTTACCTACCATAACCTACAGTGAACCTCAAAATTTCGACAAATGGACTCCAGATTCGTTTTCACCACCCTATATTACCCCCTACGCACGTGTTGAGCTAAATCAGAGAAATTTTTTGCTCCGAAAAAAATGCCTAATAAAAAAAATAAAAAATACCTCTGCCTTTTTGCGAAGCTTACAAAATGCTCATATCTGTTTTGAACCTGCAGGCTGCAGCTCGGGGCGTGATACTGCGCATTTTCAATATTGAGCTCGAAGAGAAACTAACGATACTAGACGTTTTCGCCGAGGCGTTTACCACTCTAAACGCTTCCCTTGACAGACTAACCGCTTCTCATTGATAAGTATCGTCGATCACTGCTCGAGAGATCGCCGCGTCCAACACATGGGGCACGCACGCAAACGAGGAGGTAGTGATAGGATCATTACCTTCTCGCTTGCGTGCGTGCCACATGTGTTCGACGCGGCGCTCTCTCGACTAGTGATCCACCATAGGTGGGCGATTTTTGGTGGACTACACTAGGTATATATAGATGAAATCTACAGCCTAAATCGATTGGGTTGTAAACTACTTGCGAATGAGACTGTCCGCCCACGCGGTCGGGTGGCGGACGTTTAGGCCGAAATTGGGTGAAGACGCAGAGGAAGCTGTTTCCTCTATTTCGCACGAAGGAAGATTATAAAGCAAAACTGAGGAGTGAAAAGCCTCATATATAGCAAAGCAACACCTGGAGCTGAAAATTGTAAAACAGCGATATTTCTTAACGTGTAATTAGTTTTCCACCCTCTCTCTCTGCCCTGTCTGGGCTCTAGCTTTTCGGCCTAAACGTCCCACATCCCACGCGGTCGTGGCATCGGCATTTTTCGAACCTGTAAACCGGTTGGCAGAAATTTTAGCCAAATATTGAATAATATCCCAGTGAGCTGTCTGCAACCGCGCGGAGGCACGTCCGAAAAATGCCTTCGAGAGGACCGCACGACACGCACGCCTACCGCGTGCGTGTACAGTCTTATTCGGACAGACAGCATGTGTACCTACATACCGGTCGAATGCTCCTTTTTCGAAAGCTAACAGAAGGAATGCTGGTCTACCGCGACCTGTTTGAGTGTGAAGGAAATGACAGCAAGTAGAAATGTTGTATCGCAATAAATCAGGCTGTTTGTCTCATCGTCTCCATTTTGATAGAATTTTAATTTGGCTTATCGGTTATTTCCTCAAACTCTACTTCTCATTCTGGCATTCGTAGGGAGTGGAATTTTATAGGCCGACCACTCTGGTATACTGAATCAGGATCACCCTGATTCGTTTTCGTTGTTTCCAACGTCTTTGGCGTTGTGGTGAAAGCTCTAAAGATTAATTCGTTGTTTATTTGGAAATGCAATTTGGGCTATCGCGTACGTGTGCGCGCTTAAAGGCAGTGTTCACGATGACTTTCGTCCCCGAGTTTTTTTACATAAAACGATGCGTTGGCCTCCAAGTGTTACCAAATTACAAAGAAACGGCGAGAAACGCATTAAAACGTCGTATTTCAGCGACATTATTCTATAACATGGACTAGTTGTCCGGCTGGATGTACATGTTCGTGGTGATTGTTACTGTTGGAAAGTTGGGTAAGCCGAAAATGGTAGAATATTTCATGAAAAGCAGGATTAGATAGGGCCCTAAGGAGAGAATGAAGCAACAAATAGTAGAGAATTGCCAACGACGCGTCCACAAAAGATTTCATTGTCACAACAAACACTTCCTGTGATACTTAGAAGGCGGGGAGATACTTAACGATTTCGTGTACTTCTGGTGCGTTTTTCTCAATTTCTACGTCATTTTAGTTCTACCCGGGTGCCACTCAATCAATATAGCGAGTAATCTCAAAATTGAAGATTACCGTGAACACTGCCTTTAAGCTGCTCCTTCTCCCAAACAATCTTTCACTGCCTCTGCCCTAGCTCCGCAAACGATTGCAAAGAAACGAAATTCTAAAGTTGGAGGAATGTTATTCTCTTGATCATCTTCACGAGTGTGCATGCTGCTTTTCGATGTTTTCGGCTTTTCCAAACTCGGAAAAAAGAAAAAAGCGATAACACCAAAACATAGGATGATCCCACTGAGAAAACTTGTTAAAACCAAAGATAGTATGGCAGTGAGAACATATTTCTCAGTAAATCACTACGATTATGAGAAGGAACGCGCGAAAATATTCGTTCAACGGTTTCCGATTTGTCTTCCAACCTTTTCTGCACATCCGCTTTCCGTTTGTCATTTTCGGGTGTTCTGGAAGAAAGTATGGAAAAAATCGGAAAATGAGCTGGTAAAAAATCGCGATTATCTAGACTCTGTTTCATTCCAAGTGAACTCATGTTTTCGGTTATCACAGCGCCGAGCGGTGGCTTTTTCGTCGAAACCTCCTTATCACTAGTTATATTTCATCGAGGCCCACCGCTCCGCTGCTGGTGATAATCGAAATCAACAGGTCACTGGGGATGTACCAGAGCTTATCATTTTTTGCTTCAGAGTTCCCCTTTCCGGTCCATTGCGGCGCATCCGTTTCCCCAAAACGATTGGAACTTTTTCCCAATACTGTTTTCATTCTTCGGAAGAATATTTTTCCGCGCGTCCCTGATCAGGAGACTGCGCGGCGCACAGTCGGCGCAGAATCGTTCGTCGGCCCGGTGTATTTGATGGAGGACATAAACATGTAGAGACAAGCGTAATCTCGTGAATACGCAGACTGCGGGAGAATAAACCGAAACGACGAAAACTTTGTGTCGACAGTATTTCTCTTTCTCACTTTCATAAAGGGAAAAATGATTCCATCATCTATTGTAGAGGGTAGCAGAATGTTGCATAACATCAACTTTTTAGGATACATACAGCGTCAGGCGAGACGGTATCCGATCATGATGTACACGTTGGTTCAATGTGTGCCTTGCCAACGAGCAAAGCATTTGCTAGCCGTGAATTATGCTGACGTCGCTGCGCATTTCCTAGGTGAGCAGGCCTGTACGGAATTATTCGCTAGGAAAGAGTTGACGATTCCCGAACACGAACCGTGGCAGGAAGCTCGCTTTCGCTTCAACCTAATATTACCCAAAAAAAAGTTGGAGGCCTTGAAGAAATAATTTAGTTCACCAAGGGACCCTTGGTCTTATGATGTAATGCCTTATTTGTTATTGTAATAAACCATTTCTACCACTCATGTAATCAATAGTGGCGAGGAATTGGTTCCTTTCTGTGATCGAGTAGTAAGCGGGGAGGGGGACTTGAGGACAAAATCATTATAGGATGGGGTAACTATACGCCATCTCGCGCCTCGTCAAAGTTGCCAACAGCAATATTCCTCCCGAGTCTCTGCGAGAGACATTAGACAGCCAAGATCTGGCCGCGGCGGGGAGGGCTGGGGCTCGGCCACTATTGATTACAGGAGTGGTAGAACTGGTTGATTACAATAACATAATTCTGAAAGTTGGGCTCTGCAGAAAAGGTCAAGGATTTTTCATTGCTCTAAAATGTCGTGAAATTGTTCCATTAGATTTGGCTATGAAACTGATTTCTTAAAAGTAGTGAAATTGTTGAATCGATTTGGCCATTGTTGGCATATGAGGATAACATAATCATTAAATGTAGTGAAATTGTTGCAAACGGATTTGGCAGCTCTATGAATTATCACAGTCAAATCACGCGTCAGAAGGTCCTCTGGCGAGCTGATGAAGACAAAAACAAAAAAACTACTTCTTAATTACTGCTGAACGCAATGTCGCCTTATGGGCTAGAAATAAGGTTTTCGAATGTTAATCTGCCTTTTCAGTGTAGCTCCCACTAAGGTACCAGACCTTCCCTCACCGATTAAATAAAAATCATGAAAACGAATTCTAACGCAATTTATTAGCTACTGACGCTATGTCTTCGTGTCATCAACGCTTTCACGGTTCACATTGTATGGAAACGTTTTTGCTGCTAGACTTATTCATGTTCTCATTTGATTCAATATGCGCTCCAAGAAAAACCCCTTCTGACGCGTGATTTGACTGTGATAATTCATAGAGCTCCTGCCAAATCCGTTTGCAACAATTTCACTACATTTAATGATTATGTTGTCTGCAACTACCAACAACAGCCAAATCGATTCAACAATTTCACTACATTTGAAAAATCAAGTTGAGAGCCAAATCTAATGGAACAATTTCACGACATTTTAGAGCAATGCCAAATCCTTGACCTTTTCTGCGGAGCCCAACTTTCAAAAATTTCACAACTTTTTACAAGGGTTTCCCTTCTTAAATATCGTCAAGCTCTGAAAATCAAGATGTTTTTTTTTCGAAAACATAGTGGTAGAAATGATGAAACAACCGCTCCGCTGCTAAGACTGCAAGATATGTAATAGTTGCAACGCGGCTTCCTACAAATAAGATAGCATTCATTTCCGAGCTACTCGCAGTCGTATTATCACTATCGTCGATGCGAAGCGGTTGTTTTTCGAAAAAAGCAACTATCAAAACGAAGAAATCATTCTCAAAACCGCACCATTCCTATGATAGTGAAGCCCAACCCTGCAAGTAGCGGGGAAATGGAGGATGCTTTTAGAATTTAAAAGTCGAAAAAATGAAGAAATGAGCTTTAAAATGACCCAATTGTACAGGGTCTAGGCACTATCCTAGACGCGGGGGGGGGCACCCACCACTCAAGACAGAAATGAAATGAGCCATCGATTGGTAAGGCTAACAGTCGAAGTATTTCCATAGAGCTCTTATAAAAACAATGATTGATGGCGCAGTATCAGGCATCTTTTATCACAGTTTTTCATCATTCCTATGAGTAAATCTTGGGTGGCCCCACCACGTCTAGGATAGACCCAAGGTCAGCCGCTCTAGCCAAACGTCACCGGTACATGCTGATGTGGCTCGTCTGCGCCGGCCCATAGGTCTGGTTCGGAGGCATGACTTGCATACGGTGTTCTGGACATTAAACTGAAACCATACGCACGTCTCTTGATGTCCTGCACATTCCTACTAAGGTCCTGCGCCGGCCCATATGTCTGATTCGGAACAAGAACGATAGTTAAAGGCATCGTACGCGCAGAAAACCGTATATTATTTTTTTCATGTTTTTGCGTAGCTTGGCCCCTCTAGTGAACGAAAATGTTGAAGGGGCCCATGAAAAAAAAAGTCAATCGGAACACATTGTAAATACGAATTTGAATTTCGCGCCAAAATCATTTTCGGAGTTTTTCTGCATGTGGAGTTCGTGCCGTAACTATTTTTCCTGTTGTCTTACGGTCGCACCAACATTCTAGGAAAAAGTGCTAGATGACTGGTGAGAATTGGTGGCGGATATTAATCTTTGACGCCTTCCAACCTCATCGTCCAACGTTTTTGACGCGCCAAAGTTTACCAGTGTGGTCTACCGGGCTCAATCATGAAATTGAGCCTGAAAAATGGAAATTGATTTCCAGCGCGAACGATAGTTAAGTGCGCCAGAAGAGGACTACCGTAATCTTAGGAATGATGTTATTCGGCTCTCGTAAACAAATTTGATGATACCCAATTGATCAATGATAAAGTATAAAAGAAGTGAAGAGCGGTGTGTCTTGATACACACACAGTCCTTCTCCAGAGTTCAGCAGTTGAGGATCTGCCTGGACTACAAAGCAGATAAACAACACCACCGGTGGTGAGGTGAAGATATAGCGAATTCGGAGTCAGGGGTCGTATTCGCCAATAACCTGCCGGGTACCCGCCGGGTAGTCGAAGGGTAAATGATGTGAAATTTCAGTACAAAACGTGCGCTCCACGGCCACCTCTCGCCTCCCTTGGCTTCCCTCGCGACCGCCGGAATTTTTCGAATCGCATAGCTGAAGAATGGCCGCCTTGCGATGGAATCTTTATCCTTTTTGCAGTGATATCGATACGTAACACAGTTTGCATTTCCATCTTACATGGTGTAAGATGGGTTGATCTGCTCTTCTGCCGCGCGCGGTATCATCCCTTCCGCTTCCCTTCGACTACCCTCGGCGGGTTGTTGGCGAATACGACCCCAGAACTTAGAAAATTTTAGAGCCAACTCGAGTGAGATTACGATAGCCTTGTTCTGGCGCACTTACCTATCGCTCTTCTTGATTCGGAGGCATGGCTTGCATACGGTGTCCTGGACATTAAACTGAGGTCCTGCGCACGTCCTTTGAGGTTCTGCACACTCCTACTAAGGTCTTGCACACGTTCCATGATGTCCTGCACTCACCTACTGAGATCCTGCACACAATCTACGACGTCGTGCACACCCCTTCTGGGGTCCTGCACAAGTTCCTTGATGTCCTGCACACTCCTACTGAGGTCCTGCACACATTCTACCACATCCCGCACACTCACTCTAAGGTCCTGCAAACGTTCCATGATGTCCTGCACACTCCTACTGAGGTCCTGCACAGGTCCCATGATGTCCTGCACACTCCTACTAAGGTCTTGCACACGTTCCATGATGTCCTGCACACTCCTACTGAGATCCTGCACACATTCTACGACGTCCTGCACACATTCCACGACGTCCTGCACACCCCTACTGGGATCCTGCACAGGTTCCATGATGTCCTGCACACTCCTACTAAGGTCTTGCACACGTTCCATGATGTCCTGCACACTCCTACTAAGGTCTTGCACACGTTCCATGAAGTCCTGCACACTCCTACTGAGGTCCTGCACAAGTCCCATGATGTCCTGCACACTCCTACTAAGGTCTTGCACACGTTCCATGACGCCCTGCACACTTCTACTAAGGTCCTGCACACGTTCGATGATGTCCTGCATACTCCTACTGAGGCCCTTTATACATTCTACGGCGTCCTGCACACCCCTACTGAGGTCTCACATAGTCAACCGACACTTCAGCACACCCTGCGACGCCTTCTTATCGATGGTGCGCTTGGAACGCGCCGCGGTCAAGTACATCAATCCCGCACCGCGTCCTCTTCCGAGCCGGGCGTTTAAAGTACACCACCCTGGAGAGCAAGGTGTTTATATGGAGTCTAAGAAAACAATGACTGATTTCTAAAAGTTTAGCTTCCTGGCAAAAGTAATGATTTGGCAATGTTATAATTTCAAGAAATCAAAGAGTTGAAAAAAAATTTAAAAAACGTCTTGAAATATCTTTAAAAATGATTTGGCGCAAAATAACCACAAGTAATGAAAAAACTGGGAAATGTAACGAAATGATTAACATCGGATTTGGCGGTCAGTCGTAGGCCAACTTTTTATAAGTAGTGAGAGACGAGGTATAGGATTTTACAAGCTTCTCCGTTAAACTTATGAAAGCTAAATCAAGCGCGCATCGGATTTGAGCGTTACGTTTACATAGCTTGACCCACCCTGATTTCTGTATTACAGCTTCAATAAAATGTTTTATGGTTTCCGTTGCGCGCTTGATTTAGCTTTGATAAGTTTAACGGAGAAGCTTGTAAAATCCTATACCTCGTCTCTCACTACTTATAAAAAGTTGGCCTACGACTGACCGCCAAATCCGATGTTAATCATTTTATTACATTTCCCAGTTTTTTCATTACTTGTGGTTATTTTGCGCCAAATCATTCTTAAAGATATTTCAAGACGTTTTTTAAATTTTTTTTTAACTCTGTGATTTCTTGAAATTATAACATTGCCAAATCATTACTTTTGATAGGAAGCTAAACTTTTAGAAATGTCATATATTTTTTCCAAAGGTTCCCTTTTTGACCTGATTTTTGTTTAGCGATTCCCATTTCGGAGAGGCGAAACCTCTTATGACAGCTTTCGCCTTCCGTAAATAATGAAATTGGCACGAATCGGTGTTGTCTGAGAACCATAACTCCAAAAAATTGTGACCCGCAACCATAAAAAATGACCCTCGCTTTTCCACTGGGGGCCCGCACACTTTCTACGGCATGCTGCGCACTCCCATTGGGGGCCCGCACACTTTTTACGGCGCCCTGCGCACTCCCACTGGGTTACCGCACACCTTCTACGGCGTCCTGCGCACTCCCATTGGGGGCCTGCACACTTTCTACGGCGTCCTGCGCACTCCCACTGGGTTACCGAACACCTTCTACGGCGTCCTGCGCACTCCCACTGGGTTACCGCACACATTCTACGGCGTCCTGCGCAATCCCACTGGGGGCCCGCACACTTTCTACGGCGTCCTGCGCACTCCCATTGGGAGCCTGCACACCTTCTACGGCGTCCTGCGCACTCTCACTGGGTTACCGCACACCTTCTACGGCGTCCTGCGCACTCCCATTGGGAGTCCCTGCACATTTTCTACATCGTCCTGCGCACTCCCATTGGTAGCCCGCACGCTTTCTACGGCGTCCTGCGCACTCCCATTGGGGGCCCGCACACTTTCTACGGCGTCCTGCGCGTTCACGGGGTACGGACTTAGTGCACCCAAAAGGGCTCGCCGCCGTTACTCGCGGACAGGCTGCCAGCTGTCAGTACAGTATGGCAGCCCCGCCCTTCGCTGACTGCAGCCGCGCCTCCAGATCGCGTCGCCGTGCCCGCGGTGAGAGTTGCGGCAGCCGCGACCGACCGCCATGAGCCTCCAATACGGGCTTCCTTGATATTAAAGAAGCTGAATTTGTGCCTGGAGATTCATTGGCCTCAGGCTTCGGATCCTGGAAGCTTAAATGAACATCGAATTTTCGAAATGTTACTTTCAGATTTGGATTTTTTCAGGATTCGCCAAATGCACCTGAAATGACACATCGTTTTGAAATTGATGAAATTGGAAATTTAAAATGTGATCTACAGATTGAAATTTTCAAATTTTCAGAAAATGCATCTAGAGTTCCCAGATTTTTATAGCAGTTAGGATCGGTTGCAACTGGGAAGCTAATATGCCTCGAATCGGGATTGCTCAATTAAAAAAAGTCAAATGTGATCTACAAATTCAAATTTTCAAATTCTCAGAAAATGCCCATAAAATTCCCAGATTTTCACAGCAGTGAGGATGGGTTTCAGTTAAATAGCTGCTGTGCTCCGATTCATGATTGCTCAATTTAAAAAATTTAAAGCTGATCTACAAATTCAAATTCTCAGAAAATGCACATAAAATTCCCAGATTTTCACAGCAGTGAGGATCTGTTGCAACTGGGACGCTAATATGCTCCGAATCGAAATTGCTCATTTTAAAAAATTGTAAATGTGATCTACCAATTCAAATCTTTAGAAAATGCACCTAAAATTCCCAGATTTTTACAGCGGTGAGGATCGGTTGCAGCTGGATAGCTGCTCTGCTCCGATTCGTGATTGCTCAATTTAAGAAAAAAATTAAAGGCAGTGTTCACGAAGAAAAAGTTGCACGTTTTTTTGGCGAAAACGTAAGCTTTGGGTCCCTCTAAGAAGATTAAGAACGGAAGTGTGGCGAAAAACGGCCGTTAAGCGGGTGAAAATCTCGTGGGCCAGTCAACCCATTGGGCCACTCCGCCCACGTCCTATAACGGTTTCACTGAATTCGTGGTGAGATGAGCGATGGTTTCCGATCAAAAGCCCCGTTCTTCCCTTCATTCTCAACGTCTCTCTTTATTCAGGTCAGCTCGGACAAATAGGTTGCAAAAAACTTTAGTTACAAGCCTGGGACAACTCGTCCACAATGCTTCCTAGCTGAACTTTGAAGGGCCATAACTCCGTTTCCAGGGGGTCTTGTACAATTCCAGGGACATCATCGAAATCAGCATGGGACCGTTTTCAAGACAGGCAAAAAACAGAAAAACGACTTTTATCGTGAACACTGCCTTTAAATGTGAACTACAGAATGAAATTTTTGTGTCGCCAAACGCAACAGCCTGTAAAAACAGTTCAAATTTATTAAAAATTATTAGTCATCAACGAGTTATGTACACAGCGTGTTGTCCTGTTGGCTGCTATACTCGTTTCGTGACCTCATACCGGGATATTCTGTTTTCCTAAGGGTACGTCTCGGAATACCAGCGTTGCTTGCAAGACAACGCGGCATTCAGCATGCCATCAAAAAATACAACTGTTAAATATAACTATATATCTCTATATTTCTCTACATATGTCTATTTCTCTATATAGGTGATGCTATGAGCTATCCAGATGAACTGCAGTGAGAAATACAAAGAAATACGGTAATAACATGGTGCGAAATTTGGATAGACAAAAGAGAACAAACCTTAAAGGCAGTGTTCGCGCTAAATCATGGATAGAGAGCTTTTCGTTGAATAGGGAAGGTCAGAGGCCAGCTGAGACAATCGTGCCAGAAAGAGCAGCGAAAAATGACCAGGAACCGTTCTTCTGTACCAAAATAGGATCGCTTTTGTGACGCTTAATTTCTGACAATAGAAGAGTTGACCGGTTTGGAGGAGAGAACTTTTCAATGTGAAAACGTGATAAACCTAATCGACTTTTACATGTCAGTAAATATTCTTTTGATAACCGGTTGTTTATCTACCGAAGGCTTTCAAAATAAATACTAGTCTGTTGGGATGGCTGCAGCAGTGGGTCGACTGCAGCACACGATTTTGGCCCACTTCCGGTCCGTTTTTCACTGTTCTTTTTTCATTTATATCCTGAGAAGGGCTGAAAGCTTAGGATTCTTTGAGAAAATTGAAAATTTTTCCATCGCGAACACTGCCTTTAATGAGCAGGGTAAAAATATAAATTTAATCATGGAAGGGTGTTACCGCATCAAGAACAAATAGGTTCACCTCAGAAATTTAATGACGAAGCACCTCCCCTGTTTGCTGCGAAAATTCTTGTGCTACTGAGTTTTGTTTTCAAAAGCCAAATACAAATGGATTTGTCCTGAAACAGAGTTATTTACGTAATTTGTGTGCTTGTCCCTGTGTTGACTTCTGGGGTGAGCCTACAGCGTTTCGAAGCAGTTAACAAATCCAGATCTAAGTACACTAAATGAGACGCTCTGATACGTGGCGCGACATCCTACGGCAATAACCCGTTATGGCGGGATTTTTTTCAGGTATGTTTTGAAGTTTTTCTGCGTTGAAGCAACCTCGTGATTATTTGCTCGAAATAGCATAATATATGTTACGACCTATGAGTCCCAGCTCATGCCGCTGTTTGCCCTGGAATCCGCTAGACGCAAACGCAAACGTGTCCACAGGTAACGACTCAGGATCGTAAACTAGTAATTAGTCTCTGTGGGTAGGAGAAGAACGGGTCAGGTCAATGTGGTACAGTCGTCGACTACGACTATCAAGTATATGTAGCCGAACAAACCATAATATATGAAAAAGATACATATGGAGTACTGGGTAAAGGCAATTTGTAACAAATCCGCAGCATCCCTAACAACTATTGTTGATCATATGTCTTTCGAAAAAAATCGTTCATACACGGATTCAAGCGTCAGAACAGGCTTAACGAAATTTTTAAGAGAGGCGATTTTTTCGCTCCGAGCAAATTAAATCAAAAATGGCTTCCACCGTATCTTCAGTATCTGATGACTACCTGTCACGAAATTTACTGTTCACAGCTTCCTATTCTATGATAGTCCGATAAATGACAGCATGATCAGCATTGGAAAAATAGCGAATTTAGACACATTAATGAAATTTCGTTAGCTCCTTTCAGTCATACAAGGAATTTAACCGTCAAGGTACCGTAACGTTTCAGAGAAGTATAGTGGAGTCCACCGAGAATGTCTCATTTACTTATCAATAAGAAGCGGTCGGCTGGGGATCAATGCGCATGAATCCCATACTAGCACGCTCGATACCGATTGAGCGAGAGCGGTTGTGCTTCAATGAGTTTCATGTTCAATGACCTCCAATCGACCGCTTCTCAATGATAAATGAATGAGACACTCTTGGTGGACTCCACTATAGAAAGAAATAATGGGTCGAATATCGTTCGTTGTAGTTGAATCGCTTCAATATGAAAAGAGAAGAAACGATGGTAGGAAATTTCTAATTTCTGAGTACTAGAATTAAGAATTGAAAGCGGACAAAACCTACCTGATAAAGAGCAGCTTGGCGCACAGCATTTTGAGCTGGTCGATCCTGAGGCTGGAGGGGAACTATCTGCAGTGAGATTACAAATTCGGAAAACCGCAAATATAGACAGGAAAATGAGAACTCTGTACCCGGTTCAACTGGTATAGTTGCACATTGAGGAAGTCACCATACAGATTCATGGCGCAGTATGACTGACTAGCATTAGAGCACTTTATATATAAGTGACTTTGTTAACAAGTTCCTTCTGGCGTGCAGGACCATCGCAGTTGTCCATAGGACATTTCGCACCTCATATCGTCCCCTAAGGTCGACGAAAGGGCGAAATTATCTTCACGCGCGGATCGCAAGGGTGCCGGAGGCATTTCTCTGTTGAGAGACCTCCTCATACTGAGAGACATGATAGCGTGCAGATCGATGGTCTAGCTTTCCGGGCGTCTCCTTCTGAAAATATATAATCCATTTCCAATACCGAGTTTGAAGTGCATTTTCTTAAAATTTGGATTTGTAGATCACATTTATTTTTTTAAATGGAGCAACCCCAAATTCGGAGCACAGCAGCTTCCCAGCTGCAACCGATCCTCACTGCTGTAAAAATCTTGGAATTTTAGAGGCATTTTCTAAAAATTTGAATTTGGAGATCACATTTCAATTTTTCTAAATTGAGCAATCACGAATGGGAGCACAGCAGCTATTCAGCTGCAACCGATCCTCACTGCTGTAAAAATCTGGGAGTTTTAGGTGCATTTTCTGAGAATTTGAAAATTTGAATTTGTGGATCACATTTAAATTTTTTTTAATTGAGCAATCCCGATTCGAGGAATATTAGCTTCCCAGTTGCAACCGATCCTAACTGCTATAAAAATCTTGGAACTCTAGATGCATTTTCTGAAAATTTTAAAATTTCAATCTGTAGACCACATTTCAAATTTCCAATTTCATCAATTTCAAAACGATGTGTCATTTCAGGTGCATTTGGCGAATCTTGAAAAAATCCAAATCTGAAAGTAACATTTCGAAAATTCGATGTTCATTTAAGCTTCCAGGATCCGAAGCCTGAGTCCAATGAATCTCCAGGCACAAATTCAGCTTCTTTAATATCAAGGAAGCCCGTATTGGAGGCTCATGGCGGTCGGTCGCGGCTGCCGCAACTCTCACCGCGGGCGCGACGACGCGATCTGGAGGCGCGGCCGCAGTCAGCGAAGGGCAGGGCTGCCATACTGTAGTGACAGCCGGCAGCCTGTCCGCGAGTAACGGCGGCGAGCCCTTTTGGGTGCACTAAGTCTCGGACCCCGCGCTCCCAATGGGAGCCCGCACACTTTCTACGGCGTCCTGCGCACTCCCACTGGGTCACCGCACACCTTCTACGGCGTCCTGCGCATTCCCACTGGGAGCCCGCACACTTTCTACGGCGTCCTGCGCACTCCCATTGGGGGCCCGCACACTTTCTACGGCGTCCTGCGCGTTCTCAATTGGAGCCCGCACACTTTCTACGGCGTCCTGCGCACTCCCACTGGGTTACCAAACACCTTCTATGGCGTCCTGCACATTCCCACTGGGTCACCGCACACCTTCTACGGCGTCCTGCGCATTACCACTGGGGGCCCGCACAGTTTCTACGGCGTCCTGCGCACTCCCACTGGGTTACCGAGCACCTTCTATGGCGTCCTGCACACTCCCACTGGGTCACCGCACACCTTCTACGGCGTCCTGCGCATTCCCACTGGGGGCCCGCACACTTTCTACGGCGTCCTGCGCACTCCCATTGGGGGCCGCACACATTCTACGGCGTCCTGCGCACTCCCACTGGGTTACCGCACACATTCTACGGCGTCCTGCGCATTCCCACTGGGGGCCCGCACACTTTCTACGGCGTCCTGCGCACTCCCACTGGCTCACCGCACACATTCTACGGCGTCCTGCGCACTCCCACTGGGGTCCCGCACACTTTCTATGGCGTTCTGCGCACTCCCATTGGGGTCCCGCACACTTCCTACGACAACCTACGCTTTCCCACTGGTGGCCCGCACACTTTCTGCGGCGTCCTGCGCATTCCCACTGGGTTACCGCACACTTTCTACGGCGTCCTGCGCACTCCCACTGGGGTCCCGCACACTTCCTACGACAACCTACGCTTTCCCACTGGAGTCCCGTACATTTTCTGCGGCGTCCTGCGCACTCCTCAAATCCTATTTACACCAACCGTCTCAAAGAGAGAACAATCTTGGCCGGAAGCCTATCAACAGCAGCCTATCAACTTGGCCGGAGCTTCGAAAATGAACTAATGAAAAACAACACAGCGGAAGCTGTGTTGTTTTTCATTAGTTCATTTTCGAAGCTCAGAGAACGTCGGATGGTTTACAATAACATGTTTACATGTTTTTACCCGTCTTGACCCTCAATTTTGAGGGTCCGCTAAAATTGAGCTTTCAACTCCAAAATTGAATAGGAGCTAGCTGCATCCATTTCCAGCCTCCTGCCAAAAAATTGGCTTCCTAGCTCAATTTTAACTGGTTACACAAGATCGTGAACGCCGTCTGAAAAAAAAAAGGAGATTAACAGTTTTTCGACCAAAATCACGTGGTTTTCGCCATTTTTTTCGAGTGCTAAGAAACGATTCCAAGCTATTTTTTGGTACACATACCAACTTTTTACGCTCTTTCCAATGAAAAAAAAACCGCATCTCCACAGTCACTCTGAACGCTGATTTTGGAATCGCAGAGTTGCGCATGACCGAGTTAAAGCCAAATCTGGTGCGCGCTTCGCGCGCACCACACTAATGAAAAACCCACCATTTTCATAAACTAATCTTGAGAGGCCGATTTCCGAGTTTGAAACGCCCGTTAGGGGCCCAGAAGTCATTATGGTGAGTTCTGACAACTATTTTCGTCATTTCCGTGGCCGATTACCTGTAGTCACAAATTTTCGAGCGATTTGGTCCACGCCTTCCAAAAAAATGGTTTTCGACGGACGGAGGTGGAGGCGGTGGCGGAGGCGGTGGTGGAGAACGTTTTTGCGTACTTTGAGAGGTCATAACTTTAGAAAGCGGGGACCAGTTGGGATGAAAAGTTGCACACATATGTAATTTCTTGCAGCGCATCGAATGGTGTACAGCTCATACCTCTGGTGACGGTATGAATAGGTGATCTCATTGTAGGGCATCAGCGCGGGAAGAGATCAAAGCCAAATCCTGGTGCGCGCTTCGCGCGCACCACAATTACCCATTCTGAGTCATTACATGGTTATTATTTACAGATTTAGAGCCATTGCATGATTATTACACGATTATTATTACATTATAATTCTTATTACTATGGCATGCGTTATTACATAGTAATAAAATTTCAAAATTTTCAAAAAATTTCGTATGTTACATAACCTATGTAACATAAGTTACAGCTTTTATGCTATCGATTTACCTACCGAGGATAAGTTTCCGATCAATTTGCTTCCTAAATCATAAAAAAAACCCTGCATGGAAAGTTACGAAAGGCATTCAAAATAAATCTTACGGTAACATGTGAAATGAAAATAAATCATTCCAATCGTAATCGGCAGTCATGATTTCCATAGAATCTCTTTTCTAAATAATGGAAAAAAGTACTCATTCATTCTTATTTTTGGAAGGTGTAGCACCGAAAGAAATTCACGAACGAATGTTAAAAGTGTATAATGATTGTTCACCTACAATTAGAAGAGTAGAACGATGGGTTGCTGAATTTAAACGTGGTCGTACAAGCCTTCAAGACGATCCACGTGAAGGACGTCCAAAAAGGGCATCAAAACCAGAAATCATCATCAAAATACAGGATATGGTTTGGGAAGATCGTCGATTGACTAAGAGAAATTTAGTAGAAGCTCTACAAATCTCATTAGGCAGTGTGAGCCAGATTTTAAGTGAAATTTTGGGTTTTAGAAAGCTGTGTGCACAATGGGTGCCGCATTCGCTAACAGTGGAACGAAAACACATTTGAATGCGACTTTCTCAGCAACATTTGGAGCGTTTTGAAAAGGATAAAGTGGATTTTGTGCGTCGATTCATTACTATGGATTAGACTTGATTTTTTTTTGGTTTTTTTAACTTTTTTTGGTTTTTTTTTCAAGTGTATTAATGTTCAGGGAGATTATACTGAATAATAACGTGTATTTTGAACCATAAAATTGTGTTCTTTTTATCGAACGACAAAACTTATCGAACAACCTGGTATAAATTGCCAACGGCACAAAATTCTCGCCGTAAACAAAATTTATGATACCCAATTGATAAAGGGTAGGGTATAAAAGAAATGAAGAGCGGTGTGTTACATTCACACACCGTCTTTCTCCAGAGGTAAGCGGCTGAAGCTCTGAACAGACTAGGGAGTAGGGAAGCAGCCTCACCGGTGATAAAGATATCACGATATCGGGCTCTAAACATGGAAAACTCTGGAAAGAAAAACTTCTACACTTCCATGAGAAATTCGTGCCGTTGGCAAATTATAAACTTGTAGTGCATTCCATATCTTTTTATTTCATTTTTTCATTCTATTTTCAGCTTTTTCATTCAGTCACTCCGGCTATGTATGAATTCTATCAACTTTATCAACCTCGTAGTTCCTCGTTGTACTTCTTATATCTTATTCACACCTTGATCCGTGAAATGTTTTCAACCAGCTTATTGCACTCATATGGCATTCTGTGCTCTTTTAACTAATAAGTTCTAAGTCATTCTTTGTGATACTCTTCTACAACCGAATCGACGACAAGATCAGGTCGCTGTCTTTCCCTATGGCAAAGCGATTAGCATGGGTCAGCTCAGCGTGGTGACTCCCCCTCCACCTCTGATGCGAAGGCACGTCCCTTCGTCGCACCGCGACGAGCTGGTCGCAGCGCGACGTCTGCGAGAGATATGTAATTAGGGGAGTCCTTGCTCCCCATTGGCAAACTATGAGTAGGTGCGAACCATCGTTAACGAGGTATGCTATAACCAGCGGCGTCGGCCGGCTGACGCCGGCCTCTGCCGCTGGGGTCCGGCTGCGCCGGCCCATTTGCCGGCTTCGCCGGCATCTTGGGTATAAGGCAAATTAATCGGCGTTTTCTTTCTTCCTGCGCAGGCCCATAAGCTATCTTCTGCGGCAACACTTGAACCCTCGGAAATCACAAAGCATTCCGAACCTTGCAACACCCGTTTACCTCCTTATCTGTACCGTGACACACCGGTCGTTCTCCCGTTCTATAAGATCCTGGAGTGGCTTTCGATTTTTTCAAATTTCTGGCACGATAAGGACAACCGCTGTTTGGACTAAACGTTTTCATTATCAACCGACGTCCTGCTACTGTTATTGCCAAATGAAGTAGAATGATGTTTGTGTTTCATGGATGCAGATTTTGATTAACTCTTATTTTCATCGTATATAAACCCGTTTTAGAAAAGTTAGTGCATATAAACAGCTAAGCAGTTGAAATGAGGCCCCGGTCATAGTTGGATGAGCCGACGTCTCCAGCCCGGTCGATACACACAGAATGCATTGGAAATGGGATGCAAAAATCACACGGTGTATCCCCCCCCCGCACCCCCCAACACCCACCCGGTCGATACGTATGAACAACATGGTGAGGTGAAGCTGAGAAAATCACTCGCTGTATCCCCCCCGCACCCCGGTCGATACGTATGTTTAAAATGATGGAGTGAAGCTGAGAAAATCACTCGGTGTATCCGATGCGGTCGATATCCATGCAATACGTGGATGACGGCGGATGAGAAAATCACCGGGTGGGTGGGTCGATGATAAAACATTGCGTATCACTAGAAAGCTAACCTTACTGCTACCTCCGTGACTTCACCATACTCGCCTTCACTATTTCTCTGAACAGGTGCAATCCTGTTGGCCACGTAATCATCGTCATATCTAGTTGGATGCATCGAGTGATTTTCTCAACCTCACTCCATCATTTTAAACATAAGTATCGACCGGGTGGGTGTTGGGGGGGGGGTGCGGGGGGGATACAGATGCAAATAGCACCAACTCTGACCGGGGCCTAAACCCGTTTTAGAAAAGTTAGTGCATATAAACAGCTAAGCAGTTGAAATGAGTGGCGAAGGATAGGGGACCTGAAGAAAAGGGTGGTGTACGCTCTCTTTTAGACTCACGAAGTGATTTTGGAGTTCTGCGCTCTCTCCCTTGAATCTCACACGTTTTCTACGGCGTCCGGCGCTCCCTCACTTCGGTCTCACACACTTCCTACGGCGCACTCTCACTCGGGTCCCGCACACTTTCCACAGCGTCCGGCGCACTCTCACTCGGGTCCCGCACATTTTCTATGGCGTCCGGCGCTCTCCCACTTGGGTACCGCACACTTTCTATGAGATCCGGCGCACTCCCACTTGGGTCCCGCACACTTCCTACGGTGGTCGGCGCACTTCCACTTGGGTCCCGAACACTTTCTACGGCGTCCGGCGCTCTCCCACTTGGGTCCCGCACACTTCCTGCGGCGTTCGGCGCACTACCACTTGGGTACCGCACACTTTTTACGGCGTCTGGCGCACTCTCACTCGGGTCCCTCCCACTTTCTACGGCGGCTGGCGCACTTGCAGATGGGTCCAACACATTTTTTACGGCGTCCTACGCACTCCCACTTAGATCCCGATCACTTCCTGCGGCGTTCGGCGCATTCCCTCTTAGATGCCGCACACTTCCTACTGCGTTCGGCGCACTCCCACTTGGGTCCCGCACACTTTCTATGGCGTTCTGCGCACTCCCATTGGGGTCCCGCACACTTCCTACGACAACCTACGCTTTCCCACTGGTGGCCCGCACACTTTCTGCGGCGTCCTGCGCATTCCCACTGGATTACCGCACACTTTCTATGGCGTCCTGCGCACTCCCACTGGGGTCCACACACTTCCTACGACAACCTACGCTTTCCCACTGGAGTCCCGTACATTTTCTGCGGCGTCCTGCGCACTCCTCAAATCCTATTTACACCAACCGTCTCAAGAGAGAACAATCTTGGCCGGAAGCCTATCAACAGCAACCTATCAGCAGCGGAGCTTCGAAAATGAACTAATGAAAAACAACACAGCGGAAGCTGTGTTGTTTTCGTCATTCATTTCAGCCATATTCATCGGATGGTTTACAATAACATGTTTACATGTTTTTACCCGTCTTGACCCTCAATTTTGAGGGTCCGCTAAATGAGCTTTCAACTCCAAAATTGAATAGGAGCTAGCTGCATCCATTTCCAGCCTCCTGCCAAAAATTGGCTTCCCTAGCTCAATTTTAACTGGTTACAAGATCGTGAACGCCGTCTGAAAAAAGGAGATTAACAGTTTTCGACCAAAATCACGTGGTTTTCGCCATTTTTTCGAGTGCTAGAAACGATTCCAAAGCTATTTTTGGTACACATACCAACTTTTTACGCTCTTTCCAATGAAAAAAACCGCATCTCCACAGTCACTCTGAACGCTGATTTTGGAATCGCAGAGTTGCGCATGACCGAGTTAAGCCAAATCTGGTGCGCGCTTCGCGCACCTGCACATAAATGAAAAACCCACCATTTTCATAAACTAATCTTGAGAGGCCGATTTCCGAGTTTGAAACGCCCGTTAAGGCAGAAGTCATTATGGTGAGTTCTGACCTATTTCGTCATTTCCGTGGCCGATTACCTGTAGTCACAAATTTTCGACGATTTGGTCCACGCCTTCCAAAAAATGGTTTTTCGACGGACGGAGGTGGAGGCGGTGGCGGAGGCGGTGGTGGAGAACGTTTTTGCGTACTTCGAGAGGTCATAACTTCAGAAAGCGGGGACCAGTTAGGATGAAAAGTTGCACACATATGTATTTTTTTGCAGCGCATCGAATGGTTTACAGCTCATACCTCTGGTGACGGTATGAATAGGTGATCTCATTGTAGGGCATCCGCGCGGGAAGAGATCAAAGCCAAATCCTGGTGCGCGCTTCGCGCGCACCTGATCTACCATTCTGAGTCATTACATGGTTATTATTTACAGATTTAGAGCCATTGCATGATTATTACACGATTATTATTATTACATTATAATTCTTATTACTATGGCATGCGTTATTACATAGTAATAAAATTTCAAATTTTCAAAAAATATCGTATGTTATAGCACTGTAACATAAGTTACAACTTTTATGCTATCGATTTACCTACCGAGGATAAGTTTCCATCAATTTGCTTCCTAAATCATGAAAAAAGCCCTGCATGAAAGTTACGAAAGGCATTCAAAATAAATCTTACGGTAACATGTGAAAAGAAAATAAATCATTCCAATCATGTAATCGGCAGTCATGATTTCCATAGAATCTCTTTTCTAAATAATGGAAAAAGTACTCATTCATTCTTATTTTTTGGAAGGTGTAGCACCGAAAGAAATTCACGAACGAATGTTAAAAGTGTATAATGATTGCTCACCTACAATTGAAGAGTAGAACGATGGGTTGCTGAATTTAAACGTGGTCGTACAAGCCTTCAAGACGATCCACGTGAAGGACGTCCAAAAGGGCATCAAAACCAGAAATCATCATCAAAATACAGGATATGGTTTGGGAGAAGATCGTCGATTGACTAAGAGAAATTTAGTAGAAGCTCTACAAATCTCATTATAGGCAGTGTGAGCCATATTTTATGTGAAATTTTGGGTTTTAGAAAGCTGTGTGCACAATGGGTGCCGCATTCGCTAACAGTGGAACAAAAACACTTCTGAATGCGACTTTCTCAGCAACTTTTGAAGCGTTTTAAAAAGGATAAAGTTGTTTTCGTGCGTCGATTCATCGCTATGGATTAGACTTGATTTTTTTTGGTTTTTTTTTTCAAGTGTATTAATGTCCAGGGAGATTATACTGAACAATAAAGTGTATTTTAAACAATAAAATTGTGTTTTTCATCGAACGACAAAACTTTTTGAACAACCTGGTATAAATTGCCAACGGCTTTAAAATTCTCGCCGTAAACAAAATTTATGATACCCAATTGATAAAGGGTAGGGTATAAAGAAATGAAAGAGCGGTGTGTTACATTCACACACCGTCTTTCTCCAGAATAAGTGGCTGAAGCTCTGAACAGACTAGGAGTAGGAAGCAGCCTCAACGGTGATAAAGATATCACGATATCGGGCTCTAAACATGGAAAACTCTGGAAAGAAAAACTTCTACACTTCCATGAGAATTTCGTGCCGCTGGCAAATTGTAAACTTGTAGTGCATTCCATATCTTTTATTTCATTTTTCATTCTATTTTCAGCTTTTTCATTCAGTCACTCCGGCTATGTATGAATTCTATCAACTTTATCAACCTCGTAGTTCCTCGTTGTACTTCTTATATCTTATTCACCTTGATCCGTGAAATGTTTTCAACCAGCTTATTGCACTCATATGGCATTCTGTGCTCTTTTAACTAATAAGTTCTAAGTCATTCTTTGTGATACTCTTCTACAACCGAATCGACGACAAGATCAGGTCGCTGTCTTTCCTATGGCAAAGCGATTAGCATGGGTCAGCTCAGCGTGGTGACTCCTCACCTCTGATGCGAAGGCGTCGCTTCGTCGCACCGCGACGAGCTGGTCAGCTGTACGACGTCTGCGAAGATATGTAATTAAGTCCTTGCTCCCCATTGGCAACATGAGTAGGTGCAGAACCATCGTTAACGAGGTATGCTATAACCAGCGGCGTCGGCCGGCTGACGCCGGCCTCTGCCGCTAGAGGGTCCAACTGCGCCGGCCATTTAGCTTCGCCGGCATCTTGAGTATAAGGCAAATTAATCGGCGTTTTCTTTCTTCCTGCGCAGGCCCATAAGCTATCTTCTGCGGCAACACTTGAACCCTCGGAAATCACAAAGCATTCGAACCTTGCAACGCCGTTTACCTCCTTATCGGTACCGTGACACACCGGTCGTTCTCCCGTTCTATAAGATCCTGGAGTGGCTTTCGATTTTTTCAAATTTCTGGCACGATAAGGACAACCGCTGTTTGGACTAAACGTTTTCATTATCAACCGACGTCACTGCTACTATTGTTGCCAAATGAAGTAGAATGATGTTTGTGTTTCATGGATGCAGATTTTGATTAACTCTTATTTTCATCGTATATAAACCCGTTTTAGAAAAGTTAGTGCATATAAACAGCTAAGCAGTTGAAATGAGGCCCGGTCATAGTTGGATGAGCCGACGTCTCCAGCCCGGTCGATACACACAGAATGCATTGGAAATGGGATGCAAAAATCACACGGTGTATCCCCCACGCACCCCCAACACCCACCCGGTCGATACGTATGAACAACATGGTGAGGTGAAGCTGAGAAAATCACTCGCTGTATCCCCCCGCACCCCCCGGTCGATACGTATGTTCAAAATGATGGAGTGAAGCTGAGAAAATCCTCGGTGTATCCTGATGCGGTCGATATCCATGCAATACGTGGATGACGGCGGATGAGAAAATCACCGGGTGGGTGGGTCGATGATAAAACATTGCGTATCACTAGAAAGCTAACCTTACTGCTACCTCCGTGACTTCACCATACTCGCCTTCACTATTTCTCTGAACAGGTGCAATCCTGTTGCCCACGTAATCATCGTCATATCTAGTTGGATGCATCGAGTGATTTTCTCAACCTCACTCCATCATTTTAAACATACGTATCGACCAGGGGGTGCGGGGGGTGTTGGGGGTGCGGGAGTGCAGGGGGGAGCCGGGGGGGGTGCGGGGATGCAGATGCAAAATAGCACCAACTATGACCGGGGCCCTAAACCCGTTTTAGAAAAAGTTAGTGCATATAAACAGCTAAGCAGTTGAAATGAGTGGCGAAGGATAGGGGACCTGAAGAAAAGGGTGGTGTACGCTCTCTTTTAGACTCACGAAGTGATTTTGGAGTTCTGCGCTCTCCCTTGAATCTCACACGTTTTCTACGGCGTCCGGCGCTCCCTCACTTCGGTCTCACACACTTCCTACGGCGCACTCTCACTCGGGTCACACTTTCCACAGCGTCCGGCGCACTCTCCTCGGGTCCCGCACATTTTCTATGGCGTCCGGCGCTCTCCCACTTGGGTACCGCACACTCTATGAGATCCGGCGCACTCCGCCCGGGTCCCGCACACTTCCTACGGTGGTCGGCGCACTTCCACTTGGGTCCCGAACACTTTCTACGGCGTCCGGCGCTCTCTCCCCATGGGTCCGCACACTTCCTGCGGCGTTCGGCGCACTACCATGGGTACCGCACACTTTTTACGGCGTCTGGCGCACTCTCCTCGGGACCCTCCCACTTTCTACGGCGGCTGGCGCACTTGCAGATGGGTCCAACACATTTTTTACGGCGTCCTACGCACTCCCACTTAGATCCCGATCACTTCCTGCGGCGTTCGGCGCATTCCCTCTTAGATGCCGCACACTTCCTACTGCGTTCGGCGCACTCCCACTTGGGTCCCGCACACTTTCTACGGCGTCTGGCGCACTACCATTTGGGTTCCGCACACTATCTACGGCGTCTGGCGCACTCTCACTCGGGTCCCTCACACTTCCTACGGCGTTCGGCGCACTCCCACTTGGGTCCCGCACACTTTTTACGGCATCCGGCGCTCTCCCACTTGGGTCTCGCACACTTTCTACGGCGTCCGGTGCACTCTCACTCGGGTACCTCACACTTCCTACGGCGTCCGGCGCGCTCCCACTTGGGTCCCTCACACTTTTTACGGCGGCTGACGCACTCGCACAAGGGTCCAACACATTTTTACGGGGTCCTGCGCACTCCCACTTGGATGCCGCGCGCTTCCTGCGGCGTTCCGCGCACTTCACTTAGGTCCCGCACACTTTCTACGGCGTCCTGCGCACCCCCTCTTGGATCCCGCACCCTTCCTACTGCGTTCGGCGCCCTCCCACTTGGGTCCCGCACACTTTCTACGGCGTCTGGCGCACTACCATTTGGGTCCCGTACTCTTCCTATGATGTACTGCGCATCACTTCTGAGTTCCTGCACCCTTACCCTGACGTCCTGCCCACTTCCGAAGCCCATCCCCGTAGGGTTGCCCGCCTTGAAAGTCAAGCCAAATAAACGGTCAAACAAACACACAGAGAAACGCACACATACATATCCTGTACGCTAGGTACCAGGCCGTAAGGTGGAATACACCAACACTCTAAGAGAAATATTCAACCGCGGTCAACGGAAGAAACAAAAACACGAATAAATTATAATTATTTATGATAACCAACTAACAACACATAGAATGGCAAAATTATTACAATAGGTACAGCAATTCAATCGCACGTCCACATTAGAGGAGCGGGCAAGAGAGGATGACCTGGGCGGTGGGCACCAAGAACAAAACGAGTCTGTGAGACTCTTCCAGCCCAGCCGTTTTCTCATTAGGCGGGATTTCTCCCGCCCAGGTCACGCCTCTTACAAAGGCGGTCACCGAACGGTGATCTGTCGCTCAACCACATGCCGCTCCCCCCTGAGCCGATGCCCTCATCGGCGGCAATTCAATTCTCTTGAGTTCGGGAATGGGCACTGAAGCACTGACTCTCTTCCTGATCGTTTCATACAACTCAGACAATGGGGTGGATCGACCGCGGGCGGAAAATCGCGTTTCGTACTGACCGCGTGCCACTATCGTCGTTCAATACGCAATCGCCCGCATTCAGTACGCTTCACTTAGTATTTAGTAGTTTTGACTCGTTTTTGACGCTTACAACGGCGTGACCATTCTACAAGGTCTTCGCCCATCCAACAGTGCAATCACCTCCGTAGTAGAACAACGATGACTCCGGCGACCCAACTTCACATAGGATTTTTCCATCCTCTATCTTCGTAGATGACGCACTGAAGTATTGGCCTGCCGCTGCTCGTTTTCCAACCATTTCATCGAGCATTCTCCATATTTCAGCCAAGCGCTTCCATTCCAGAGCATTCTTTTCGATCACAGGTTGCCAAAATGTGATGATCCGACCTCCGCCTTCATAATGTTCATCAAACGCCTTGACGACCGCACACACGTCCTCGTCGCAAAACTTCGCATCGAGGGGCCACACCAAAATCGCTATCATGTTCGCTTTCCACTCCATCAGCGTTTCCCTTGGTTGCTTGAAGGTCGTCGTGACCTTGGTACAAATTCCTCTCTTACTTCCATCACGCTCAAGCAACAAAGCACAAGCCGGAGCCGCAAATGCCGTAGGCCCATCCTTTAACGGTCTTCTCTCCTTCTCCTCCTGTTTGAGTTCTTCCTTCAGCTTCTTGAGCGCCGAATTGTAAGAAGTATCGAAACCGTAGTCCTCAATTTTCTCGTGTTTCCGTATACCGTCCGTGACACATACAAATTCGGTCCAGTCGAGACATCTTTCGTAGGCCGATCTCAGCACCTTCTGCAAGGCATCCTCGTCCAGACAAATCGCACCATCCTTCCAATGCCTGATTTTGGTCGCCACGTCTATATCCGTCCGGATGAATATGCTCGCTGCCCTCCAGGCTGCCCACACCGAACCAATAGGTTTTTTCGAAAGCGCGCCAGGGAACACAATGCCACTGAGATCACCAAGTTTGGCTTCCGCAAAACATCCGTCCTTACAGACGAACTCCAGGTGTCCCTTCTGACGCTTCGACTGGATATCAGCGCCTCTGAAACAGGAACTCGTTATTCGATTTACCTTGACACGAGGCTTTCTGCCCCTTTTTCCTCTGTTAGTCACTGTATCTACACGATCATCTGGAATGTAGTTTGGAACTATTCGGAGCATGTCAAAATTTACTCTTATAGGTTCTACATTCTCCCCTATTCTGGTAATTACTGCCGAATTTTCACTTTTTTCGATCACACGAAACGGTCCTGACCACTCGCAAGTTAGCTTAGGGTGCGAGCTCATACTCTTCTCATTTGGTGACAACATGTACACCCTATCTCCAATTTTTGGGTGCTTAGTCGGATCTACAGCGTTCCTGCTATCATATTCTCTCTTCATTTTCTCGCGCACTCTATCATTATAGTCCCTTACTCGCTCCTGAACTTCCGAAACTGCCTGTAGGATCTGCGCTTTGTAATCCTCCTTAGTTTCGTCCATCATGTACCATGATATTCCTCCGTTAGGTATCACGGCCGATGGAACATCTGGATCACTACCATGCAAAATAAAATAGGGACTTTCTCCCGTGGACTGATGCGGCGTCTTATTGTACGCAAACATGCAAAACGGTAGCCTCACATCCCATTCCATCGGTACCACGGTGCTTCTCCTGAGCATGGCCACAATAGTTCCGTTCAAACGCTCTGTCAAACCATTTTCTCTAGGGTTATAGCCTTAAGTCGTCACATGGCCAATTTTGGTGATCCTGGTTAACTCCTCCATGACCTTATTTTCGAATTCACCGCCCTTATCCGATAGTAACTCGCTATTCATACTTTTGCGATTGCGGCAAATGCCGCTTTTTGAGCTACGGCTAAACCGGTGTTCGGGAATGCTAAGAATTTAAGTGGCGGTTGACAACTGACTCCTTCCCATATGAGAATGCTGGTAAAATGTTCAGATAGGTCATGGAGGCCGGAAGGAACTAGTTATGATACGGTAAAACGCGGCAAATGCCTCTATGGCGGCATTAATGATCTAGACCATTATCTTCGCCTTAGCGGCGTTTGCCGCGTTTTATCATATATGTACCGGTTTTCGTCGGGGAATCAATGCCGATCTGGGCATTCTACCAGCATTCTCATGTGCAAAGGAGTCCGTTGTCAACCTCCACCTAAATTCTTAGCATTCCTTGACATGTTTCACCACTGCTCAAAAAGCGGCATTTGCCGCAATCGCAAAAGTATGAATGAGGTGTAAGGTTTTTGGCCAGCGGAAACCCTCTGCTATCCACCGATTGAACAGCACCTTCGCAACAGTTTCTGCGCTTTTATCCGAGACTGGGTATGCGGCAGCAAACTTTGATAAGTGATCTATAACTGTAACCGCATACCGGTTTCCACTTGACGTCAACCCTAACTCCAGTATGTCTACACCAACTATCTCATAGGGTTTTGCCGTCTGAATTGGCTTCAGTGGTGGAACCATTTTTGGTTTCTGATTATGCAGAAAACAGCGCTGACACTCCCTGGTCCATCTGTTAATGTCCTGTGACATTGTGGGCCAAAAAACGTCCTTTTTGAGTTCGTTCAGTAACTTGTGGACACTAAAATGTCCTGCGAATGTGCCTGCGTGTGCCTCATGAAAGATTTCGTATCGTGCGCTTTTCGGTACCACATACACCAAATTTCCATCGGGTTGGTACATTTTCGAACCACCCTCTTCCACTACGAAATCAGCAACTCTAGCAGGTTTCGCTGCGCCGGTCCATGAGACTCTACCCGCGACGTCTCCGTCTTTTAGTCCCTCCAACACTGCTTCAAAATCGCCATAATTTTCCAGTTCCGTCAGCCATCTCGTCTTCTCTTTCACCGTTATCGCATTTACCACTGCTTCGTCCAGTCCATGCAATGAATCTGTGTTTCCCCATTGAGCTACATCTCTACTCAACGCGTCCGCAACTACGTTTGTCTTTCCTTTTACATACTTGATCTCCAAATTGTAGCGCTGTAGCTCTAATGACCACCTCAAAATCCTTGCAGACACATTACTCCGGTTAAACAATGCCGTTAGTGGCTGATGGTCCGTCAGAATCACAGTCGGCAACCCGTAGATGAACATGTGGAAACGCCTCACAGCAAACACAACGCCCAAGGCCTCCAAATCCGTCACATGATACCTACGTTCAGCCTTACTCATCCCGGTTCGGCCCCCATGTACGCTAGGTACCAGTCCGTCAGGTGGAATACACCAACACTCCAAGAGAAATATTCAACCGCGGTCAACGGAAGAAACAAAAACGCGAATAAATTATAACTATTTATGATAACAAACTAACAACGCATAGAATGGCAAAATTATTACAATAGGTACAGCAATTCAATGGTAAGTCCACATTAGAGGAGCGGGCAAGAGAGGATGACCTGGGCGGTGGGCACCAAGAACAAAACGAGTCTGTGAGACTCTTTCAGTCCAGCCGTTTTTTCATTAGGCGGGATTTCTCCCGCCCAGGTCACGCCTCTTACAAGGGCGGTCACCGAACGGTGATCTGTCGCTCAACCACAATCCTTCATTTCCGAACTACTCGCAGTCGTATTATCAGTATCGTAGGTGCGAAACGGTTGTTTTTCGAAAAATTCAACCCTGAGGATGAAGAAATCATTCTCAAAACCGCACCGCTTCTATGATAGTGATACAAAAAAGTGCGAATAGCGGGGAAATGAAGGCTACATACATACATACATACATACACACACGCACACACAAATTTACCAAAATATATATAGTAGGATGATTTTGTCCTAAAGTCCACCACCCGCAAGGCGTAGCCTTCATCGTGGAGGACGCCTGTACAAATCGTTAGAGCTCCAGCCCTCCTCGCTTCGGCGAGATCTTGGCTGTCTGATGTCTCTCGCAGAGGCGCAGGAGGACGATTACTGTTGGCAACTTTGGCGAGGCGCGAGATGACGTATAATTACTCCATCCTATAATGATTTTGTTCTGAAGATCCCCTCCCCGGTGCAATTCGCGAGTCATCAAAATCTCAGAAACTTGACGACCCTTGATTGTACATGGCGACTACTGTTCAACGGTCCTCAAGCGACACCTCGGCTTGGATTCATGAACGCTAAACCGGGGGTCTCAGCAAGGTTTGGTTGGAAACATTCGCAAACCAGCGATTCATCATCGCTAGGTTTGGTCAAGACTGGGCTTCGCCTGGGTCCCATGTAACAGCACATTCAAGGTGGTGGTTTGGTTCGGTCCAAGCTGGGGCAGCTAACCAAACCAAACCATGCCGGGACCCAGCGCATTCATGAATCCCAGCCCGCAACTACTCAGAAACAAATTACGTTTGGTCTCATCCTACTATATATATATATATTTTGGTAAATTTGTGTGTGCGTGTGTGTGTGTATGTATGTATGTATGCATGTATGTGTGCGTTTCTCTGTGTGTTTGTTTGACCGTTTATTCGGCTTGACTTTCAAGGCGGGCAACCCTACGGGATGGGCTCCGGAAGTGGGCAGGACGTCAGGGTAAGGGTGCAGGACCTCAGAAGTGATGCGCTGTACATCATAGGAAGGGTACGGGACCCAAATGGTAGTGCGCCAGACGCCGTAGAAAGTGTGCGGGACCCAAGTGGGAGGGCGCCGAACGCAATAGGAAGTGTTCGGGATCCAAGAGGGAGTGCGCAGGACGCCGTAGAAAGTGTGCGGGACCCAAGTAAAGTGCGCAGAACGCCGCAGGAAGTGCGCGGCATCCAAGTGGGAGTGCGCCGAACGCCGTAGGAGGTGTGAGGGACCCGAGCGAGAGTGAGCCAGACGCCGTAGAAAGTGTGCGGAACCCAAATGGTAGTGCGCCAGACGCCGCAGGAAGTGCTCGGGATCCAAGTGGGAGAGCGCCCGACGCCGTAAAAAGTGTGCGGGACCCAAGTGGGAGTGCGCCGAACGCCGAAGAAAGTGTGAGGGACCCGAGTCAGAGTGAGCCAGACGCCGTAGAAAGTGTGCGGAACCCAAATGGTAGTGCGCCAGACGCCGCAGGAAGTGCTCGGGATCCAAGTGGGAGTGCGCAGGACGCCATAGGAAGTGTTAGGAACCCGAGTGAAGTGCGCCGAACGCCGCAGGAAGTGCTCGGGATCCAAGTGGGAGTGCGCAGGACGCCGAAAAAAATGTATTGGACCCATCTGCAAGTGCGCCAGCCGCCGTAGAAAGTGTGAGGGACCCAAGTGGGAGTGCGCCGGACGCCGTTGAAAGTGTGAGGGACCCGAGTGAGAGTGCGCCAAACGCCGTTCAAAGTGTGCGTGACCCAAGTGGGAGTGCGCCGAACGCCGTAGAAGGTGTGCGGGACCCAAGTGGGAGAGCGCCGGACGCCGCAGAAAGTGTGTGGGACCCAAGTGGAAGCGCGCGGGACGCCGCAGAAAGTGTGCGGGACCCAAGTGTGTGAGTGTGGAAGTGTAAACGTGGCTCAAACTACCTCTGGTACCCAAGGCAACTTATGAAGGTTAACTGTTTCTCACGATCACAGTAGCTCTGGGTCTAGTGGGCGTTCCGATAATATTCGATGTCTATATGCTAATATAATATCCTTGGCAAGTAATTCGAGCCACGTTGATAACGTTCTTAGTTCTCGTTTCGATATTTTTGCCTTCTCCGAAACCTGGCTCAAAAGCCATCACCTCATTTCCACAATGCTTGGAAACTGGTTAAACGACTATACTGTTATTCGCTGCGATCGTGCCCGTCGTAAAGGCGGTGGGGTAGCTATTTTCGTGAGAAACACATTTCTGCATTCTGTTCTCCTCTCGGAATCTGTAAGGGACGGGTATGAGATTCTTGCTTTGGATATTTACTTCAATGGGAACCCGGTCCGGTTTGTGGTTCCTTACAGGATGCCTTCTTGTACTGCGCCAAACTCGGAGCAACTTGTCAAAGCGATAAGTAATTTAGTCACCTCGGAATATCCTGTAGTTATTGTGGGAGACTTCAATTTTCCAGATATTTGTTGGCAAACGCTGCGCGGAAACTCCTCCGCTTCGACTGCTTTCATAAATATGTTGAAAGATCACGAATTAATGCAATTGGTAAGAAGTTCAACTAGAGGGGCTTCCATTCTTGATTTACTCATTTCTTCAAAACCTAATCGGTGCGTCAATGTATCAATCCAGCCTCCTATTGGTCTCAGTGATCATGATAGCATAGTTTTCCACATTTCTGGATCGAAGTCTGACCGCTTTTTTGTTTATCGCCGTGATTTCTCCATGTGTGGCCTCGAAAAAGCTTGCAATTTTTTAGTAAATATTAGATGGCTAGCGTCATTCGAAGTTCTCGAAACGGTAGACAGAAAATACGAATTGTTCATTGAGATTTTACAACATGCTTTGGATAAGTATGCTCCTTGGGTTCCAGTTCATGCAAAGCTAGGTAATCTTCCTCCACACCTGGAGAGAATGTTACAGCATAGAGATCGTCTTTATAATTACGCTAAATCGTCTGGCTATCGGGCTGGGTACAATGACTTTGCAGGTAGATTCCACAAAGAACTCAAAAAGTTCAATAGAAGCGTAGAAAAAAGAATAATTGAGTCTAACAATAAAAGTGCTTTCTTCAGATATGTGAACTCCAAGCTTTCAGAAAGAACTGGAGTTGGGTGTCTCAGATATGAAGATGGAATTGCTAACTGAAGCCGACAAAGCTGAAGTTTTAGCGAGACACTTTGCAAACGTCTATTTGATGGATGTCGGGAGCATTCCCGATTTTCGTCCTGATGTTGCTACCCAAATGGAATCATTTCCATGGTTTCAGCCGCATGAAATTTACCAAGCATTGCAGAAATGGCCTAGGTCTTTCTCAGTTACACCTGATTTGATACCCTGGGCTTTCATTAGAGGCACAGCTTTGGCCATCGCAAATCCATTGGCCTACATTTTCAACCAGTCGCTGAAGTTCTCGGTGGAGGCACTCTTTTGTAACTCCTATCTTGAAGAAAGAACCATCTAGCGACCCAGGGAACTAGATACGGGCCTGTGAGCATTACATCTATTTTTTGTAGGCTTTTCGAAAAGAAACTGAAAAAAGCATATTGTCTCTCACTTAGACAATAATAACATAATTCCAGGATCACAACATGGGTTCGTCAACGGTAGGTCCGTTGAAACAAATCTGTTGGAATGTGTTAACAGTTGGTCTAGGATTCTCGATGAGAAGGGGGCTTGCGATGTAATATATTTTGACTTCGCTAAGGCATTTGACCGGGTGAGTCATCAAAAACTATTGCATAAGATCAAGGAGCTGCAGTTCCACCCAGTAGTAATTAGATGGATCGAAGCATACTTAACCGATCGAACATTCCAGGTCAAGGTTGGGTCAGCATTTTCCACTATTCAGCAAGCAGTAAGCGGTGTTCCTCAAGGAGGTGTACTTTCACCTGTCTTGTTCAACATTTTCGTCGCTGACTTGCCTTCTAATTTTGCTGCAGTTAACGTTGAGTGTGAGCAATACGCGGACGACCTAAAGCTATATAGGAGGATTGAAAGATCTTCAAATTGTTTGGAACTCCAAAATGCAATTAACATTATATCTGAGTGGTCTAGGGAATGGCAGTTGCCCCTGGCTCCGCATAAGAGCATCTATCTCCGGTTGTGTAAATCTGAGGTGGTTTTCAATTATTCTGTAGAAAGAAACATCATTGCTCCGACGAGGACAGTGAGAGATTTGGGATTCTTTTATGATCACAAACTGGAATTCTCGGGTCATATTCGGAATATCCAAAGCAAGGTCCACCTTCGTACACTTCATTTGTTCAAGGCGCTTTCTACAAACAACACCAACGTCCTTTTGAGAGCATATAAAACCTACATTCGGCCGTTAATGGAGTGTGGAACAGCAGTTTTTAATCCTTGTAATAAAAGAGATATCCTAAAGCTCGAAAAATGCCAGAATAGCTTCACTAGAAAGCTGTTGATCAGGAAGAATGGGTTCTTGTATAGCAGAATCCCGAGATCTCATTTCCGGAATAAGTACTTCAACTTGCCTACGTTAGAATCAAGAAGGAAAGTGTTTGATGCTTGTATGGTCTACAAACTGATTAACGGTAGAATCAAAATAGGTTTAGAACAGTTTTTCCGTCTAAAGCCTCTTTCACACTTGCCCGACCGACGTCGGACGGCTCGTTATCGAATGTGTAATATCTATCTACCCTACCCTACCCATCCTATCTATCTTAACTTATCAAATTCGACAAAGAGTCGTCCGACGTCGGCCGGCAAACTATGAATGAGGCATAAGACGAACTAGAACGAGAGGAGAACAGTATAAGGTTTTCACAGCTCGAGCAAGATCTAACATAGCGGCTCATGCTTTTGCTAATAGAGCAGCAAATGTTTACAGCCAGTTGATGCAGAACACTGCACATAAAAACACCTTCCGGTGTTTCAAACGCTTCGCTGATGCCAAGTTGCTCAGCAATTAGTGATGCGTGATTAACAGGTTTCCTAGAAAGCAATTAATTGGAAGGATTTTTCTTCACTTACTATCTCCTTGTTCATTACGTGTTCCGTTTGCAGTATCGCAGAATTATTGTAATTTATTCCCTTTTTTGTTCTCACGACGTCTTATATGTCGTAATAAAATTAATCTAATCTAATCTAAAGTGGGAGTGCGCCGACCACCGTAGGAAGTGTGCGGGACCCAAGTGGGAGTGCGCCGGACGTCATAGAAAGTGTGCGGTACCCAAGTGGGAGAGCGCCGGACGCCATAGAAAGTGTGCGGGACCCGAGTGAGAGTGCGCCGGACGCTGTGGAAAGTGTGCGGGACCCGAGTGAGAGTGCGCCGTAGGAAGTGTGTGAGACCGAAGTGAGGGAGCGCCGGACGCCGTAGAAAACGTGTGAGATTCAAGGGAGAGAGCGCAGAACTTCAGAATCACTTTGTGAGTCTAAAAGAGCCACCCGTACGCTCACCACCCTTTTCTTCAGGTCCCCTATCCTTCACCACTCATTTTAACTGCTTAGCTGTTTATATGCACTAACTTTTCTAAAACGGGTTTATATACGATGAAAATAAGAGTTAATCAAAATCTGCACCCATGAAACACAAACATCATTCTACTTCATTTGGCAATAACAGTAGCAGGACGTCGGTTGATAATGAAAACGTTTAGTCCAAACAGCGGTTGTCCTTATCATGACAGAAATTTAAAAAAATCGAAAGCCACTTCAGGATCTTATAAAACGGGAGAACGACCGATGTGTCACGGTACAGATAAGGAGGTAAACGGGTGTTGCAAGGTTCGGAATGCTTTGTGATTTCCGATGGTTCAAGTGTTGCCGCAGAAGATAGCTTATGGGCCTGCGCAGGAGGAAAGAAAGCGCCGATTTATTTGCCTTATACCCAAGATGCCGGCAAATGGGCCGGCGCAGCCGGACCCCAGCGGCAGAGGCCGGCGTCAGCCAGCCGACGCTGCTGGTTTTATTTTAACTGGAATACATAGGGTAAAGGAATAAATTCACAGCAAAGCACGAAAAAAAGCGGAAAACGAAAAAAAAACGGATTTTTTAAAGCCCGTCACACTTTATGTGGGCCACATATCGTCCGTGAGGCTCACGTCGTAGTTGGACGATGGTCCGACGTAGTCCCCCTAGGGATTCCGTAGATCCTCCTAAGTTGAAATTAAAATGTTTCGGTAGGGGTTTCTCTGCCGTCTTCCTCGCCGCTGGCTCAACACAGGATTGGCTGACGTATGCGAAGGCTGGTGGACAACGCCGAGAAAGCGTGCGGAGAATTCTCACCATTCAGACACTTGGGGCTTAGTACGACGGCACAATAGCGTTAGTACTCCAGGGCAAACATGGAGTACTAACGCTCGTTGTGAGCAGGAGCTGCTGGCAATGGCAGTATATCCTGCCAACGTATGATGACGTTCTAGCGCTCGTTATCGACAGCCTGTCCTGCAAACGGAGAAAATGTTTAGACTGCCACCCTCTTTACCGGTGTTGGGTATGATCCTTGACACGGCCAGTAGCAAGGAGGCCAACCTCGCCACGGTCCGCAACAAGGACATCATCTTCGCCACGGTCCACAACGAGGAGGCTTCCCTCGCGAAGGGCCAAGGAAATGATCCCCTCAGCGTTCAAAATTAGCGTCCTGAAAGTGAGACAAGGTCACCCTGTCGGACTGATCTCAAACGGCCAACTGCCCCCTCAGCGAGACTGGCCGCCTTATATACCAGCCACAGTCGTAAAAGAAGATGCTGCAATGTTCATGCGTATCAGACAAATCAATGGAAGAGAGTGTCAGCAGAAACTAGGAGAGAGGGGCTGGCTATAGCTCGCATGCCACGATAAACAAAGGGGCTGTGTCCCAGCACAAGCAGCAGGAGCTCCTGCTAGTTGGCAGCGTATGCTGCCAACGTATGCTAGGGTTCAACCCCTCCTGCCGATCTCACCCGTGCCATGGTAAACAAAAGGGTTGTATCCCAGCACAAGCAGCAGAAGCTCCTGCTCGTTGGCAGCAGCTCCTGCTGTTACCAGTAGCTACAGCACGGGTGCTGCTAATCCCTTTGTGCCTGAGTACTAACGCTATTGCGCCGACGTACTAACCCTCGACTGTCTGAGGAGCTAACAATGTGATCATTTGTGAGTTGGTCAATGGATATGGTATGCAAGTTAGCAGACCCTTTATAATCTATGGAAGACTCGGAATCGAAATTCATCGTGAACGCTGCCTTTAAAGGCACAGAACACCCTCAGATATGAATTTTGAGATTTCCAAGGAATGGTGGAGAAGACCCCTCCTGTACAACACGTTTCAAATGCGAGATCCTAATTCCTCCAAATAAGCGAGATATAAGCGACCACCACCCCCTTCGCTAACCACCACAGGCCCGACCCCCTAACAGATTTTTGAACTCGATAGCGGCTCGATGGATGAATGAATTCCAACAAGTCGTTATCCTTCAGTTCACTGCCAGGCTGTCTCCTTATCCTGGCTCGCTCTCGCGCAACGATTGCGAATGAAGAGAAATACAGGCCTGAGACAACTCGTCCACCAATTTTTCGCCCTTAAAATCTAGGCATCTTTTAAGAGCCATAACTCTGTTCAAAGGGGGTCTTGGAGGATTTCCGAATTACCTCTGTGATCAGCGTGTGACTCTCTCCAATATAAGCATGAAATCTGAGAATTATTTTTTGGGTGTCCTGTGCCTTTAAACAACAAGGCATAGTTTTCGATCTAATCGCCTCTGAAGTGTGATCTTATTCGCCAACTTTTTATGCAGCTATCCCCAGACTTCGCCGAAGAAATTGCATCGATTGATGCAGCTCCAGTAACTTTGGCTGCTGCACGTTGACTTTGCAATATTAGGGCAAAATGAACGAGGCGTGTACTGCCCAAAACCATCCAGGTTGTACATGCTTGCGATAAGAACTATGAACGATTCTCAAGCCTAATCGCATGCAGCGAACGCAATGAATGACCTCTGGAACAGAAAAAGCCTAAACATGTGCGGCGTATTGTCTCCTCGTCAAATGTTGTCTAGTGAATGCAAAGGGATACGGCGGTAGATCGCCGCTCCATATCGAAACCCCGCTGGTTGGTGGTGTCGCGAAGGCCGCACAGCCCGCCGCAAACGGTCGCTTCCTGTCCATTCGCTAGACTAAAATTGGCGAGAGGCCTTTATAATATTCATTCAGAACTTGTTGGCCACGAAGATTGGCAGAGGCAGTTACAAGTCGACCTTCATCGAATCACTGGACAAGTGACATTTCCCTACATTTTCATATGTGGGCAACATATTGGAGGTGAGTTACCAACTTGATTAGTCCATTCCTTGTATGAGAAACAACGCAACCCAACACATGAATGAAAATTATTTTTTGGAGTCAGCGTTCGCCAGTTCACCAGAAAGCTAAAACTTCATAAATATCACGTCTCCTAATAAACTCTCACTCACTCACTCATCCCATTAGCTGGCGGCTGCCGGAGCGGGATGATCTCTCAACCAGTACACTGCTGTAGGTGCCATAGGAGCTCGTGTGGCCTGAACGATACGCTTCCATTCAGAACGATAAGCCGTAATTATTTTAGCATTAACGACACTGCACCGTTGAGGTTTCAGATCAGCTTCGACTTGCTTCAACCACGTCTTCTTCGGGGCTGTTCTCTCGACCTTCCACAGTGTTGGGCGCTTTCACCATAACAAGCTGTGCGGTAGTCGGCTGGCTTCCATTCTGCATACGTGCCCAAACCAACGCAACCTCCTCGTCCGGATTTGTTCTTCGATCGTCGGTTGATGGTCGCAGCTGTCTCGAATAACGTCGTTGCGAACGCGATCTCTTAACGTTGTTCCGAGAATTTGACGCAAACACCGCATTTGGAAAACTTCCAGCTTGCTGAGATCCGACTTGACCAAGGTCCACGACTCCGAGCCGTACAGTAGAATCGGCATAATAAGTGATCGGAAGATCCGCATCTTGGTCTTGATTGACAAGTCGCCCTTTTTCCACAGACACCAACCTAGTGAAGCAAAAGCAGCACACGCCTGCCCGATCCTGCATTGTATCTCTGCTGCGGCCACCACCTTGCGCTGTTGCACTACGGATCCTAGGTACTTGAACTCCTCGACTTGTTGGAGCTCAGCTTCTTCGAAGAACACAGAAGCACGTGAACCGTCTGACGTCATGACTTTAGTCTTGCCCTTATTTATCCGTAGACCGTACGATTCCGCGATTTCCGCTATATCCTTCATCAAATCCGTAGCTTCCATAGTCGGCCTTTGACTGTACGCAGTCGAAGGCCGACTTGAAGTCGATGAAGGTGATAACAACCCACTTTCCACAGCGGATCCTTTCCTCCACAAGTAGACGAAGTGCGAATATTTGATCAGCGCAGCCTCGACCAGGACGCCAGGACGAAATCCTGCCTGTTCCTCACGACTGGTATGCTCCCGATGGCGTTGAAGTCTGCACTGGATTATCTTTATGAAGACTTTACCAACGATTGATAACAGACTGATTCCGCGATAGTTTTTACAGTCCCTGGTATCACCCTTTTTGTAAACCGGCACGACGACGACGATAGCGTTCTTCCAGGTAGATGGGACGTGTTCTGACTGCCAGACGAGGGTGATCAGTTGATGTAACCGTCGTTGCAACACATCGCCATCTGCCTTAATCGCTTCAGCAGTAACGTTGTCTATGCCAGCCGCCTTCCCGTTTTTAAGGCGCATAATTGCCGCTCTCACTTCGTCCAGAGTGGCTTCAGAGTCAAGCATCGCTTCCCGTAGCACTTCAACTGGTAGAGGTTCATCAAGTGGGCCTTGTGGTGCATCGTGACTATAGAGTTCGCTGAAGAACTGCTTCCATCGTGACAGGCGCGAAATTTTCAAATTCTCAGAAAATGCACCTAGAATTCCCAGATTTTTACAACAGAGAGGATCGGTCGCAGCTGGATAGCTGCTGTGCTCCGATTCGGGATTGCTCAATTTAGAAAATTTCAAATGTGATCTACAGATTGAAATTTTCAAATTCTCAGAAAATGCACCTAGAATTCCCAGATTTTTACAACAGAGAGGATCGGTCGCAGCTGGATAGCTGCTGTGCTCCGATTCGGGATTGCTCAATTCAGAAAATTTCAAATGTGATCTACAGATTGAAATTTTCAAATTCTCAGAAAAATGCACCTAGAATTCCCAGATTTTTACAACAGAGAGGATCGGTCGCTGCTGGATAGCTGCTGTGCTCCGATTCGGGATTGCTCAATTCAGAAAATTTCAAATGTGATCTACAGATTGAAATTTTCAAATTCTCAGAAAATGCACCTAGAATTCCCAGATTTTTACAACAGAGAGGATCGGTCGCAGCTGGATAGCTGCTGTGCTCTGATTCGGGATTGCTCAATTCAGAAAATTTCAAATGTGATCTACAGATTGAAATTTTCAAATTCTCAGAAAATGCACCTAGAATTCCCAGATTTTTACAACAGAGAGGATCGGTCGCAGCTGGATAGCTGCTGTGCTCCGATTCGGGATTGCTCAATTCAGGAAATTTCAAATGTGATCTACAGATTGAAATTTTCAAATTCTCAGAAAATGCACCTAGAATTCCCAGATTTTTACAACAGAGAGGATCGGTCGCAGCTGGATAGCTGCTGTGCTCCGATTCGGGATTGCTCAATTCAGAAAATTTCAAATGTGATCTACAGATTGAAATTTTCAAATTCTCAGAAAATGCACCTAGAATTCCCAGATTTTTACAACAGAGAGGATCGGTCGCAGCTGGATAGCTGCTGTGCTCCGATTCGGGATTGCTCAGTTCAGGAAATTTCAAATGTGATCTACAGATTGAAATTTTCAAATTCTCAGAAAATGCACCTAGAATTCCCAGATTTTTACAACAGAGAGGATCGGTCGCAGCTGGATAGCTGCTGTGCTCCGATTCGGGATTGCTCAATTCAGGAAATTTCAAATGTGATCTACAGATTGAAATTTTCAAATTCTCAGAAAATGCACCTAGAATTCCCAGACTTTACAACAGAGAGGATCGGTCGCAGCTGTATAGCTGCTGTGCTCCGATTCGGGATTGCTCAATTCAGAAACTTTCAAATGTGATCTACAGATTGAAATTTTCAAATTCTCAGAAAATGCACCTAGAATTCCCAGATTTTTACAACAGAGGATCGGTCGCAGCTGGATAGCTGCTGTGCTCCGATTCGGGATTGCTCAATTTAGAAAATTTCAAATGTGATCTACAGATTGAAATTTTCAAATTCTCAGAAAATGCACCTAGAATTCCCAGATTTTTACAACAGAGAGGATCGGTCGCAGCTGGATAGCTGCTGTGCTCCGATTCGGGATTGCTCAATTCAGAAACTTTCAAATGTGATCTACAGATTGAAATTTTCAAATTCTCAGAAAATGCACCTAGAATTCCCAGATTTTTACAACAGAGGATCGGTCGCAGCTGGATAGCTGCTGTGCTCCGATTCGGGATTGCTCAATTTAGAAAATTTCAAATGTGATCTCCAGATTGAAATTTTCAAATTCTCAGAAAATGCACCTAAAATTCCCAGATTTTTACAACAGAGGATCGGTCGCAGCTGGATAGCTGCTGTGCTCCGATTCGGGATTGCTCAATTCAGAAACTTTCAAATGTGATCTACAGATTGAAATTTTCAAATTCTCAGAAAATGCACCTAGAATTCCCAGATTTTTACAACAGAGGATCGGTCGCAGCTGGATAGCTGCTGTGCTCCGATTCGGGATTGCTCAATTCAGAAACTTTCAAATGTGATCTACAGATTGAAATTTTCAAATTCTCAGAAAATGCACCTAGAATTCCCAGATTTTTACAACAGAGAGGATCGGTCGCAGCTGGATAGCTGCTGTGCTCCGATTCGGGATTGCTCAAATTAGAAAATTTCAAATGTGATCTACAGATTGAAATTTTCAAATTCTCAGAAAATGCACCTAGAATTCCCAGATTTTTACAACAGAGGATCGGTCGCAGCTGGATAGCTGCTGTGCTCTGATTCGGGATTGCTCAATTCAGAAACTTTCAAATGTGATCTACAGATTGAAATTTTCAAATTCTCAGAAAATGCACCTAGAATTCCCAGATTTTTTACAACAGAGAGGATCGGTCGCAGCTGGATAGCTGCTGTGCTCCGATTCGGGATTGCTCAATTCAGAAACTTTCAAATGTGATCTACAGATTGAAATTTTCAAATTCTCAGAAAATGCACCTAGAATTCCCAGATTTTTACAACAGAGAGGATCGGTCGCAGCTGGATAGCTGCTGTGCTCCGATTCGGGATTGCTCAATTCAGAAACTTTCAAATGTGATCTACAGATTGAAATTTTCAAATTCTCAGAAAATGCACCTAGAATTCCCAGATTTTTACAACAGTGAGGATCGGTCGCAGCTGGATAGCTGCTGTGCTCCGATTCGGGATTGCTCAATTCAGAAACTTTCAAATGTGATCTACAGATTGAAATTTTCAAATTCTCAGAAAATGCACCTAGAATTCCCAGATTTTTACAACAGAGAGGATCGGTCGCAGCTGGATAGCTGCTGTGCTCCGATTCGGGATTGCTCAATTCAGAAAATTTCAAATGTGATCTACAGATTGAAATTTTCAAATTCTCAGAAAATGCACCTAGAATTCCCAGATTTTTTAACAGAGGATCGGTCGCAGCTGGATAGCTGCTGTGCTCCGATTCGGGATTGCTCAATTCAGAAACTTTCAAATGTGATCTACAGATTGAAATTTTCAAATTCTCAGAAAATGCACCTAGAATTCCCAGATTTTTACAACAGAGAGGATCGGTCGCAGCTGGATAGCTGCTGTGCTCCGATTCGGGATTGCTCAATTTAGAAACTTTCAAATGTGATCTACAGATTGAAATTTTCAAATTCTCAGAAAATGCACCTAGAATTCCCAGATTTTTACAACAGAGAGGATCGGTCGCAGCTGGATAGCTGCTGTGCTCCGATTCGGGATTGCTCAATTCAGAAACTTTCAAATGTGATCTACAGATTGAAATTTTCAAATTCTCAGAAAATGCACCTAGAATTCCCAGATTTTTACAACAGAGGATCGGTCGCAGCTGGATAGCTGCTGTGCTCCGATTCGGGATTGCTCAATTCAGAAACTTTCAAATGTGATCTACAGATTGAAATTTTCAAATTCTCAGAAAATGCACCTAGAATTCCCAGATTTTTACAACAGAGGATCGGTCGCAGCTGGATAGCTGCTGTGCTCCGATTCGGGATTGCTCAATTCAGAAACTTTCAAATGTGATCTACAGATTGAAATTTTCAAATTCTCAGAAAATGCACCTAGAATTCCCAGATTTTTACAACAGAGAGGATCGGTCGCAGCTGGATAGCTGCTGTGCTCCGATTCGGGATTGCTCAATTCAGAAACTTTCAAATGTGATCTACAGATTGAAATTTTCAAATTCTCAGAAAATGCACCTAGAATTCCCAGATTTTTACAACAGAGGATCGGTCGCAGCTGGATAGCTGCTGTGCTCCGATTCGGGATTGCTCAATTCAGAAACTTTCAAATGTGATCTACAGATTGAAATTTTCAAATTCTCAGAAAATGCACCTAGAATTCCCAGATTTTTACAACAGAGAGGATCGGTCGCAGCTGGATAGCTGCTGTGCTCCGATTCGGGATTGCTCAATTCAGAAACTTTCAAATGTGATCTACAGATTGAAATTTTCAAATTCTCAGAAAATGCACCTAGAATTCCCAGATTTTTACAACAGAGGATCGGTCGCAGCTGGATAGCTGCTGTGCTCCGATTCGGGATTGCTCAATTCAGAAACTTTCAAATGTGATCTACAGATTGAAATTTTCAAATTCTCAGAAAATGCACCTAGAATTCCCAGATTTTTACAACAGAGAGGATCGGTCGCAGCTGGATAGCTGCTGTGCTTCGATTCGGGATTGCTCAATTTAGAAAATTTCACATGTGATCTACAGATTGAAATTTTCAAATTCTCAGAAAATGCACCTAGAATTCCCAGATTTTTACAACAGAGGATCGGTCGCAGCTGGATACCTGCTGTACTCCGATTCGGGATTGCTCAATTCAGAAAATTTCAAATGTGATCTACAGATTGAAATTTTCAAATTCTCAGAAAATGCACCTAGAATTCCCAGATTTTTACAACAGAGAGGATCGGTCGCAGCTGGATAGCTGCTGTGCTCCGATTCGGGATTGCTCAATTCAGAAACTTTCAAATGTGATCTACAGATTGAAATTTTCAAATTCTCAGAAAATGCACCTAGAATTCCCAGATTTTACAACAGTGAGGATCGGTCGCAGCTGGATAGCTGCTGTGCTCCGATTCGGGATTGCTCAATTCAGAAACTTTCAAATGTGATCTACAGATTGAAATTTTCAAATTCTCAGAAAATGCACCTAGAATTCCCAGATTTTTACAACAGAGAGGATCGGTCGCAGCTGGATAGCTGCTGTGCTCCGATTCGGGATTGCTCAATTCAGAAACTTTCAAATGTGATCTACAGATTGAAATTTTCAAATTCTCAGAAAATGCACCTAGAATTCCCAGATTTTTACAACAGAGGATCGGTCGCAGCTGGATAGCTGCTGTGCTCCGATTCGGGATTGCTCAATTTAGAAAATTTCAAATGTGATCTACAGATTGAAATTTTCAAATTCTCAGAAAATGCACCTAGAATTCCCAGATTTTTACAACAGAGGATCGGTCGCAGCTGGATAGCTGCTGTGCTCCGATTCGGGATTGCTCAATTCAGAAACTTTCAAATGTGATCTACAGATTGAAATTTTCAAATTCTCAGAAAATGCACCTAGAATTCCCAGATTTTACAACAGAGGATCGGTCGCAGCTGGATAGCTGCTGTGCTCCGATTCGGGATTGCTCAATTTAGAAACTTTCAAATGTGATCTACAGATTGAAATTTTCAAATTCTCAGAAAATGCACCTAGAATTCCCAGATTTTTACAACAGAGGATCGGTCGCAGCTGGATAGCTGCTGTGCTCTGATTCGGGATTGCTCAATTCAGAAACTTTCAAATGTGATCTACAGATTGAAATTTTCAAATTCTCAGAAAATGCACCTAGAATTCCCAGATTTTTACAACAGAGAGGATCGGTCGCAGCTGGATAGCTGCTGTGCTCCGATTCGGGATTGCTCAATTCAGAAACTTTCAAATGTGATCTACAGATTGAAATTTTCAAATTCTCAGAAAATGCACCTAGAATTCCCAGATTTTTACAACAGAGAGGATCGGTCGCAGCTGGATAGCTGCTGTGCTCCGATTCGGGATTGCTCAATTCAGAAACTTTCAAATGTGATCTACAGATTGAAATTTTCAAATTCTCAGAAAATGCACCTAGAATTCCCAGATTTTTACAACAGAGAGGATCGGTCGCAGCTGGATAGCTGCTGTGCTCCGATTCGGGATTGCTCAATTCAGAAACTTTCAAATGTGATCTACAGATTGAAATTTTCAAATTCTCAGAAAATGCACCTAGAATTCCCAGATTTTTACAACAGAGGATCGGTCGCAGCTGGATAGCTGCTGTGCTCCGATTCGGGATTGCTCAATTCAGAAACTTTCAAATGTGATCTACAGATTGAAATTTTCAAATTCTCAGAAAATGCACCTAGAATTCCCAGATTTTTACAACAGAGAGGATCGGTCGCAGCTGGATAGCTGCTGTGCTCCGATTCGGGATTGCTCAATTCAGAAAATTTCAAATGTGATCTACAGATTGAAATTTTCAAATTCTCAGAAAATGCACCTAGAATTCCCAGATTTTTTACAACAGAGAGGATCGGTCGCAGCTGGATAGCTGCTGTGCTCCGATTCGGGATTGCTCAATTCAGAAACTTTCAAATGTGATCTACAGATTGAAATTTTCAAATTCTCAGAAAATGCACCTAGAATTCCCAGATTTTTACAACAGAGGATCGGTCGCAGCTGGATAGCTGCTGTGCTCCGATTCGGGATTGCTCAATTCAGAAAATTTCAAATGTGATCTACAGATTGAAATTTTCAAATTCTCAGAAAATGCACCTAGAATTCCCAGATTTTTACAACAGAGAGGATCGGTCGCAGCTGGATAGCTGCTGTGCTCTGATTCGGGATTGCTCAATTCAGAAACTTTCAAATGTGATCTACAGATTGAAATTTTCAAATTCTCAGAAAATGCACCTAGAATTCCCAGATTTTTACAACAGAGGATCGGTCGCAGCTGGATAGCTGCTGTGCTCTGATTCGGGATTGCTCAATTTAGAAAATTTCAAATGTGATCTACAGATTGAAATTTTCAAATTCTCAGAAAATGCACCTAGAATTCCCAGATTTTTACAACAGAGAGGATCGGTCGCAGCTGGATAGCTGCTGTGCTCGATTCGGGATTGCTCAATTCAGAAACTTTCAAATGTGATCTACAGATTGAAATTTTCAAATTCTCAGAAAATGCACCTAGAATTCCCAGATTTTTACAACAGAGGATCGGTCGCAGCTGGATAGCTGCTGTGCTCCGATTCGGGATTGCTCAATTTAGAAAATTCCAAATGTGATCTACAGATTGAAATTTTCAAATTCTCAGAAAATGCACCTAGAATTCCCAGATTTTTACAACAGAGGATCGGTCGCAGCTGGATAGCTGCTGTGCTCCGATTCGGGATTGCTCAATTTAGAAACTTTCAAATGTGATCTACAGATTGAAATTTTCAAATTCTCAGAAAATGCACCTAGAATTCCCAGATTTTTACAACAGAGAGGATCGGTCGCAGCTGGATAGCTGCTGTGCTCCGATTCGGGATTGCTCAATTCAGAAACTTTCAAATGTGATCTACAGATTGAAATTTTCAAATTCTCAGAAAATGCACCTAGAATTCCCAGATTTTTACAACAGAGGATCGGTCGCAGCTGGATAGCTGCTGTGCTCCGATTCGGGATTGCTCAATTCAGAAACTTTCAAATGTGATCTACAGATTGAAATTTTCAAATTCTCAGAAAATGCACCTAGAATTCCCAGATTTTTACAACAGAGGATCGGTCGCAGCTGGATAGCTGCTGTGCTCCGATTCGGGATTGCTCAATTCAGAAACTTTCAAATGTGATCTACAGATTGAAATTTTCAAATTCTCAGAAAATGCACCTAGAATTCCCAGATTTTTACAACAGAGAGGATCGGTCGCAGCTGGATAGCTGCTGTGCTCCGATTCGGGATTGCTCAATTCAGAAACTTTCAAATGTGATCTACAGATTGAAATTTTCAAATTCTCAGAAAATGCACCTAGAATTCCCAGATTTTTACAACAGAGAGGATCGGTCGCAGCTGGATAGCTGCTGTGCTCCGATTCGGGATTGCTCAATTCAGAAACTTTCAAATGTGATCTACAGATTGAAATTTTCAAATTCTCAGAAAATGCACCTAGAATTCCCAGATTTTTTACAACAGAGGATCGGTCGCAGCTGGATAGCTGCTGTGCTCCGATTCGGGATTGCTCAATTTAGAAACTTTCAAATGTGATCTACAGATTGAAATTTTCAAATTCTCAGAAAATGCACCTAGAATTCCCAGATTTTTACAACAGAGGATCGGTCGCAGCTGGATAGCTGCTGTGCTCCGATTTGGGATTGCTCAATTCAGAAACTTTCAAATGTGATCTACAGATTGAAATTTTCAAATTCTCAGAAAATGCACCTAGAATTCCCAGATTTTTACAACAGAGAGGATCGGTCGCAGCTGGATAGCTGCTGTGCTCCGATTCGGGATTGCTCAATTCAGATAATTTCAAATGTGATCTACAGATTGAAATTTTCAAATTCTCAGAAAATGCACCTAGAATTCCCAGATTTTTACAACAGAGTGAGGATCGGTCGCAGCTGGATAGCTGCTGTGCTCCGATTCGGGATTGCTCAATTCAGAAACTTTCAAATGTGATCTACAGATTGAAATTTTCAAATTCTCAGAAAATGCACCTAGAATTCCCAGATTTTTACAACAGAGGATCGGTCGCAGCTGGATAGCTGCTGTGCTCCGATTCGGGATTGCTCAATTTAGAAAATTTCAAATGTGATCTACAGATTGAAATTTTCAAATTCTCAGAAAATGCACCTAGAATTCCCAGATTTTTACAACAGAGGATCGGTCGCAGCTGGATAGCTGCTGTGCTCCGATTCGGGATTGCTCAATTCAGAAACTTTCAAATGTGATCTACAGATTGAAATTTTCAAATTCTCAGAAAATGCACCTAGAATTCCCAGATTTTTACAACAGAGGATCGGTCGCAGCTGGATAGCTGCTGTGCTCCGATTCGGGATTGCTCAATTTAGAAAATTTCAAATGTGATCTACAGATTGAAATTTTCAAATTCTCAGAAAATGCACCTAGAATTCCCAGATTTTTACAACAGAGGATCGGTCGCAGCTGGATAGCTGCTGTGCTCCGATTCGGGATTGCTCAATTCAGAAACTTTCAAATGTGATCTACAGATTGAAATTTTCAAATTCTCAGAAAATGCACCTAGAATTCCCAGATTTTACAACAGAGGATCGGTCGCAGCTGGATAGCTGCTGTGCTCCGATTCGGGATTGCTCAATTTAGAAACTTTCAAATGTGATCTACAGATTGAAATTTTCAAATTCTCAGAAAATGCACCTAGAATTCCCAGATTTTTACAACAGAGAGGATCGGTCGCAGCTGGATAGCTGCTGTGCTCCGATTCGGGATTGCTCAATTCAGAAACTTTCAAATGTGATCTACAGATTGAAATTTTCAAATTCTCAGAAAATGCACCTAGAATTCCCAGATTTTTACAACAGAGAGGATCGGTCGCAGCTGGATAGCTGCTGTGCTCCGATTCGGGATTGCTCAATTCAGAAACTTTCAAATGTGATCTACAGATTGAAATTTTCAAATTCTCAGAAAATGCACCTAGAATTCCCAGATTTTTACAACAGAGGATCGGTCGCAGCTGGATAGCTGCTGTGCTCCGATTCGGGATTGCTCAATTCAGAAACTTTCAAATGTGATCTACAGATTGAAATTTTCAAATTCTCAGAAAATGCACCTAGAATTCCCAGATTTTTACAACAGAGGATCGGTCGCAGCTGGATAGCTGCTGTGCTCCGATTCGGGACTGCTCAATTTAGAAACTTTCAAATGTGATCTACAGATTGAAATTTTCAAATTCTCAGAAAATGCACCTAAAATTCCCAGATTTTTACAACAGAGGATCGGTCGCAGCTGGATAGCTGCTGTGCTCCGATTCGGGATTGCTCAATTCAGAAACTTTCAAATGTGATCTACAGATTGAAATTTTCAAATTCTCAGAAAATGCACCTAGAATTCCCAGATTTTTACAACAGAGGATCGGTCGCAGCTGGATAGCTGCTGTGCTCCGATTCGGGATTGCTCAATTTAGAAACTTTCAAATGTGATCTACAGATTGAAATTTTCAAATTCTCAGAAAATGCACCTAGAATTCCCAGATTTTTACAACAGAGGATCGGTCGCAGCTGGATAGCTGCTGTGCTCCGATTCGGGATTGCTCAATTCAGAAACTTTCAAATGTGATCTACAGATTGAAATTTTCAAATTCTCAGAAAATGCACCTAGAATTCCCAGATTTTTACAACAGAGGATCGGTCGCAGCTGGATAGCTGCTGTGCTCCGATTCGGGATTGCTCAATTTAGAAAATTCCAAATGTGATCTACAGATTGAAATTTTCAAATTCTCAGAAAATGCACCTAGAATTCCCAGATTTTTACAACAGAGGATCGGTCGCAGCTGGATAGCTGCTGTGCTCCGATTCGGGACTGCTCAATTTAGAAACTTTCAAATGTGATCTACAGATTGAAATTTTCAAATTCTCAGAAAATGCACCTAGAATTCCCAGATTTTTACAACAGAGGATCGGTCGCAGCTGGATAGCTGCTGTGCTCCGATTCGGGACTGCTCAATTTAGAAACTTTCAAATGTGATCTACAGATTGAAATTTTCAAATTCTCAGAAAATGCACCTAGAATTCCCAGATTTTTACAACAGAGGATCGGTCGCAGCTGGATAGCTGCTGTGCTCCGATTCGGGATTGCTCAATTCAGAAACTTTCAAATGTGATCTACAGATTGAAATTTTCAAATTCTCAGAAAATGCACCTAGAATTCCCAGATTTTTACAACAGAGGATCGGTCGCAGCTGGATAGCTGCTGTGCTCCGATTCGGGATTGCTCAATTCAGAAACTTTCAAATGTGATCTACAGATTGAAATTTTCAAATTCTCAGAAAATGCACCTAGAATTCCCAGATTTTTACAACAGAGGATCGGTCGCAGCTGGATAGCTGCTGTGCTCCGATTCGGGATTGCTCAATTCAGAAACTTTCAAATGTGATCTACAGATTGAAATTTTCAAATTCTCAGAAAATGCACCTAGAATTCCCAGATTTTTACAACAGAGGATCGGTCGCAGCTGGATAGCTGCTGTGCTCCGATTCGGGATTGCTCAATTCAGAAACTTTCAAATGTGATCTACAGATTGAAATTTTCAAATTCTCAGAAAATGCACCTAGAATTCCCAGATTTTTACAACAGAGGATCGGTCGCAGCTGGATAGCTGCTGTGCTCCGATTCGGGATTGCTCAATTCAGAAACTTTCAAATGTGATCTACAGATTGAAATTTTCAAATTCTCAGAAAATGCACCTAGAATTCCCAGATTTTTACAACAGAGGATCGGTCGCAGCTGGATAGCTGCTGTGCTCCGATTCGGGATTGCTCAATTCAGAAACTTTCAAATGTGATCTACAGATTGAAATTTTCAAATTCTCAGAAAATGCACCTAGAATTCCCAGATTTTTACAACAGAGGATCGGTCGCAGCTGGATAGCTGCTGTGCTCCGATTCGGGACTGCTCAATTTAGAAACTTTCAAATGTGATCTACAGATTGAAATTTTCAAATTCTCAGAAAATGCACCTAGAATTCCCAGATTTTTACAACAGAGGATCGGTCGCAGCTGGATAGCTGCTGTGCTCCGATTCGGGATTGCTCAATTCAGAAACTTTCAAATGTGATCTACAGATTGAAATTTTCAAATTCTCAGAAAATGCACCTAGAATTCCCAGATTTTTACAACAGAGGATCGGTCGCAGCTGGATAGCTGCTGTGCTCCGATTCGGGATTGCTCAATTCAGAAACTTTCAAATGTGATCTACAGATTGAAATTTTCAAATTCTCAGAAAATGCACCTAGAATTCCCAGATTTTTACAACAGAGGATCGGTCGCAGCTGGATAGCTGCTGTGCTCCGATTCGGGATTGCTCAATTCAGAAACTTTCAAATGTGATCTACAGATTGAAATTTTCAAATTCTCAGAAAATGCACCTAGAATTCCCAGATTTTTACAACAGAGGATCGGTCGCAGCTGGATAGCTGCTGTGCTCCGATTCGGGATTGCTCAATTCAGAAACTTTCAAATGTGATCTACAGATTGAAATTTTCAAATTCTCAGAAAATGCACCTAGAATTCCCAGATTTTTACAACAGAGGATCGGTCGCAGCTGGATAGCTGCTGTGCTCCGATTCGGGACTGCTCAATTTAGAAACTTTCAAATGTGATCTACAGATTGAAATTTTCAAATTCTCAGAAAATGCACCTAAAATTCCCAGATTTTTACAACAGAGGATCGGTCGCAGCTGGATAGCTGCTGTGCTCCGATTCGGGACTGCTCAATTTAGAAACTTTCAAATGTGATCTACAGATTGAAATTTTCAAATTCTCAGAAAATGCACCTAAAATTCCCAGATTTTTACAACAGAGGATCGGTCGCAGCTGGATAGCTGCTGTGCTCCGATTCGGGATTGCTCAATTCAGAAACTTTCAAATGTGATCTACAGATTGAAATTTTCAAATTCTCCAGAAAATGCACCTAGAATTCCCAGATTTTTACAACAGAGGATCGGTCGCAGCTGGATAGCTGCTGTGCTCCGATTCGGGACTGCTCAATTTAGAAACTTTCAAATGTGATCTACAGATTGAAATTTTCAAATTCTCAGAAAATGCACCTAAAATTCCCAGATTTTTACAACAGAGGATCGGTCGCAGCTGGATAGCTGCTGTGCTCCGATTCGGGACTGCTCAATTTAGAAACTTTCAAATGTGATCTACAGATTGAAATTTTCAAATTCTCAGAAAATGCACCTAGAATTCCCAGATTTTTACAACAGAGGATCGGTCGCAGCTGGATAGCTGCTGTGCTCCGATTCGGGATTGCTCAATTCAGAAACTTTCAAATGTGATCTACAGATTGAAATTTTCAAATTCTCAGAAAATGCACCTAGAATTCCCAGATTTTTACAACAGAGGATCGGTCGCAGCTGGATAGCTGCTGTGCTCCGATTCGGGACTGCTCAATTTAGAAACTTTCAAATGTGATCTACAGATTGAAATTTTCAAATTCTCAGAAAATGCACCTAGAATTCCCAGATTTTTACAACAGAGGATCGGTCGCAGCTGGATAGCTGCTGTGCTCCGATTCGGGATTGCTCAATTCAGAAACTTTCAAATGTGATCTACAGATTGAAATTTTCAAATTCTCAGAAAATGCACCTAGAATTCCCAGATTTTTACAACAGAGGATCGGTCGCAGCTGGATAGCTGCTGTGCTCCGATTCGGGATTGCTCAATTCAGAAACTTTCAAATGTGATCTACAGATTGAAATTTTCAAATTCTCAGAAAATGCACCTAGAATTCCCAGATTTTTACAACAGAGGATCGGTCGCAGCTGGATAGCTGCTGTGCTCCGATTCGGGATTGCTCAATTCAGAAACTTTCAAATGTGATCTACAGATTGAAATTTTCAAATTCTCAGAAAATGCACCTAGAATTCCCAGATTTTTACAACAGAGGATCGGTCGCAGCTGGATAGCTGCTGTGCTCCGATTCGGGATTGCTCAATTCAGAAACTTTCAAATGTGATCTACAGATTGAAATTTTCAAATTCTCAGAAAATGCACCTAGAATTCCCAGATTTTTACAACAGAGAGGATCGGTCGCAGCTGGATAGCTGCTGTGCTCCGATTCGGGATTGCTCAATTCAGAAACTTTCAAATGTGATCTACAGATTGAAATTTTCAAATTCTCAGAAAATGCACCTAGAATTCCCAGATTTTTACAACAGAGGATCGGTCGCAGCTGGATAGCTGCTGTGCTCCGATTCGGGATTGCTCAATTTAGAAAATTCCAAATGTGATCTACAGATTGAAATTTTCAAATTCTCAGAAAATGCACCTAGAATTCCCAGATTTTTACAACAGAGGATCGGTCGCAGCTGGATAGCTGCTGTGCTCCGATTCGGGATTGCTCAATTCAGAAACTTTCAAATGTGATCTACAGATTGAAATTTTCAAATTCTCAGAAAATGCACCTAGAATTCCCAGATTTTTACAACAGAGGATCGGTCGCAGCTGGATAGCTGCTGTGCTCCGATTCGGGACTGCTCAATTTAGAAACTTTCAAATGTGATCTACAGATTGAAATTTTCAAATTCTCAGAAAATGCACCTAAAATTCCCAGATTTTTACAACAGAGGATCGGTCGCAGCTGGATAGCTGCTGTGCTCCGATTCGGGATTGCTCAATTCAGAAACTTTCAAATGTGATCTACAGATTGAAATTTTCAAATTCTCAGAAAATGCACCTAGAATTCCCAGATTTTTACAACAGAGGATCGGTCGCAGCTGGATAGCTGCTGTGCTCCGATTCGGGACTGCTCAATTTAGAAACTTTCAAATGTGATCTACAGATTGAAATTTTCAAATTCTCAGAAAATGCACCTAGAATTCCCAGATTTTTACAACAGAGGATCGGTCGCAGCTGGATAGCTGCTGTGCTCCGATTCGGGACTGCTCAATTTAGAAACTTTCAAATGTGATCTACAGATTGAAATTTTCAAATTCTCAGAAAATGCACCTAGAATTCCCAGATTTTTACAACAGAGGATCGGTCGCAGCTGGATAGCTGCTGTGCTCCGATTCGGGATTGCTCAATTCAGAAACTTTCAAATGTGATCTACAGATTGAAATTTTCAAATTCTCAGAAAATGCACCTAGAATTCCCAGATTTTTACAACAGAGGATCGGTCGCAGCTGGATAGCTGCTGTGCTCCGATTCGGGATTGCTCAATTCAGAAACTTTCAAATGTGATCTACAGATTGAAATTTTCAAATTCTCAGAAAATGCACCTAGAATTCCCAGATTTTTACAACAGAGGATCGGTCGCAGCTGGATAGCTGCTGTGCTCCGATTCGGGACTGCTCAATTTAGAAACTTTCAAATGTGATCTACAGATTGAAATTTTCAAATTCTCAGAAAATGCACCTAGAATTCCCAGATTTTTACAACAGAGGATCGGTCGCAGCTGGATAGCTGCTGTGCTCCGATTCGGGATTGCTCAATTCAGAAACTTTCAAATGTGATCTACAGATTGAAATTTTCAAATTCTCAGAAAATGCACCTAGAATTCCCAGATTTTTACAACAGAGGATCGGTCGCAGCTGGATAGCTGCTGTGCTCCGATTCGGGACTGCTCAATTTAGAAACTTTCAAATGTGATCTACAGATTGAAATTTTCAAATTCTCAGAAAAATGCACCTAGAATTCCCAGATTTTTACAACAGAGGATCGGTCGCAGCTGGATAGCTGCTGTGCTCCGATTCGGGACTGCTCAATTTAGAAACTTTCAAATGTGATCTACAGATTGAAATTTTCAAATTCTCAGAAAATGCACCTAGAATTCCCAGATTTTTACAACAGAGGATCGGTCGCAGCTGGATAGCTGCTGTGCTCCGATTCGGGATTGCTCAATTCAGAAACTTTCAAATGTGATCTACAGATTGAAATTTTCAAATTCTCAGAAAATGCACCTAGAATTCCCAGATTTTTACAACAGAGGATCGGTCGCAGCTGGATAGCTGCTGTGCTCCGATTCGGGACTGCTCAATTTAGAAACTTTCAAATGTGATCTACAGATTGAAATTTTCAAATTCTCAGAAAATGCACCTAGAATTCCCAGATTTTTACAACAGAGGATCGGTCGCAGCTGGATAGCTGCTGTGCTCCGATTCGGGACTGCTCAATTTAGAAACTTTCAAATGTGATCTACAGATTGAAATTTTCAAATTCTCAGAAAATGCACCTAGAATTCCCAGATTTTTACAACAGAGGATCGGTCGCAGCTGGATAGCTGCTGTGCTCCGATTCGGGATTGCTCAATTCAGAAACTTTCAAATGTGATCTACAGATTGAAATTTTCAAATTCTCAGAAAATGCACCTAGAATTCCCAGATTTTTACAACAGAGGATCGGTCGCAGCTGGATAGCTGCTGTGCTCCGATTCGGGATTGCTCAATTCAGAAACTTTCAAATGTGATCTACAGATTGAAATTTTCAAATTCTCAGAAAATGCACCTAGAATTCCCAGATTTTTACAACAGAGGATCGGTCGCAGCTGGATAGCTGCTGTGCTCCGATTCGGGATTGCTCAATTTAGAAAATTTCAAATGTGATCTACAGATTGAAATTTTCAAATTCTCAGAAAATGCACCTAGAATTCCCAGATTTTTACAACAGAGGATCGGTCGCAGCTGGATAGCTGCTGTGCTCCGATTCGGGATTGCTCAATTCAGAAACTTTCAAATGTGATCTACAGATTGAAATTTTCAAATTCTCAGAAAATGCACCTAGAATTCCCAGATTTTTACAACAGAGGATCGGTCGCAGCTGGATAGCTGCTGTGCTCCGATTCGGGATTGCTCAATTTAGAAAATTTCAAATGTGATCTACAGATTGAAATTTTCAAATTCTCAGAAAATGCACCTAGAATTCCCAGATTTTTACAACAGAGGATCGGTCGCAGCTGGATAGCTGCTGTGCTCCGATTCGGGATTGCTCAATTCAGAAACTTTCAAATGTGATCTACAGATTGAAATTTTCAAATTCTCAGAAAATGCACCTAGAATTCCCAGATTTTTACAACAGAGGATCGGTCGCAGCTGGATAGCTGCTGTGCTCCGATTCGGGACTGCTCAATTTAGAAACTTTCAAATGTGATCTACAGATTGAAATTTTCAAATTCTCAGAAAATGCACCTAGAATTCCCAGATTTTTACAACAGAGGATCGGTCGCAGCTGGATAGCTGCTGTGCTCCGATTCGGGACTGCTCAATTTAGAAACTTTCAAATGTGATCTACAGATTGAAATTTTCAAATTCTCAGAAAATGCACCTAGAATTCCCAGATTTTTACAACAGAGGATCGGTCGCAGCTGGATAGCTGCTGTGCTCCGATTCGGGATTGCTCAATTTAGAAAATTCCAACTGTGATCTACAGATTGAAATTTTCAAATTCTCAGAAAATGCACCTAGAATTCCCAGATTTTTACAACAGAGGATCGGTCGCAGCTGGATAGCTGCTGTGCTCCGATTCGGGATTGCTCAATTTAGAAACTTTCAAATGTGATCTACAGATTGAAATTTTCAAATTCTCAGAAAATGCACCTAGAATTCCCAGATTTTTACAACAGAGGATCGGTCGCAGCTGGATAGCTGCTGTGCTCCGATTCGGGATTGCTCAATTCAGAAACTTTCAAATGTGATCTACAGATTGAAATTTTCAAATTCTCAGAAAATGCACCTAGAATTCCCAGATTTTTACAACAGAGGATCGGTCGCAGCTGGATAGCTGCTGTGCTCCGATTCGGGATTGCTCAATTTAGAAAATTTCAAATGTGATCTACAGATTGAAATTTTCAAATTCTCAGAAAATGCACCTAGAATTCCCAGATTTTTACAACAGAGGATCGGTCGCAGCTGGATAGCTGCTGTGCTCCGATTCGGGATTGCTCAATTCAGAAACTTTCAAATGTGATCTACAGATTGAAATTTTCAAATTCTCAGAAAATGCACCTAGAATTCCCAGATTTTTACAACAGAGGATCGGTCGCAGCTGGATAGCTGCTGTGCTCCGATTCGGGACTGCTCAATTTAGAAACTTTCAAATGTGATCTACAGATTGAAATTTTCAAATTCTCAGAAAATGCACCTAGAATTCCCAGATTTTTACAACAGAGGATCGGTCGCAGCTGGATAGCTGCTGTGCTCCGATTCGGGATTGCTCAATTCAGAAACTTTCAAATGTGATCTACAGATTGAAATTTTCAAATTCTCAGAAAATGCACCTAGAATTCCCAGATTTTTACAACAGAGGATCGGTCGCAGCTGGATAGCTGCTGTGCTCCGATTCGGGATTGCTCAATTTAGAAAATTCCAACTGTGATCTACAGATTGAAATTTTCAAATTCTCAGAAAATGCACCTAGAATTCCCAGATTTTTACAACAGAGGATCGGTCGCAGCTGGATAGCTGCTGTGCTCCGATTCGGGATTGCTCAATTTAGAAACTTTCAAATGTGATCTACAGATTGAAATTTTCAAATTCTCAGAAAATGCACCTAGAATTCCCAGATTTTTACAACAGAGGATCGGTCGCAGCTGGATAGCTGCTGTGCTCCGATTCGCGACTGCTCAATTTAGAAACTTTCAAATGTGATCTACAGATTGAAATTTTCAAATTCTCAGAAAATGCACCTAGAATTCCCAGATTTTTACAACAGAGGATCGGTCGCAGCTGGATAGCTGCTGTGCTCCGATTCGGGATTGCTCAATTTAGAAACTTTCAAATGTGATCTACAGATTGAAATTTTCAAATTCTCAGAAAATGCACCTAGAATTCCCAGATTTTTACAACAGAGGATCGGTCGCAGCTGGATAGCTGCTGTGCTCCGATTCGGGATTGCTCAATTTAGAAAATTCCAAATGTGATCTACAGATTGAAATTTTCAAATTCTCAGAAAATGCACCTAGAATTCCCAGATTTTTACAACAGAGGATCGGTCGCAGCTGGATAGCTGCTGTGCTCCGATTCGGGATTGCTCAATTTAGAAAATTTCAAATGTGATCTACAGATTGAAATTTTCAAATTCTCAGAAAATGCACCTAGAATTCCCAGATTTTTACAACAGAGGATCGGTCGCAGCTGGATAGCTGCTGTGCTCCGATTCGGGATTGCTCAATTCAGAAACTTTCAAATGTGATCTACAGATTGAAATTTTCAAATTCTCAGAAAATGCACCTAGAATTCCCAGATTTTTACAACAGAGGATCGGTCGCAGCTGGATAGCTGCTGTGCTCCGATTCGGGATTGCTCAATTTAGAAAATTTCAAATGTGATCTACAGATTGAAATTTTCAAATTCTCAGAAAATGCACCTAGAATTCCCAGATTTTACAACAGAGGATCGGTCGCAGCTGGATAGCTGCTGTGCTCCGATTCGGGATTGCTCAATTCAGAAACTTTCAAATGTGATCTACAGATTGAAATTTTCAAATTCTCAGAAAATGCACCTAGAATTCCCAGATTTTTACAACAGAGGATCGGTCGCAGCTGGATAGCTGCTGTGCTCCGATTCGGGATTGCTCAATTCAGAAACTTTCAAATGTGATCTACAGATTGAAATTTTCAAATTCTCAGAAAATGCACCTAGAATTCCCAGATTTTTACAACAGAGGATCGGTCGCAGCTGGATAGCTGCTGTGCTCCGATTCGGGATTGCTCAATTTAGAAAATTTCAAATGTGATCTACAGATTGAAATTTTCAAATTCTCAGAAAATGCACCTAGAATTCCCAGATTTTTACAACAGAGAGGATCGGTCGCAGCTGGATAGCTGCTGTGCTCCGATTCGGGATTGCTCAATTTAGAAAATTTCAAATGTGATCTACAGATTGAAATTTTCAAATTCTCAGAAAATGCACCTAGAATTCCCAGATTTTTACAACAGAGGATCGGTCGCAGCTGGATAGCTGCTGTGCTCCGATTCGGGATTGCTCAATTTAGAAAATTTCAAATGTGATCTACAGATTGAAATTTTCAAATTCTCAGAAAATGCACCTAGAATTCCCAGATTTTTACAACAGAGGATCGGTCGCAGCTGGATAGCTGCTGTGCTCCGATTCGGGATTGCTCAATTTAGAAAATTTCAAATGTGATCTACAGATTGAAATTTTCAAATTCTCAGAAAATGCACCTAGAATTCCCAGATTTTTACAACAGAGGATCGGTCGCAGCTGGATAGCTGCTGTGCTCCGATTCGGGATTGCTCAATTCAGAAACTTTCAAATGTGATCTACAGATTGAAATTTTCAAATTCTCAGAAAATGCACCTAGAATTCCCAGATTTTTACAACAGAGGATCGGTCGCAGCTGGATAGCTGCTGTGCTCTGATTCGGGATTGCTCAATTCAGAAACTTTCAAATGTGATCTACAGATTGAAATTTTCAAATTCTCAGAAAAATGCACCTAGAATTCCCAGATTTTTACAACAGAGGATCGGTCGCAGCTGGATAGCTGCTGTGCTCCGATTCGGGATTGCTCAATTTAGAAAATTTCAAATGTGATCTACAGATTGAAATTTTCAAATTCTCAGAAAATGCACCTAGAATTCCCAGATTTTTACAACAGAGGATCGGTCGCAGCTGGATAGCTGCTGTGCTCTGATTCGGGATTGCTCAATTTAGAAACTTTCAAATGTGATCTACAGATTGAAATTTTCAAATTCTCAGAAAATGCACCTAGAATTCCCAGATTTTTACAACAGAGGATCGGTCGCAGCTGGATAGCTGCTGTGCTCCGATTCGGGATTGCTCAATTTAGAAAATTTCAAATGTGATCTACAGATTGAAATTTTCAAATTCTCAGAAAATGCACCTAGAATTCCCAGATTTTTACAACAGAGGATCGGTCGCAGCTGGATAGCTGCTGTGCTCCGATTCGGGATTGCTCAATTCAGAAACTTTCAAATGTGATCTACAGATTGAAATTTTCAAATTCTCAGAAAATGCACCTAGAATTCCCAGATTTTTACAACAGAGGATCGGTCGCAGCTGGATAGCTGCTGTGCTCCGATTCGGGATTGCTCAATTTAGAAAATTTCAAATGTGATCTACAGATTGAAATTTTCAAATTCTCAGAAAATGCACCTAGAATTCCCAGATTTTTACAACAGAGGATCGGTCGCAGCTGGATAGCTGCTGTGCTCCGATTCGGGATTGCTCAATTCAGAAACTTTCAAATGTGATCTACAGATTGAAATTTTCAAATTCTCAGAAAATGCACCTAGAATTCCCAGATTTTTACAACAGAGGATCGGTCGCAGCTGGATAGCTGCTGTGCTCCGATTCGGGATTGCTCAATTTAGAAAATTTCAAATGTGATCTACAGATTGAAATTTTCAAATTCTCAGAAAATGCACCTAGAATTCCCAGATTTTTACAACAGAGGATCGGTCGCAGCTGGATAGCTGCTGTGCTCCGATTCGGGATTGCTCAATTCAGAAACTTTCAAATGTGATCTACAGATTGAAATTTTCAAATTCTCAGAAAATGCACCTAGAATTCCCAGATTTTTACAACAGAGGATCGGTCGCAGCTGGATAGCTGCTGTGCTCCGATTCGGGATTGCTCAATTCAGAAAATTTCAAATGTGATCTACAGATTGAAATTTTCAAATTCTCAGAAAATGCACCTAGAATTCCCAGATTTTTACAACAGAGGATCGGTCGCAGCTGGATAGCTGCTGTGCTCCGATTCGGGATTGCTCAATTTAGAAAATTTCAAATATGATCTACAGATTGAAATTTTCAAATTCTCAGAAAATGCAACTAGAATTCCCAGATTTTACAACAGAGGATCGGTCGCAGCTGGATAGCTGCTGTGCTCCGATTCGGGATTGCTCAATTCAGAAACTTTCAAATGTGATCTACAGATTGAAATTTTCAAATTCTCAGAAAATGCACCTAGAATTCCCAGATTTTTACAACAGAGGATCGGTCGCAGCTGGATAGCTGCTGTGCTCCGATTCGGGATTGCTCAATTTAGAAAATTTCAAATGTGATCTACAGATTGAAATTTTCAAATTCTCAGAAAATGCACCTAGAATTCCCAGATTTTTACAACAGAGGATCGGTCGCAGCTGGATAGCTGCTGTGCTCCGATTCGGGATTGCTCAATTCAGAAACTTTCAAATGTGATCTACAGATTGAAATTTTCAAATTCTCAGAAAATGCACCTAGAATTCCCAGATTTTTACAACAGAGGATCGGTCGCAGCTGGATAGCTGCTGTGCTCCGATTCGGGATTGCTCAATTTAGAAAATTTCAAATGTGATCTACAGATTGAAATTTTCAAATTCTCAGAAAATGCACCTAGAATTCCCAGATTTTTACAACAGAGAGGATCGGTCGCAGCTGGATAGCTGCTGTGCTCCGATTCGGGATTGCTCAATTCAGAAAATTTCAAATGTGATCTACAGATTGAAATTTTCAAATTCTCAGAAAATGCACCTAGAATTCCCAGATTTTTACAACAGAGGATCGGTCGCAGCTGGATAGCTGCTGTGCTCCGATTCGGGATTGCTCAATTTAGAAAATTCCAAATGTGATCTACAGATTGAAATTTTCAAATTCTCAGAAAATGCACCTAGAATTCCCAGATTTTTACAACAGAGGATCGGTCGCAGCTGGATAGCTGCTGTGCTCCGATTCGGGATTGCTCAATTTAGAAAATTTCAAATGTGATCTACAGATTGAAATTTTCAAATTCTCAGAAAATGCACCTAGAATTCCCAGATTTTTACAACAGAGGATCGGTCGCAGCTGGATAGCTGCTGTGCTCCGATTCGGGATTGCTCAATTTAGAAAATTTCAAATGTGATCTACAGATTGAAATTTTCAAATTCTCAGAAAATGCACCTAGAATTCCCAGATTTTTACAACAGAGGATCGGTCGCAGCTGGATAGCTGCTGTGCTCCGATTCGGGATTGCTCAATTTAGAAAATTTCAAATGTGATCTACAGATTAAAATTTTCAAATTCTCAGAAAATGCACCTAGAATTCCCAGATTTTTACAACAGAGGATCGGTCGCAGCTGGATAGCTGCTGTGCTCCGATTCGGGATTGCTCAATTCAGAAACTTTCAAATGTGATCTACAGATTGAAATTTTCAAATTCTCAGAAAATGCACCTAGAATTCCCAGATTTTTACAACAGAGGATCGGTCGCAGCTGGATAGCTGCTGTACTCCGATTCGGGATTGCTCAATTTAGAAAATTTCAAATGTGATCTACAGATTGAAATTTTCAAATTCTCAGAAAATGCACCTAGAATTCCCAGATTTTTACAACAGAAAGGATCGGTCGCAGCTGGATAGCTGCTGTGCTCCGATTCGGGATTGCTCAATTTAGAAAAATTCAAATGTGATCTACAGATTGAAATTTTCAAATTCTCAGAAAATGCACCTAGAATTCCCAGATTTTTACAACAGAGAGGATCGGTCGCAGCTGGATAGCTGCTGTGCTCCGATTCGGGATTGCTCAATTCAGAAACTTTCAAATGTGATCTACAGATTGAAATTTTCAAATTCTCAGAAAATGCACCTAGAATTCCCAGATTTTTACAACAGAGGATCGGTCGCAGCTGGATAGCTGCTGTGCTCCGATTCGGGATTGCTCAATTTAGAAAATTTCAAATGTGATCTACAGATTGAAATTTTCAAATTCTCAGAAAATGCACCTAGAATTCCCAGATTTTTACAACAGAGGATCGGTCGCAGCTGGATAGCTGCTGTGCTCCGATTCGGGATTGCTCAATTTAGAAAATTTCAAATGTGATCTACAGATTGAAATTTTCAAATTCTCAGAAAATGCACCTAGAATTCCCAGATTTTTACAACAGAGAGGATCGGTCGCAGCTGGATAGCTGCTGTGCTCCGATTCGGGATTGCTCAATTTAGAAAATTTCAAATGTGATCTACAGATTGAAATTTTCAAATTCTCAGAAAATGCACCTAGAATTCCCAGATTTTTACAACAGAGGATCGGTCGCAGCTGGATAGCTGCTGTGCTCCGATTCGGGATTGCTCAATTCAGAAACTTTCAAATGTGATCTACAGATTGAAATTTTCAAATTCTCAGAAAATGCACCTAGAATTCCCAGATTTTTACAACAGAGGATCGGTCGCAGCTGGATAGCTGCTGTGCTCCGATTCGGGATTGCTCAATTTAGAAAATTTCAAATGTGATCTACAGATTGAAATTTTCAAATTCTCAGAAAATGCACCTAGAATTCCCAGATTTTTACAACAGAGGATCGGTCGCAGCTGGATAGCTGCTGTGCTCCGATTCGGGATTGCTCAATTTAGAAAATTTCAAATGTGATCTACAGATTGAAATTTTCAAATTCTCAGAAAATGCACCTAGAATTCCCAGATTTTTACAACAGAGGATCGGTCGCAGCTGGATAGCTGCTGTGCTCCGATTCGGGATTGCTCAATTTAGAAAATTTCAAATGTGATCTACAGATTGAAATTTTCAAATTCTCAGAAAATGCACCTAGAATTCCCAGATTTTTACAACAGAGGATCGGTCGCAGCTGGATAGCTGCTGTGCTCCGATTCGGGATTGCTCAATTTAGAAAATTTCAAATGTGATCTACAGATTGAAATTTTCAAATTCTCAGAAAATGCACCTAGAATTCCCAGATTTTTACAACAGAGGATCGGTCGCAGCTGGATAGCTGCTGTGCTCCGATTCGGGATTGCTCAATTTAGAAAATTTCAAATGTGATCTACAGATTGAAATTTTCAAATTCTCAGAAAATGCACCTAGAATTCCCAGATTTTTACAACAGAGGATCGGTCGCAGCTGGATAGCTGCTGTGCTCCGATTCGGGATTGCTCAATTTAGAAAATTTCAAATGTGATCTACAGATTGAAATTTTCAAATTCTCAGAAAATGCACCTAGAATTCCCAGATTTTTACAACAGAGGATCGGTCGCAGCTGGATAGCTGCTGTGCTCCGATTCGGGATTGCTCAATTTAGAAAATTTCAAATGTGATCTACAGATTGAAATTTTCAAATTCTCAGAAAATGCACCTAGAATTCCCAGATTTTTACAACAGAGAGGATCGGTCGCAGCTGGATAGCTGCTGTGCTCCGATTCGGGATTGCTCAATTCAGAAACTTTCAAATGTGATCTACAGATTGAAATTTTCAAATTCTCAGAAAATGCACCTAGAATTCCCAGATTTTTACAACAGAGGATCGGTCGCAGCTGGATAGCTGCTGTGCTCCGATTCGGGATTGCTCAATTTAGAAAATTTCAAATGTGATCTACAGATTGAAATTTTCAAATTCTCAGAAAATGCACCTAGAATTCCCAGATTTTTACAACAGAGGATCGGTCGCAGCTGGATAGCTGCTGTGCTCCGATTCGGGATTGCTCAATTTAGAAAATTTCAAATGTGATCTACAGATTGAAATTTTCAAATTCTCAGAAAATGCACCTAGAATTCCCAGATTTTTACAACAGAGGATCGGTCGCAGCTGGATAGCTGCTGTGCTCCGATTCGGGATTGCTCAATTTAGAAAATTTCAAATGTGATCTACAGATTGAAATTTTCAAATTCTCAGAAAATGCACCTAGAATTCCCAGATTTTTACAACAGAGGATCGGTCGCAGCTGGATAGCTGCTGTGCTCCGATTCGGGATTGCTCAATTTAGAAAATTTCAAATGTGATCTACAGATTGAAATTTTCAAATTCTCAGAAAATGCACCTAGAATTCCCAGATTTTTACAACAGAGGATCGGTCGCAGCTGGATAGCTGCTGTGCTCCGATTCGGGATTGCTCAATTCAGAAACTTTCAAATGTGATCTACAGATTGAAATTTTCAAATTCTCAGAAAATGCACCTAGAATTCCCAGATTTTTACAACAGAGAGGATCGGTCGCAGCTAGATAGCTGCTGTGCTCCGATTCGGGATTGCTCAATTTAGAAAATTTCAAATGTGATCTACAGATTGAAATTTTCAAATTCTCAGAAAATGCACCTAGAATTCCCAGATTTTTACAACAGAGGATCGGTCGCAGCTGGATAGCTGCTGTGCTCCGATTCGGGATTGCTCAATTTAGAAAATTTCAAATGTGATCTACAGATTGAAATTTTCAAATTCTCAGAAAATGCACCTAGAATTCCCAGATTTTTACAACAGAGGATCGGTCGCAGCTGGATAGCTGCTGTGCTCCGATTCGGGATTGCTCAATTCAGAAAATTTCAAATGTGATCTACAGATTGAAATTTTCAAATTCTCAGAAAATGCACCTAGAATTCCCAGATTTTTACAACAGAGGATCGGTCGCAGCTGGATAGCTGCTGTGCTCCGATTCGGGATTGCTCAATTTAGAAAATTTCAAATGTGATCTACAGATTGAAATTTTCAAATTCTCAGAAAATGCACCTAGAATTCCCAGATTTTTACAACAGAGGATCGGTCGCAGCTGGATAGCTGCTGTGCTCCGATTCGGGATTGCTCAATTCAGAAACTTTCAAATGTGATCTACAGATTGAAATTTTCAAATTCTCAGAAAATGCACCTAGAATTCCCAGATTTTTACAACAGAGAGGATCGGTCGCAGCTGGATAGCTGCTGTGCTCCGATTCGGGATTGCTCAATTTAGAAAATTTCAAATGTGATCTACAGATTGAAATTTTCAAATTCTCAGAAAATGCACCTAGAATTCCCAGATTTTTACAACAGAGGATCGGTCGCAGCTGGATAGCTGCTGTGCTCCGATTCGGGATTGCTCAATTCAGAAACTTTCAAATGTGATCTACAGATTGAAATTTTCAAATTCTCAGAAAATGCACCTAGAATTCCCAGATTTTTACAACAGAGGATCGGTCGCAGCTGGATAGCTGCTGTGCTCCGATTCGGGATTGCTCAATTTAGAAAATTTCAAATGTGATCTACAGATTGAAATTTTCAAATTCTCAGAAAATGCACCTAGAATTCCCAGATTTTTACAACAGAGGATCGGTCGCAGCTGGATAGCTGCTGTGCTCCGATTCGGGATTGCTCAATTTAGAAAATTTCAAATGTGATCTACAGATTGAAATTTTCAAATTCTCAGAAAATGCACCTAGAATTCCCAGATTTTTACAACAGAGGATCGGTCGCAGCTGGATAGCTGCTGTGCTCCGATTCGGGATTGCTCAATTTAGAAAATTTCAAATGTGATCTACAGATTGAAATTTTCAAATTCTCAGAAAATGCACCTAGAATTCCCAGATTTTTACAACAGAGAGGATCGGTCGCAGCTGGATAGCTGCTGTGCTCCGATTCGGGATTGCTCAATTCAGAAAATTTCAAATGTGATCTACAGATTGAAATTTTCAAATTCTCAGAAAAAGCACCTAGAATTCCCAGATTTTTACAACAGAGGATCGGTCGCAGCTGGATAGCTGCTGTGCTCTGATTCGGGATTGCTCAATTCAGAAACTTTCAAATGTGATCTACAGATTGAAATTTTCAAATTCTCAGAAAATGCACCTAGAATTCCCAGATTTTTACAACAGAGGATCGGTCGCAGCTGGATAGCTGCTGTGCTCCGATTCGGGATTGCTCAATTTAGAAAATTCCAAATGTGATCTACAGATTGAAATTTTCAAATTCTCAGAAAATGCACCTAGAATTCCCAGATTTTTACAACAGAGGATCGGTCGCAGCTGGATAGCTGCTGTGCTCCGATTCGGGATTGCTCAATTCAGAAACTTTCAAATGTGATCTACAGATTGAAATTTTCAAATTCTCAGAAAATGCACCTAGAATTCCCAGATTTTTACAACAGAGAGGATCGGTCGCAGCTGGATAGCTGCTGTGCTCCGATTCGGGATTGCTCAATTTAGAAAATTTCAAATGTGATCTACAGATTGAAATTTTCAAATTCTCAGAAAATGCACCTAGAATTCCCAGATTTTTACAACAGAGGATCGGTCGCAGCTGGATAGCTGCTGTGCTCCGATTCGGGATTGCTCAATTTAGAAAATTTCAAATGTGATCTACAGATTGAAATTTTCAAATTCTCAGAAAATGCACCTAGAATTCCCAGATTTTTACAACAGAGAGGATCGGTCGCAGCTGGATAGCTGCTGTGCTCCGATTCGGGATTGCTCAATTCAGAAAATTTCAAATGTGATCTACAGATTGAAATTTTCAAATTCTCAGAAAATGCACCTAGAATTCCCAGATTTTTACAACAGAGGATCGGTCGCAGCTGGATAGCTGCTGTGCTCCGATTCGGGATTGCTCAATTTAGAAAATTTCAAATGTGATCTACAGATTGAAATTTTCAAATTCTCAGAAAATGCACCTAGAATTCCCAGATTTTTACAACAGAGGATCGGTCGCAGCTGGATAGCTGCTGTGCTCCGATTCGGGATTGCTCAATTCAGAAACTTTCAAATGTGATCTACAGATTGAAATTTTCAAATTCTCAGAAAATGCACCTAGAATTCCCAGATTTTTACAACAGAGGATCGGTCGCAGCTGGATAGCTGCTGTGCTCCGATTCGGGATTGCTCAATTCAGAAAATTTCAAATGTGATCTACAGATTGAAATTTTCAAATTCTCAGAAAATGCACCTAGAATTCCCAGATTTTTACAACAGAGGATCGGTCGCAGCTGGATAGCTGCTGTGCTCCGATTCGGGATTGCTCAATTCAGAAAATTTCAAATGTGATCTACAGATTGAAATTTTCAAATTCTCAGAAAATGCACCTAGAATTCCCAGATTTTTACAACAGAGGATCGGTCGCAGCTGGATAGCTGCTGTGCTCCGATTCGGGATTGCTCAATTCAGAAAATTTCAAATGTGATCTACAGATTGAAATTTTCAAATTCTCAGAAAATGCACCTAGAATTCCCAGATTTTTACAACAGAGGATCGGTCGCAGCTGGATAGCTGCTGTGCTCCGATTCGGGATTGCTCAATTCAGAAACTTTCAAATGTGATCTACAGATTGAAATTTTCAAATTCTCAGAAAATGCACCTAGAATTCCCAGATTTTTACAACAGAGGATCGGTCGCAGCTGGATAGCTGCTGTGCTCCGATTCGGGATTGCTCAATTTAGAAAATTTCAAATGTGATCTACAGATTGAAATTTTCAAATTCTCAGAAAATGCACCTAGAATTCCCAGATTTTTACAACAGAGGATCGGTCGCAGCTGGATAGCTGCTGTGCTCCGATTCGGGATTGCTCAATTTAGAAAATTTCAAATGTGATCTACAGATTGAAATTTTCAAATTCTCAGAAAATGCACCTAGAATTCCCAGATTTTTACAACAGAGGATCGGTCGCAGCTGGATAGCTGCTGTGCTCCGATTCGGGATTGCTCAATTTAGAAAATTTCAAATGTGATCTACAGATTGAAATTTTCAAATTCTCAGAAAATGCACCTAGAATTCCCAGATTTTTACAACAGAGGATCGGTCGCAGCTGGATAGCTGCTGTGCTCCGATTCGGGATTGCTCAATTCAGAAACTTTCAAATGTGATCTACAGATTGAAATTTTCAAATTCTCAGAAAATGCACCTAGAATTCCCAGATTTTTACAACAGAGGATCGGTCGCAGCTGGATAGCTGCTGTGCTCTGATTCGGGATTGCTCAATTTAGAAAATTTCAAATGTGATCTACAGATTGAAATTTTCAAATTCTCAGAAAATGCACCTAGAATTCCCAGATTTTTACAACAGAGGATCGGTCGCAGCTGGATAGCTGCTGTGCTCCGATTCGGGATTGCTCAATTTAGAAAATTTCAAATGTGATCTACAGATTGAAATTTTCAAATTCTCAGAAAATGCACCTAGAATTCCCAGATTTTTACAACAGAGGATCGGTCGCAGCTGGATAGCTGCTGTGCTCCGATTCGGGATTGCTCAATTCAGAAACTTTCAAATGTGATCTACAGATTGAAATTTTCAAATTCTCAGAAAATGCACCTAGAATTCCCAGATTTTTACAACAGAGGATCGGTCGCAGCTGGATAGCTGCTGTGCTCCGATTCGGGATTGCTCAATTTAGAAAATTTCAAATGTGATCTACAGATTGAAATTTTCAAATTCTCAGAAAATGCACCTAGAATTCCCAGATTTTTACAACAGAGGATCGGTCGCAGCTGGATAGCTGCTGTGCTCTGATTCGGGATTGCTCAATTCAGAAAATTTCAAATGTGATCTACAGATTGAAATTTTCAAATTCTCAGAAAATGCACCTAGAATTCCCAGATTTTTACAACAGAGAGGATCGGTCGCAGCTGGATAGCTGCTGTGCTCCGATTCGGGATTGCTCAATTTAGAAAATTTCAAATGTGATCTACAGATTGAAATTTTCAAATTCTCAGAAAATGCACCTAGAATTCCCAGATTTTTACAACAGAGGATCGGTCGCAGCTGGATAGCTGCTGTGCTCCGATTCGGGATTGCTCAATTTAGAAAATTTCAAATGTGATCTACAGATTGAAATTTTCAAATTCTCAGAAAATGCACCTAGAATTCCCAGATTTTTACAACAGAGGATCGGTCGCAGCTGGATAGCTGCTGTGCTCCGATTCGGGATTGCTCAATTCAGAAAATTTCAAATGTGATCTACAGATTGAAATTTTCAAATTCTCAGAAAATGCACCTAGAATTCCCAGATTTTTACAACAGAGGATCGGTCGCAGCTGGATAGCTGCTGTGCTCCGATTCGGGATTGCTCAATTTAGAAAATTTCAAATGTGATCTACAGATTGAAATTTTCAAATTCTCAGAAAATGCACCTAGAATTCCCAGATTTTTACAACAGAGGATCGGTCGCAGCTGGATAGCTGCTGTGCTCCGATTCGGGATTGCTCAATTCAGAAACTTTCAAATGTGATCTACAGATTGAAATTTTCAAATTCTCAGAAAATGCACCTAGAATTCCCAGATTTTTACAACAGAGGATCGGTCGCAGCTGGATAGCTGCTGTGCTCCGATTCGGGATTGCTCAATTCAGAAAATTTCAAATGTGATCTACAGATTGAAATTTTCAAATTCTCAGAAAATGCACCTAGAATTCCCAGATTTTTACAACAGAGAGGATCGGTCGCAGCTGGATAGCTGCTGTGCTCCGATTCGGGATTGCTCAATTCAGAAAATTTCAAATGTGATCTACAGATTGAAATTTTCAAATTCTCAGAAAATGCACCTAGAATTCCCAGATTTTTACAACAGAGGATCGGTCGCAGCTGGATAGCTGCTGTGCTCCGATTCGGGATTGCTCAATTTAGAAAATTTCAAATGTGATCTACAGATTGAAATTTTCAAATTCCCAGAAAATGCACCTAGACTTCCCAGATTTCTACAACAGAGGATCCGTCGCAGCTGGATAGATGGTGTGCTCCGGTTCCGGATTGCTCAATTCAGAAAATTTCAAATGTGATCTACAGATTGAAATTTTCAAATTCTCAGAAAATGCACCTAGAATTCCCAGATTTTTACAACAGAGAGGATCGGTCGCAGCTGGATAGCTGCTGTGCTCCGATTCGGGATTGCTCAATTCAGAAAATTTCAAATGTGATCTACAGATTGAAATTTTCAAAATCTCAGAAAATGCACCTAGAATTCCCAGATTTTACAACAGAGGATCGGTCGCTGCTGGATAGCTGCTGTGCTCCGATTCGGGATTGCTCAATTCAGAAAATTTCAAATGTGATCTACAGATTGAAATTTTCAAATTCTCAGAAAATGCACCTAGAATTCCCAGATTTTTACAACAGAGAGGATCGGTCGCAGCTGGATAGCTGCTGTGCTCCGATTCGGGATTGCTCAATTCAGAAACTTTCAAATGTGATCTACAGATTGAAATTTTCAAATTCTCAGAAAATGCACCTAGAATTCCCAGATTTTTACAACAGAGGATCGGTCGCAGCTGGATAGCTGCTGTGCTCCGATTCGGGATTGCTCAATTCAGAAAATTTCAAATGTGATCTACAGATTGAAATTTTCAAATTCTCAGAAAATGCACCTAGAATTCCCAGATTTTTACAACAGAGGATCGGTCGCAGCTGGATAGCTGCTGTGCTCCGATTCGGGATTGCTCAATTTAGAAAATTTCAAATGTGATCTACAGATTGAAATTTTCAAATTCTCAGAAAATGCACCTAGAATTCCCAGATTTTTACAACAGAGAGGATCGGTCGCAGCTGGATAGCTGCTGTGCTCCGATTCGGGATTGCTCAATTCAGAAAATTTCAAATGTGATCTACAGATTGAAATTTTCAAATTCTCAGAAAATGCACCTAGAATTCCCAGATTTTTACAACAGAGGATCGGTCGCAGCTGGATAGCTGCTGTGCTCCGATTCGGGATTGCTCAATTCAGAAAATTTCAAATGTGATCTACAGATTGAAATTTTCAAATTCTCAGAAAATGCACCTAGAATTCCCAGATTTTTACAACAGAGAGGATCGGTCGCAGCTGGATAGCTGCTGTGCTCCGATTCGGGATTGCTCAATTCAGAAAATTTCAAATGTGATCTACAGATTGAAATTTTCAAATTCTCAGAAAATGCACCTAGAATTCCCAGATTTTTACAACAGAGGATCGGTCGCAGCTGGATAGCTGCTGTGCTCCGATTCGGGATTGCTCAATTCAGAAAATTTCAAATGTGATCTACAGATTGAAATTTTCAAATTCTCAGAAAATGCACCTAGAATTCCCAGATTTTTACAACAGAGAGGATCGGTCGCAGCTGGATAGCTGCTGTGCTCCGATTCGGGATTGCTCAATTCAGAAAATTTCAAATGTGATCTACAGATTGAAATTTTCAAATTCTCAGAAAATGCACCTAGAATTCCCAGATTTTTACAACAGAGAGGATCGGTCGCAGCTGGATAGCTGCTGTGCTCCGATTCGGGATTGCTCAATTCAGAAAATTTCAAATGTGATCTACAGATTGAAATTTTCAAATTCTCAGAAAATGCACCTAGAATTCCCAGATTTTTACAACAGAGGATCGGCCGCAGCTGGATAGCTGCTGTGCTCCGATTCGGGATTGCTCAATTCAGAAAATTTCAAATGTGATCTACAGATTGAAATTTTCAAATTCTCAGAAAATGCACCTAGAATTCCCAGATTTTTACAACAGAGAGGATCGGTCGCAGCTGGATAGCTGCTGTGCTCCGATTCGGGATTGCTCAATTCAGAAAATTTCAAATGTGATCTACAGATTGAAATTTTCAAATTCTCAGAAAATGCACCTAGAATTCCCAGATTTTTACAACAGAGGATCGGTCGCAGCTGGATAGCTGCTGTGCTCCGATTCGGGATTGCTCAATTTAGAAAATTTCAAATGTGATCTACAGATTGAAATTTTCAAATTCTCAGAAAATGCACCTAGAATTCCCAGATTTTTACAACAGAGAGGATCGGTCGCAGCTGGATAGCTGCTGTGCTCCGATTCGGGATTGCTCAATTCAGAAACTTTCAAATGTGATCTACAGATTGAAATTTTCAAATTCTCAGAAAATGCACCTAGAATTCCCAGATTTTTACAACAGAGGATCGGTCGCAGCTGGATAGCTGCTGTGCTCCGATTCGGGATTGCTCAATTCAGAAAATTTCAAATGTGATCTACAGATTGAAATTTTCAAATTCTCAGAAAATGCACCTAGAATTCCCAGATTTTTACAACAGAGGATCGGTCGCAGCTGGATAGCTGCTGTGCTCCGATTCGGGATTGCTCAATTCAGAAAATTTCAAATGTGATCTACAGATTGAAATTTTCAAATTCTCAGAAAATGCACCTAGAATTCCCAGATTTTTACAACAGAGAGGATCGGTCGCAGCTGGATAGCTGCTGTGCTCCGATTCGGGATTGCTCAATTTAGAAAATTTCAAATGTGATCTACAGATTGAAATTTTCAAATTCTCAGAAAATGCACCTAGAATTCCCAGATTTTTACAACAGAGAGGATCGGTCGCAGCTGGATAGCTGCTGTGCTCCGATTCGGGATTGCTCAATTCAGAAAATTTCAAATGTGATCTACAGATTGAAATTTTCAAATTCTCAGAAAATGCACCTAGAATTCCCAGATTTTTACAACAGAGAGGATCGGTCGCAGCTGGATAGCTGCTGTGCTCCGATTCGGGATTGCTCAATTCAGAAAATTTCAAATGTGATCTACAGATTGAAATTTTCAAATTCTCAGAAAATGCACCTAGAATTCCCAGATTTTTACAACAGAGGATCGGTCGCAGCTGGATAGCTGCTGTGCTCCGATTCGGGATTGCTCAATTCAGAAAATTTCAAATGTGATCTACAGATTGAAATTTTCAAATTCTCAGAAAATGCACCTAGAATTCCCAGATTTTTACAACAGAGGATCGGTCGCAGCTGGATAGCTGCTGTGCTCCGATTCGGGATTGCTCAATTCAGAAACTTTCAAATGTGATCTACAGATTGAAATTTTCAAATTCTCAGAAAATGCACCTAGAATTCCCAGATTTTTACAACAGAGGATCGGTCGCAGCTGGATAGCTGCTGTGCTCCGATTCGGGATTGCTCAATTTAGAAAATTTCAAATGTGATCTACAGATTGAAATTTTCAAATTCTCAGAAAATGCACCTAGAATTCCCAGATTTTTACAACAGAGGATCGGTCGCAGCTGGATAGCTGCTGTGCTCCGATTCGGGATTGCTCAATTCAGAAACTTTCAAATGTGATCTACAGATTGAAATTTTCAAATTCTCAGAAAATGCACCTAGAATTCCCAGATTTTTACAACAGAGGATCGGTCGCAGCTGGATAGCTGCTGTGCTCCGATTCGGGATTGCTCAATTCAGAAAATTTCAAATGTGATCTACAGATTGAAATTTTCAAATTCTCAGAAAATGCACCTAGAATTCCCAGATTTTTACAACAGAGGATCGGTCGCAGCTGGATAGCTGCTGTGCTCCGATTCGGGATTGCTCAATTCAGAAAATTTCAAATGTGATCTACAGATTGAAATTTTCAAATTCTCAGAAAATGCACCTAGAATTCCCAGATTTTTACAACAGAGAGGATCGGTCGCAGCTGGATAGCTGCTGTGCTCCGATTCGGGATTGCTCAATTCAGAAAATTTCAAATGTGATCTACAGATTGAAATTTTCAAATTCTCAGAAAATGCACCTAGAATTCCCAGATTTTTACAACAGAGAGGATCGGTCGCAGCTGGATAGCTGCTGTGCTCCGATTCGGGATTGCTCAATTCAGAAAATTTCAAATGTGATCTACAGATTGAAATTTTCAAATTCTCAGAAAATGCACCTAGAATTCCCAGATTTTTACAACAGAGGATCGGTCGCAGCTGGATAGCTGCTGTGCTCCGATTCGGGATTGCTCAATTCAGAAAATTTCAAATGTGATCTACAGATTGAAATTTTCAAATTCTCAGAAAATGCACCTAGAATTCCCAGATTTTTACAACAGAGGATCGGTCGCAGCTGGATAGCTGCTGTGCTCCGATTCGGGATTGCTCAATTCAGAAACTTTCAAATGTGATCTACAGATTGAAATTTTCAAATTCTCAGAAAATGCAGCTAGAATGCCCAGATTCTTACAACAGAGAGGATCGGACGGAGGAGGATAGCAGCTGTGCTCCGATCCGGGATTGGTCAATTTAGAAAATTTCAAAGGTGATCTACAGATTGAAATTTTCAAATTCTCAGAAAATGCACCTAGAATTCCCAGATTTTTACAACAGAGAGGATCGGTCGCAGCTGGATAGCTGCTGTGCTCCGATTCGGGATTGCTCAATTCAGAAAATTTCAAATGTGATCTACAGATTGAAATTTTCAAATTCTCAGAAAATGCACCTAGAATTCCCAGATTTTTACAACAGAGAGGATCGGTCGCAGCTGGATAGCTGCTGTGCTCCGATTCGGGATTGCTCAATTCAGAAAATTTCAAATGTGATCTACAGATTGAAATTTTCAAATTCTCAGAAAATGCACCTAGAATTCCCAGATTTTTACAACAGAGGATCGGTCGCAGCTGGATAGCTGCTGTGCTCCGATTCGGGATTGCTCAATTCAGAAAATTTCAAATGTGATCTACAGATTGAAATTTTCAAATTCTCAGAAAATGCACCTAGAATTCCCAGATTTTTACAACAGAGAGGATCGGTCGCAGCTGGATAGCTGCTGTGCTCCGATTCGGGATTGCTCAATTCAGAAACTTTCAAATGTGATCTACAGATTGAAATTTTCAAATTCTCAGAAAATGCACCTAGAATTCCCAGATTTTTACAACAGAGGATCGGTCGCAGCTGGATAGCTGCTGTGCTCCGATTCGGGATTGCTCAATTCAGAAAATTTCAAATGTGATCTACAGATTGAAATTTTCAAATTCTCAGAAAATGCACCTAGAATTCCCAGATTTTTACAACAGAGAGGATCGGTCGCAGCTGGATAGCTGCTGTGCTCCGATTCGGGATTGCTCAATTCAGAAAATTTCAAATGTGATCTACAGATTGAAATTTTCAAATTCTCAGAAAATGCACCTAGAATTCCCAGATTTTTACAACAGAGAGGATCGGTCGCAGCTGGATAGCTGCTGTGCTCCGATTCGGGATTGCTCAATTTAGAAAATTTCAAATGTGATCTACAGATTGAAATTTTCAAATTCTCAGAAAATGCACCTAGAATTCCCAGATTTTTACAACAGAGAGGATCGGTCGCAGCTGGATAGCTGCTGTGCTCCGATTCGGGATTGCTCAATTCAGAAACTTTCAAATGTGATCTACAGATTGAAATTTTCAAATTCTCAGAAAATGCACCTAGAATTCCCAGATTTTTACAACAGAGGATCGGTCGCAGCTGGATAGCTGCTGTGCTCCGACTCGGGACTGCTCAATTCAGAAAATTTCAAATGTGATCTACAGATTGAAATTTTCAAATTCTCAGAAAATGCACCTAGAATTCCCAGATTTTTACAACAGAGGATCGGTCGCAGCTGGATAGCTGCTGTGCTCCGATTCGGGATTGCTCAATTCAGAAAATTTCAAATGTGATCTACAGATTGAAATTTTCAAATTCTCAGAAAATGCACCTAGAATTCCCAGATTTTTACAACAGAGAGGATCGGTCGCAGCTGGATAGCTGCTGTGCTCCGATTCGGGATTGCTCAATTCAGAAAATTTCAAATGTGATCTACAGATTGAAATTTTCAAATTCTCAGAAAATGCACCTAGAATTCCCAGATTTTTACAACAGAGAGGATCGGTCGCAGCTGGATAGCTGCTGTGCTCCGATTCGGGATTGCTCAATTCAGAAAATTTCAAATGTGATCTACAGATTGAAATTTTCAAATTCTCAGAAAATGCACCTAGAATTCCCAGATTTTTACAACAGAGGATCGGTCGCAGCTGGATAGCTGCTGTGCTCCGATTCGGGATTGCTCAATTTAGAAAATTTCAAATGTGATCTACAGATTGAAATTTTCAAATTCTCAGAAAATGCACCTAGAATTCCCAGATTTTTACAACAGAGAGGATCGGTCGCAGCTGGATAGCTGCTGTGCTCCGATTCGGGATTGCTCAATTCAGAAAATTTCAAATGTGATCTACAGATTGAAATTTTCAAATTCTCAGAAAATGCACCTAGAATTCCCAGATTTTTACAACAGAGGATCGGTCGCAGCTGGATAGCTGCTGTGCTCCGATTCGGGATTGCTCAATTTAGAAAATTTCAAATGTGATCTACAGATTGAAATTTTCAAATTCTCAGAAAATGCACCTAGAATTCCCAGATTTTTACAACAGAGAGGATCGGTCGCAGCTGGATAGCTGCTGTGCTCCGATTCGGGATTGCTCAATTCAGAAAATTTCAAATGTGATCTACAGATTGAAATTTTCAAATTCTCAGAAAATGCACCTAGAATTCCCAGATTTTTACAACAGAGGATCGGTCGCAGCTGGATAGCTGCTGTGCTCCGATTCGGGATTGCTCAATTTAGAAAATTTCAAATGTGATCTACAGATTGAAATTTTCAAATTCTCAGAAAATGCACCTAGAATTCCCAGATTTTTACAACAGAGGATCGGTCGCAGCTGGATAGCTGCTGTGCTCCGATTCGGGATTGCTCAATTCAGAAAATTTCAAATGTGATCTACAGATTGAAATTTTCAAATTCTCAGAAAATGCACCTAGAATTCCCAGATTTTTACAACAGAGGATCGGTCGCAGCTAGATAGCTGCTGTGCTCTGATTCGGGATTGCTCAATTCAGAAAATTTCAAATGTGATCTACAGATTGAAATTTTCAAATTCTCAGAAAATGCACCTAGAATTCCCAGATTTTTACAACAGAGGATCGGTCGCAGCTGGATAGCTGCTGTGCTCTGATTCGGGATTGCTCAATTCAGAAAATTTCAAATGTGATCTACAGATTGAAATTTTCAAATTCTCAGAAAATGCACCTAGAATTCCCAGATTTTTACAACAGAGGATCGGTCGCAGCTGGATAGCTGCTGTGCTCCGATTCGGGATTGCTCAATTCAGAAAATTTCAAATGTGATCTACAGATTGAAATTTTCAAATTCTCAGAAAATGCACCTAGAATTCCCAGATTTTTACAACAGAGGATCGGTCGCAGCTGGATAGCTGCTGTGCTCCGATTCGGGATTGCTCAATTCAGAAAATTTCAAATGTGATCTACAGATTGAAATTTTCAAATTCTCAGAAAATGCACCTAGAATTCCCAGATTTTTACAACAGAGGATCGATCGCAGCTGGATAGCTGCTGTGCTCCGATTCGGGATTGCTCAATTCAGAAAATTTCAAATGTGATCTACAGATTGAAATTTTCAAATTCTCAGAAAATGCACCTAGAATTCCCAGATTTTTACAACAGAGGATCGGTCGCAGCTGGATAGCTGCTGTGCTCCGATTCGGGATTGCTCAATTCAGAAAATTTCAAATGTGATCTACAGATTGAAATTTTCAAATTCTCAGAAAATGCACCTAGAATTCCCAGATTTTTACAACAGAGGATCGGTCGCAGCTGGATAGCTGCTGTGCTCCGATTCGGGATTGCTCAATTTAGAAAATTTCAAATGTGATCTACAGATTGAAATTTTCAAATTCTCAGAAAATGCACCTAGAATTCCCAGATTTTTACAACAGAGGATCGGTCGCAGCTGGATAGCTGCTGTGCTCCGATTCGGGATTGCTCAATTCAGAAACTTTCAAATGTGATCTACAGATTGAAATTTTCAAATTCTCAGAAAAATGCACCTAGAATTCCCAGATTTTTACAACAGAGGATCGGTCGCAGCTGGATAGCTGCTGTGCTCTGATTCGGGATTGCTCAATTCAGAAAATTTCAAATGTGATCTACAGATTGAAATTTTCAAATTCTCAGAAAATGCACCTAGAATTCCCAGATTTTTACAACAGAGAGGGATCGGTCGCAGCTGGATAGCTGCTGTGCTCCGATTCGGGATTGCTCAATTCAGAAACTTTCAAATGTGATCTACAGATTGAAATTTTCAAATTCTCAGAAAATGCACCTAGAATTCCCAGATTTTTACAACAGAGGATCGGTCGCAGCTGGATAGCTGCTGTGCTCCGATTCGGGATTGCTCAATTCAGAAAATTTCAAATGTGATCTACAGATTGAAATTTTCAAATTCTCAGAAAATGCACCTAGAATTCCCAGATTTTTACAACAGAGAGGATCGGTCGCAGCTGGATAGCTGCTGTGCTCCGATTCGGGATTGCTCAATTCAGAAAATTTCAAATGTGATCTACAGATTGAAATTTTCAAATTCTTAGAAAATGCACCTAGAATTCCCAGATTTTTACAACAGAGAGGGATCGGTCGCAGCTGGATAGCTGCTGTGCTCCGATTCGGGATTGCTCAATTCAGAAAATTTCAACTGTGATCTACAGATTGAAATTTTCAAATTCTCAGAAAATGCACCTAGAATTCCCAGATTTTTACAACAGAGGATCGGTCGCAGCTGGATAGCTGCTGTGCTCCGATTCGGGATTGCTCAATTTAGAAAATTTCAAATGTGATCTACAGATTGAAATTTTCAAATTCTCAGAAAATGCACCTAGAATTCCCAGATTTTTACAACAGAGGATCGGTCGCAGCTGGATAGCTGCTGTGCTCCGATTCGGGATTGCTCAATTCAGAAAATTTCAAATGTGATCTACAGATTGAAATTTTCAAATTCTCAGAAAAGGCACCTAGAATTCCCAGATTTTTACAACAGAGGATCGGTCGCAGCTGGATAGCTGCTGTGCTCCGATTCGGGATTGCTCAATTCAGAAAATTTCAAATGTGATCTACAGATTGAAATTTTCAAATTCTCAGAAAATGCACCTAGAATTCCCAGATTTTTACAACAGAGGATCGGTCGCAGCTGGATAGCTGCTGTGCTCCGATTCGGGATTGCTCAATTTAGAAAATTTCAAATGTGATCTACAGATTGAAATTTTCAAATTCTCAGAAAATGCACCTAGAATTCCCAGATTTTTACAACAGAGAGGATCGGTCGCAGCTGGATAGCTGCTGTGCTCCGATTCGGGATTGCTCAATTCAGAAAATTTCAAATGTGATCTACAGATTGAAATTTTCAAATTCTCAGAAAATGCACCTAGAATTCCCAGATTTTTACAACAGAGGATCGGTCGCAGCTGGATAGCTGCTGTGCTCCGATTCGGGATTGCTCAATTCAGAAAATTTCAAATGTGATCTACAGATTGAAATTTTCAAATTCTCAGAAAATGCACCTAGAATTCCCAGATTTTTACAACAGAGAGGATCGGTCGCAGCTGGATAGCTGCTGTGCTCCGATTCGGGATTGCTCAATTCAGAAAATTTCAAATGTGATCTACAGATTGAAATTTTCAAATTCTCAGAAAATGCACCTAGAATTCCCAGATTTTTACAACAGAGGATCGGTCGCAGCTGGATAGCTGCTGTGCTCCGATTCGGGATTGCTCAATTCAGAAAATTTCAAATGTGATCTACAGATTGAAATTTTCAAATTCTCAGAAAATGCACCTAGAATTCCCAGATTTTTACAACAGAGAGGATCGGTCGCAGCTGGATAGCTGCTGTGCTCCGATTCGGGATTGCTCAATTCAGAAAATTTCAAATGTGATCTACAGATTGAAATTTTCAAATTCTCAGAAAATGCACCTAGAATTCCCAGATTTTTACAACAGAGAGGATCGGTCGCAGCTGGATAGCTGCTGTGCTCCGATTCGGGATTGCTCAATTTAGAAAATTTCAAATGTGATCTACAGATTGAAATTTTCAAATTCTCAGAAAATGCACCTAGAATTCCCAGATTTTTACAACAGAGGATCGGTCGCAGCTGGATAGCTGCTGTGCTCCGATTCGGGATTGCTCAATTCAGAAACTTTCAAATGTGATCTACAGATTGAAATTTTCAAATTCTCAGAAAATGCACCTAGAATTCCCAGATTTTTACAACAGAGAGGATCGGTCGCAGCTGGATAGCTGCTGTGCTCCGATTCGATTGCTCAATTCAGAAAATTTCAAATGTGATCTACAGATTGAAATTTTCAAATTCTCAGAAAATGCACCTAGAATTCCCAGATTTTTACAACAGAGGATCGGTCGCAGCTGGATAGCTGCTGTGCTCCGATTCGGGATTGCTCAATTCAGAAAATTTCAAATGTGATCTACAGATTGAAATTTTCAAATTCTCAGAAAATGCACCTAGAATTCCCAGATTTTTACAACAGAGGATCGGTCGCAGCTGGATAGCTGCTGTGCTCCGATTCGGGATTGCTCAATTCAGAAAATTTCAAATGTGATCTACAGATTGAAATTTTCAAATTCTCAGAAAATGCACCTAGAATTCCCAGATTTTTACAACAGAGGATCGGTCGCAGCTGGATAGCTGCTGTGCTCCGATTCGGGATTGCTCAATTCAGAAAATTTCAAATGTGATCTACAGATTGAAATTTTCAAATTCTCAGAAAATGCACCTAGAATTCCCAGATTTTTACAACAGAGGATCGGTCGCAGCTGGATAGCTGCTGTGCTCCGATTCGGGATTGCTCAATTCAGAAAATTTCAAATGTGATCTACAGATTGAAATTTTCAAATTCTCAGAAAATGCACCTAGAATTCCCAGATTTTTACAACAGAGGATCGGTCGCAGCTGGATAGCTGCTGTGCTCCGATTCGGGATTGCTCAATTTAGAAAATTTCAAATGTGATCTACAGATTGAAATTTTCAAATTCTCAGAAAATGCACCTAGAATTCCCAGATTTTTACAACAGAGAGGATCGGTCGCAGCTGGATAGCTGCTGTGCTCCGATTCGGGATTGCTCAATTCAGAAAATTTCAAATGTGATCTACAGATTGAAATTTTCAAATTCTCAGAAAATGCACCTAGAATTCCCAGATTTTTACAACAGAGGATCGGTCGCAGCTGGATAGCTGCTGTGCTCCGATTCGGGATTGCTCAATTTAGAAAATTTCAAATGTGATCTACAGATTGAAATTTTCAAATTCTCAGAAAATGCACCTAGAATTCCCAGATTTTTACAACAGAGGATCGGTCGCAGCTGGAGAGCTGCTGTGCTCTGATTCGGGATTGGTCAATTCAGAAAATTCCAAATGTGATCAACAGATTGAAATTTTCAAATTCTCAGAAAATGCACCTAGAATTCCCAGATTTTTACAACAGAGAGGATCGGTCGCAGCTGGATAGCTGCTGTGCTCCGATTCGGGATTGCTCAATTTAGAAAATTTCAAATGTGATCTACAGATTGAAATTTTCAAATTCTCAGAAAATGCACCTAGAATTCCCAGATTTTTACAACAGAGGATCGGTCGCAGCTGGATAGCTGCTGTGCTCCGATTCGGGATTGCTCAATTCAGAAAATTTCAAATGTGATCTACAGATTGAAATTTTCAAATTCTCAGAAAATGCACCTAGAATTCCCAGATTTTTACAACAGAGAGGATCGGTCGCAGCTGGATAGCTGCTGTGCTCCGATTCGGGATTGCTCAATTCAGAAACTTTCAAATGTGATCTACAGATTGAAATTTTCAAATTCTCAGAAAATGCACCTAGAATTCCCAGATTTTTACAACAGAGGATCGGTCGCAGCTGGATAGCTGCTGTGCTCCGATTCGGGATTGCTCAATTTAGAAAATTCCAAATGTGATCTACAGATTGAAATTTTCAAATTCTCAGAAAATGCACCTAGAATTCCCAGATTTTTACAACAGAGAGGATCGGTCGCAGCTGGATAGCTGCTGTGCTCCGATTCGGGATTGCTCAATTCAGATAATTTCAAATGTGATCTACAGATTGAAATTTTCAAATTCTCAGAAAATGCACCTAGAATTCCCAGATTTTTACAACAGAGAGGGATCGGTCGCAGCTGGATAGCTGCTGTGCTCCGATTCGGGATTGCTCAATTCAGAAACTTTCAAATGTGATCTACAGATTGAAATTTTCAAATTCTCAGAAAATGCACCTAGAATTCCCAGATTTTTACAACAGAGGATCGGTCGCAGCTGGATAGCTGCTGTGCTCCGATTCGGGATTGCTCAATTCAGAAAATTTCAAATGTGATCTACAGATTGAAATTTTCAAATTCTCAGAAAATGCACCTAGAATTCCCAGATTTTTACAACAGAGGATCGGTCGCAGCTGGATAGCTGCTGTGCTCCGATTCGGGATTGCTCAATTCAGAAAATTTCAAATGTGATCTACAGATTGAAATTTTCAAATTCTCAGAAAATGCACCTAGAATTCCCAGATTTTTACAACAGAGAGGATCGGTCGCAGCTGGATAGCTGCTGTGCTCCGATTCGGGATTGCTCAATTCAGAAAATTTCAAATGTGATCTACAGATTGAAATTTTCAAATTCTCAGAAAATGCACCTAGACTTCCCAGATTTTTACAACAGAGGATCGGTCGCAGCTGGATAGCTGCTGTGCTCCGATTCGGGATTGCTCAATTCAGAAAATTTCAAATGTGATCTACAGATTGAAATTTTCAAATTCTCAGAAAATGCACCTAGAATTCCCAGATTTTTTACAACAGAGGATCGGTCGCAGCTGGATAGCTGCTGTGCTCCGATTCGGGATTGCTCAATTCAGAAAATTTCAAATGTGATCTACAGATTGAAATTTTCAAATTCTCAGAAAATGCACCTAGAATTCCCAGATTTTTACAACAGAGAGGATCGGTCGCAGCTGGATAGCTGCTGTGCTCCGATTCGGGATTGCTCAATTTAGAAAATTTCAAATGTGATCTACAGATTGAAATTTTCAAATTCTCAGAAAATGCACCTAGAATTCCCAGATTTTTACAACAGAGGATCGGTCGCAGCTGGATAGCTGCTGTGCTCCGATTCGGGATTGCTCAATTTAGAAAATTTCAAATGTGATCTACAGATTGAAATTTTCAAATTCTCAGAAAATGCACCTAGAATTCCCAGATTTTTACAACAGAGGATCGGTCGCAGCTGGATAGCTGCTGTGCTCCGATTCGGGATTGCTCAATTCAGAAAATTTCAAATGTGATCTACAGATTGAAATTTTCAAATTCTCAGAAAATGCACCTAGAATTCCCAGATTTTTACAACAGAGGATCGGTCGCAGCTGGATAGCTGCTGTGCTCCGATTCGGGATTGCTCAATTCAGAAACTTTCAAATGTGATCTACAGATTGAAATTTTCAAATTCTCAGAAAATGCACCTAGAATTCCCAGATTTTTACAACAGAGGATCGGTCGCAGCTGGATAGCTGCTGTGCTCCGATTCGGGATTGCTCAATTTAGAAAATTTCAAATGTGATCTACAGATTGAAATTTTCAAATTCTCAGAAAATGCACCTAGAATTCCCAGATTTTTTACAAGAGAGGATCGGTCGCAGCTGGATAGCTGCTGTGCTCCGATTCGGGATTGCTCAATTCAGAAAATTCCAAATGTGATCTACAGATTGAAATTTTCAAATTCTCAGAAAATGCACCTAGAATTCCCAGATTTTTACAACAGAGGATCGGTCGCAGCTGGATAGCTGCTGTGCTCCGATTCGGGATTGCTCAATTCAGAAAATTTCAAATGTGATCTACAGATTGAAATTTTCAAATTCTCAGAAAAATGGACCTACATTTCCAAGATTTTTCCAACAGAGGATCGGTCGCAGCTGGATAGCTGCTGTGCTCCGATTCGGGATTGCTCAATTCAGAAAATTTCAAATGTGATCTACAGATTGAAATTTTCAAATTCTCAGAAAATGCACCTAGAATTCCCAGATTTTTACAACAGAGGATCGGTCGCAGCTGGATAGCTGCTGTGCTCCGATTCGGGATTGCTCAATTCAGAAAATTTCAAATGTGATCTACAGATTGAAATTTTCAAATTCTCAGAAAATGCACCTAGAATTCCCAGATTTTTACAACAGAGGATCGGTCGCAGCTGGATAGCTGCTGTGCTCCGATTCGGGATTGCTCAATTCAGAAAATTTCAAATGTGATCTACAGATTGAAATTTTCAAATTCTCAGAAAATGCACCTAGAATTCCCAGATTTTTACAACAGAGGATCGGTCGCAGCTGGATAGCTGCTGTGCTCCGATTCGGGATTGCTCAATTTAGAAAATTTCAAATGTGATCTACAGATTGAAATTTTCAAATTCTCAGAAAATGCACCTAGAATTCCCAGATTTTTACAACAGAGGATCGGTCGCAGCTGGATAGCTGCTGTGCTCCGATTCGGGATTGCTCAATTCAGAAAATTTCAAATGTGATCTACAGATTGAAATTTTCAAATTCTCAGAAAATGCACCTAGAATTCCCAGATTTTTACAACAGAGAGGATCGGTCGCAGCTGGATAGCTGCTGTGCTCCGATTCGGGATTGCTCAATTCAGAAAATTTCAAATGTGATCTACAGATTGAAATTTTCAAATTCTCAGAAAATGCACCTAGAATTCCCAGATTTTTACAACAGAGAGGATCGGTCGCAGCTGGATAGCTGCTGTGCTCCGATTCGGGATTGCTCAATTCAGAAACTTTCAAATGTGATCTACAGATTGAAATTTTCAAATTCTCAGAAAATGCACCTAGAATTCCCAGATTTTTACAACAGAGGATCGGTCGCAGCTGGATAGCTGCTGTGCTCCGATTCGGGATTGCTCAATTTAGAAAATTTCAAATGTGATCTACAGATTGAAATTTTCAAATTCTCAGAAAATGCACCTAGAATTCCCAGATTTTTACAACAGAGAGGATCGGTCGCAGCTGGATAGCTGCTGTGCTCCGATTCGGGATTGCTCAATTCAGAAAATTTCAAATGTGATCTACAGATTGAAATTTTCAAATTCTCAGAAAATGCACCTAGAATTCCCAGATTTTTACAACAGAGGATCGGTCGCAGCTGGATAGCTGCTGTGCTCCGATTCGGGATTGCTCAATTCAGAAAATTTCAAATGTGATCTACAGATTGAAATTTTCAAATTCTCAGAAAATGCACCTAGAATTCCCAGATTTTTACAACAGAGGATCGGTCGCAGCTGGATAGCTGCTGTGCTCCGATTCGGGATTGCTCAATTTAGAAAATTTCAAATGTGATCTACAGATTGAAATTTTCAAATTCTCAGAAAATGCACCTAGAATTCCCAGATTTTTACAACAGAGGATCGGTCGCAGCTGGATAGCTGCTGTGCTCCGATTCGGGATTGCTCAATTCAGAAACTTTCAAATGTGATCTACAGATTGAAATTTTCAAATTCTCAGAAAATGCACCTAGAATTCCCAGATTTTTACAACAGAGGATCGGTCGCAGCTGGATAGCTGCTGTGCTCCGATTCGGGATTGCTCAATTTAGAAAATTTCAAATGTGATCTACAGATTGAAATTTTCAAATTCTCAGAAAATGCACCTAGAATTCCCAGATTTTTACAACAGAGGATCGGTCGCAGCTGGATAGCTGCTGTGCTCCGATTCGGGATTGCTCAATTCAGAAAATTTCAAATGTGATCTACAGATTGAAATTTTCAAATTCTCAGAAAATGCACCTAGAATTCCCAGATTTTTACAACAGAGAGGATCGGTCGCAGCTGGATAGCTGCTGTGCTCCGATTCGGGATTGCTCAATTCAGAAAATTTCAAATGTGATCTACAGATTGAAATTTTCAAATTCTCAGAAAATGCACCTAGAATTCCCAGATTTTTACAACAGAGGATCGGTCGCAGCTGGATAGCTGCTGTGCTCCGATTCGGGATTGCTCAATTCAGAAAATTTCAAATGTGATCTACAGATTGAAATTTTCAAATTCTCAGAAAATGCACCTAGAATTCCCAGATTTTTACAACAGAGGATCGGTCGCAGCTGGATAGCTGCTGTGCTCCGATTCGGGACTGCTCAATTCAGAAAATTTCAAATGTGATCTACAGATTGAAATTTTCAAATTCTCAGAAAATGCACCTAGAATTCCCAGATTTTTACAACAGAGAGGATCGGTCGCAGCTGGATAGCTGCTGTGCTCCGATTCGGGATTGCTCAATTTAGAAAATTTCAAATGTGATCTACAGATTGAAATTTTCAAATTCTCAGAAAATGCACCTAGAATTCCCAGATTTTTACAACAGAGAGGATCGGTCGCAGCTGGATAGCTGCTGTGCTCCGATTCGGGATTGCTCAATTTAGAAAATTTCAAATGTGATCTACAGATTGAAATTTTCAAATTCTCAGAAAATGCACCTAGAATTCCCAGATTTTTACAACAGAGAGGATCGGTCGCAGCTGGATAGCTGCTGTGCTCCGATTCGGGATTGCTCAATTCAGAAAATTTCAAATGTGATCTACAGATTGAAATTTTCAAATTCTCAGAAAATGCACCTAGAATTCCCAGATTTTTACAACAGAGGATCGGTCGCAGCTGGATAGCTGCTGTGCTCCGATTCGGGATTGCTCAATTCAGAAACTTTCAAATGTGATCTACAGATTGAAATTTTCAAATTCTCAGAAAATGCACCTAGAATTCCCAGATTTTTACAACAGAGGATCGGTCGCAGCTGGATAGCTGCTGTGCTCCGATTCGGGATTGCTCAATTTAGAAAATTTCAAATGTGATCTACAGATTGAAATTTTCAAATTCTCAGAAAATGCACCTAGAATTCCCAGATTTTTACAACAGAGGATCGGTCGCAGCTGGATAGCTGCTGTGCTCCGATTCGGGATTGCTCAATTCAGAAAATTTCAAATGTGATCTACAGATTGAAATTTTCAAATTCTCAGAAAATGCACCTAGAATTCCCAGATTTTTACAACAGAGGATCGGTCGCAGCTGGATAGCTGCTGTGCTCCGATTCGGGATTGCTCAATTCAGAAAATTTCAAATGTGATCTACAGATTGAAATTTTCAAATTCTCAGAAAATGCACCTAGAATTCCCAGATTTTTACAACAGAGGATCGGTCGCAGCTGGATAGCTGCTGTGCTCCGATTCGGGATTGCTCAATTCAGAAAATTTCAAATGTGATCTACAGATTGAAATTTTCAAATTCTCAGAAAATGCACCTAGAATTCCCAGATTTTTACAACAGAGGATCGGTCGCAGCTGGATAGCTGCTGTGCTCCGATTCGGGATTGCTCAATTCAGAAAATTTCAAATGTGATCTACAGATTGAAATTTTCAAATTCTCAGAAAATGCACCTAGAATTCCCAGATTTTTACAACAGAGAGGATCGGTCGCAGCTGGATAGCTGCTGTGCTCCGATTCGGGATTGCTCAATTCAGAAAATTTCAAATGTGATCTACAGATTGAAATTTTCAAATTCTCAGAAAATGCACCTAGAATTCCCAGATTTTTACAACAGAGGATCGGTCGCAGCTGGATAGCTGCTGTGCTCCGATTCGGGATTGCTCAATTTAGAAAATTTCAAATGTGATCTACAGATTGAAATTTTCAAATTCTCAGAAAATGCACCTAGAATTCCCAGATTTTTACAACAGAGGATCGGTCGCAGCTGGATAGCTGCTGTGCTCCGATTCGGGATTGCTCAATTTAGAAAATTTCAAATGTGATCTACAGATTGAAATTTTCAAATTCTCAGAAAATGCACCTAGAATTCCCAGATTTTTACAACAGAGGATCGGTCGCAGCTGGATAGCTGCTGTGCTCCGATTCGGGATTGCTCAATTTAGAAAATTTCAAATGTGATCTACAGATTGAAATTTTCAAATTCTCAGAAAATGCACCTAGAATTCCCAGATTTTTACAACAGAGGATCGGTCGCAGCTGGATAGCTGCTGTGCTCCGATTCGGGATTGCTCAATTCAGAAAATTTCAAATGTGATCTACAGATTGAAATTTTCAAATTCTCAGAAAATGCACCTAGAATTCCCAGATTTTTACAACAGAGGATCGGTCGCAGCTGGATAGCTGCTGTGCTCCGATTCGGGATTGCTCAATTTAGAAAATTTCAAATGTGATCTACAGATTGAAATTTTCAAATTCTCAGAAAATGCACCTAGAATTCCCAGATTTTTACAACAGAGGATCGGTCGCAGCTGGATACCTGCTGTGCTCCGATTCGATTGCTCAATTTAGAAAATTTCAAATGTGTTCTGCAGATTGAAATTTTCAAATTCTCAGAGAATGCACCTAGAATTCCCAGATTTTTACAACAGAGGATCGGTCGCAGCTGGATAGCTGCTGTGCTCCGATTCGGGATTGCTCAATTTAGAAAATTTCAAATGTGATCTACAGATTGAAATTTTCAAATTCTCAGAAAATGCACCTAGAATTCCCAGATTTTTACAACAGAGGATCGGTCGCAGCTGGATAGCTGCTGTGCTCCGATTCGGGATTGCTCAATTCAGAAAATTTCAAATGTGATCTACAGATTGAAATTTTCAAATTCTCAGAAAATGCACCTAGAATTCCCAGATTTTTACAACAGAGGATCGGTCGCAGCTGGATAGCTGCTGTGCTCGGATTCGGGATTGCTCAATTTAGAAAATTTCAAATGTGATCTACAGATTGAAATTTTCAAATTCTCAGAAAATGCACCTAGAATTCCCAGATTTTTACAACAGAGGATCGGTCGCAGCTGGATAGCTGCTGTGCTCCGATTCGGGATTGCTCAATTTAGAAAATTTCAAATGTGATCTACAGATTGAAATTTTCAAATTCTCAGAAAATGCACCTAGAATTCCCAGATTTTTACAACAGAGGATCGGTCGCAGCTGGATAGCTGCTGTGCTCCGATTCGGGATTGCTCAATTTAGAAAATTTCAAATGTGATCTACAGATTGAAATTTTCAAATTCTCAGAAAATGCACCTAGAATTCCCAGATTTTTTACAACAGAGGATCGGTCGCAGCTGGATAGCTGCTGTGCTCCGATTCGGGATTGCTCAATTTAGAAAATTTCAAATGTGATCTACAGATTGAAATTTTCAAATTCTCAGAAAATGCACCTAGAATTCCCAGATTTTTACAACAGAGGATCGGTCGCAGCTGGATAGCTGCTGTGCTCCGATTCGGGATTGCTCAATTCAGAAACTTTCAAATGTGATCTACAGATTGAAATTTTCAAATTCTCAGAAAATGCACCTAGAATTCCCAGATTTTTACAACAGAGGATCGGTCGCAGCTGGATAGCTGCTGTGCTCCGATTCGGGATTGCTCAATTTAGAAAATTTCAAATGTGATCTACAGATTGAAATTTTCAAATTCTCAGAAAATGCACCTAGAATTCCCAGATTTTTACAACAGAGAGGATCGGTCGCAGCTGGATAGCTGCTGTGCTCCGATTCGGGATTGCTCAATTCAGAAAATTTCAAATGTGATCTACAGATTGAAATTTTCAAATTCTCAGAAAATGCACCTAGAATTCCCAGATTTTTACAACAGAGAGGATCGGTCGCAGCTGGATAGCTGCTGTGCTCCGATTCGGGATTGCTCAATTCAGAAAATTTCAAATGTGATCTACAGATTGAAATTTTCAAATTCTCAGAAAATGCACCTAGAATTCCCAGATTTTTACAACAGAGGATCGGTCGCAGCTGGATAGCTGCTGTGCTCCGATTCGGGATTGCTCAATTCAGAAAATTTCAAATGTGATCTACAGATTGAAATTTTCAAATTCTCAGAAAATGCACCTAGAATTCCCAGATTTTTACAACAGAGGATCGGTCGCAGCTGGATAGCTGCTGTGCTCCGATTCGGGATTGCTCAATTCAGAAAATTTCAAATGTGATCTACAGATTGAAATTTTCAAATTCTCAGAAAATGCACCTAGAATTCCCAGATTTTTACAACAGAGGATCGGTCGCAGCTGGATAGCTGCTGTGCTCCGATTCGGGATTGCTCAATTTAGAAAATTTCAAATGTGATCTACAGATTGAAATTTTCAAATTCTCAGAAAATGCACCTAGAATTCCCAGATTTTTACAACAGAGGATCGGTCGCAGCTGGATAGCTGCTGTGCTCCGATTCGGGATTGCTCAATTCAGAAAATTTCAAATGTGATCTACAGATTGAAATTTTCAAATTCTCAGAAAATGCACCTAGAATTCCCAGATTTTTACAACAGAGGATCGGTCGCAGCTGGATAGCTGCTGTGCTCCGATTCGGGATTGCTCAATTTAGAAAATTTCAAATGTGATCTACAGATTGAAATTTTCAAATTCTCAGAAAATGCACCTAGAATTCCCAGATTTTACAACAGAGGATCGGTCGCAGCTGGATAGCTGCTGTGCTCTGATTCGGGATTGCTCAATTTAGAAAATTTCAAATGTGATCTACAGATTGAAATTTTCAAATTCTCAGAAAATGCACCTAGAATTCCCAGATTTTTACAACAGAGGATCGGTCGCAGCTGGATAGCTGCTGTGCTCCGATTCGGGATTGCTCAATTCAGAAAATTTCAAATGTGATCTACAGATTGAAATTTTCAAATTCTCAGAAAATGCACCTAGAATTCCCAGATTTTTACAACAGAGGATCGGTCGCAGCTGGATAGCTGCTGTGCTCCGATTCGGGATTGCTCAATTTAGAAAATTTCAAATGTGATCTACAGATTGAAATTTTCAAATTCTCAGAAAATGCACCTAGAATTCCCAGATTTTTACAACAGAGAGGATCGGTCGCAGCTGGATAGCTGCTGTGCTCCGATTCGGGATTGCTCAATTCAGAAACTTTCAAATGTGATCTACAGATTGAAATTTTCAAATTCTCAGAAAATGCACCTAGAATTCCCAGATTTTTACAACAGAGGATCGGTCGCAGCTGGATAGCTGCTGTGCTCCGATTCGGGATTGCTCAATTTAGAAAATTTCAAATGTGATCTACAGATTAAAATTTTCAAATTCTCAGAAAATGCACCTAGAATTCCCAGATTTTTACAACAGAGGATCGGTCGCAGCTGGATAGCTGCTGTGCTCCGATTCGGGATTGCTCAATTCAGAAAATTTCAAATGTGATCTACAGATTGAAATTTTCAAATTCTCAGAAAATGCACCTAGAATTCCCAGATTTTTACAACAGAGGATCGGTCGCAGCTGGATAGCTGCTGTGCTCCGATTCGGGATTGCTCAAGTCAGAAAATTTCAAATGTGATCTACAGAATGAAATTTTCAAAATCTCAGGAAATCCACCTAGAAGTCCCAGATTTTTACAACAGAGGATCGGTCGCAGCTGGATAGCTGCTGTGCTCTGATTCGGGATTGCTCAATTTAGAAAATTTCAAATGTGATCTACAGATTGAAATTTTCAAATTCTCAGAAAATGCACCTAGAATTCCCAGATTTTTACAACAGAGGATCGGTCGCAGCTGGATAGCTGCTGTGCTCCGATTCGGGATTGCTCAATTCAGAAACTTTCAAATGTGATCTACAGATTGAAATTTTCAAATTCTCAGAAAATGCACCTAGAATTCCCAGATTTTTACAACAGAGAGGATCGGTCGCAGCTGGATAGCTGCTGTGCTCCGATTCGGGATTGCTCAATTCAGAAAATTTCAAATGTGATCTACAGATTGAAATTTTCAAATTCTCAGAAAAATGCACCTAGAATTCCCAGATTTTTACAACAGAGGATCGGTCGCAGCTGGATAGCTGCTGTGCTCCGATTCGGGATTGCTCAATTTAGAAAATTTCAAATGTGATCTACAGATTGAAATTTTCAAATTCTCAGAAAAATGCACCTAGAATTCCCAGATTTTTACAACAGAGGATCGGTCGCAGCTGGATAGCTGCTGTGCTCCGATTCGGGATTGCTCAATTTAGAAAATTTCAAATGTGATCTACAGATTGAAATTTTCAAATTCTCAGAAAATGCACCTAGAATTCCCAGATTTTTACAACAGAGGATCGGTCGCAGCTGGATAGCTGCTGTACTCCGATTCGGGATTGCTCAATTCAGAAAATTTCAAATGTGATCTACAGATTGAAATTTTCAAATTCTCAGAAAATGCACCTAGAATTCCCAGATTTTTACAACAGAGGATCGGTCGCAGCTGGATAGCTGCTGTGCTCTGATTCGGGATTGCTCAATTCAGAAAATTTCAAATGTGATCTACAGATTGAAATTTTCAAATTCTCAGAAAATGCACCTAGAATTCCCAGATTTTTACAACAGAGGATCGGTCGCAGCTGGATAGCTGCTGTGCTCCGATTCGGGATTGCTCAATTTAGAAAATTTCAAATGTGATCTACAGATTGAAATTTTCAAATTCTCAGAAAATGCACCTAGAATTCCCAGATTTTTACAACAGAGGATCGGTCGCAGCTGGATAGCTGCTGTGCTCCGATTCGGGATTGCTCAATTTAGAAAATTTCAAATGTGATCTACAGATTGAAATTTTCAAATTCTCAGAAAATGCACCTAGAATTCCCAGATTTTTACAACAGAGAGGATCGGTCGCAGCTGGATAGCTGCTGTGCTCTGATTCGGGATTGCTCAATTCAGAAAATTTCAAATGTGATCTACAGATTGAAATTTTCAAATTCTCAGAAAATGCACCTAGAATTCCCAGATTTTTACAACAGAGAGGATCGGTCGCAGCTGGATAGCTGCTGTGCTCCGATTCGGGATTGCTCAATTCAGAAAATTTCAAATGTGATCTACAGATTGAAATTTTCAAATTCTCAGAAAATGCACCTAGAATTCCCAGATTTTTACAACAGAGGATCGGTCGCAGCTGGATAGCTGCTGTGCTCCGATTCGGGATTGCTCAATTTAGAAAATTTCAAATGTGATCTACAGATTGAAATTTTCAAATTCTCAGAAAATGCACCTAGAATTCCCAGATTTTTACAACAGAGGATCGGTCGCAGCTGGATAGCTGCTGTGCTCCGATTCGGGATTGCTCAATTCAGAAAATTTCAAATGTGATCTACAGATTGAAATTTTCAAATTCTCAGAAAATGCACCTAGAATTCCCAGATTTTTACAACAGAGGATCGGTCGCAGCTGGATAGCTGCTGTGCTCCGATTCGGGATTGCTCAATTCAGATAATTTCAAATGTGATCTACAGATTGAAATTTTCAAATTCTCAGAAAATGCACCTAGAATTCCCAGATTTTTACAACAGAGAGGATCGGTCGCAGCTGGATAGCTGCTGTGCTCCGATTCGGGATTGCTCAATTCAGAAAATTTCAAATGTGATCTACAGATTGAAATTTTCAAATTCTCAGAAAATGCACCTAGAATTCCCAGATTTTTACAACAGAGGATCGGTCGCAGCTGGATAGCTGCTGTGCTCCGATTCGGGATTGCTCAATTTAGAAAATTCCAAATGTGATCTACAGATTGAAATTTTCAAATTCTCAGAAAATGCACCTAGAATTCCCAGATTTTTACAACAGAGGATCGGTCGCAGCTGGATAGCTGCTGTGCTCTGATTCGGGATTGCTCAATTTAGAAAATTTCAAATGTGATCTACAGATTGAAATTTTCAAATTCTCAGAAAATGCACCTAGAATTCCCAGATTTTTACAACAGAGGATCGGTCGCAGCTGGATAGCTGCTGTGCTCCGATTCGGGATTGCTCAATTCAGAAAATTTCAAATGTGATCTACAGATTGAAATTTTCAAATTCTCAGAAAATGCACCTAGAATTCCCAGATTTTTACAACAGAGGATCGGTCGCAGCTGGATAGCTGCTGTGCTCCGATTCGGGATTGCTCAATTCAGAAAATTTCAAATGTGATCTACAGATTGAAATTTTCAAATTCTCAGAAAATGCACCTAGAATTCCCAGATTTTTACAACAGAGGATCGGTCGCAGCTGGATAGCTGCTGTGCTCCGATTCGGGATTGCTCAATTCAGAAAATTTCAAATGTGATCTACAGATTGAAATTTTCAAATTCTCAGAAAATGCACCTAGAATTCCCAGATTTTTACAACAGAGAGAGGATCGGTCGCAGCTGGATAGCTGCTGTGCTCCGATTCGGGATTGCTCAATTCAGAAACTTTCAAATGTGATCTATAGATTGAAATTTTTAAATTCTCAGAAAATGCACCTAGAATTCCCAGATTTTTACAACAGGGGATCGGTCGCAGCTGGATAGCTGCTGTGCTCCGATTCGGGATTGCTCAATTCAGAAAATTTCAAATGTGATCTACAGATTGAAATTTTCAAATTCTCAGAAAATGCACCTAGAATTCCCAGATTTTTGCAACAGAGGATCGGTCGCAGCTGGATAGCTGCTGTGCTCCGATTCGGGATTGCTCAATTCAGATAATTTCAAATGTGATCTACAGATTGAAATTTTCAAATTCTCAGAAAATGCACCTAGAATTCCCAGATTTTTACAACAGAGGATCGGTCGCAGCTGGATAGCTGCTGTGCTCCGATTCGGGATTGCTCAATTCAGAAACTTTCAAATGTGGTCTACAGATTGAAAGTTTCAAATTCTCAGCAAATGGACCTAGAATTCCCAGATTTTTACAACAGAGGATCGGTCGCAGCTGGATAGCTGCTGTGCTCGATTCGGGATTGCTCAATTCAGAAAATTTCAAATGTGATCTACAGATTGAAATTTTCAAATTCTCAGAAAATGCACCTAGAATTCCCAGATTTTTACAACAGAGGATCGGTCGCAGCTGGATAGCTGCTGTGCTCCGATTCGATTGCTCAATTCAGAAAATTTCAAATGTGATCTACAGATTGAAATTTTCAAATTCTCAGAAAATGCACCTAGAATTCCCAGATTTTTACAACAGAGAGGATCGGTCGCAGCTGGATAGCTGCTGTGCTCTGATTCGGGATTGCTCAATTCAGAAAATTTCAAATGTGATCTACAGATTGAAATTTTCAAATTCTCAGAAAATGCACCTAGAATTCCCAGATTTTTACAACAGAGGATCGGTCGCAGCTGGATAGCTGCTGTGCTCCGATTCGGGATTGCTCAATTTAGAAAATTTCAAATGTGATCTACAGATTGAAATTTTCAAATTCTCAGAAAATGCACCTAGAATTCCCAGATTTTTACAACAGAGGATCGGTCGCAGCTGGATAGCTGCTGTGCTCCGATTCGGGATTGCTCAATTCAGAAACTTTCAAATGTGATCTACAGATTGAAATTTTCAAATTCTCAGAAAATGCACCTAGAATTCCCAGATTTTTACAACAGAGGATCGGTCGCAGCTGGATAGCTGCTGTGCTCCGATTCGGGATTGCTCAATTCAGAAAATTTCAAATGTGATCTACAGATTGAAATTTTCAAATTCTTAGAAAATGCACCTAGAATTCCCAGATTTTTACAACAGAGGATCGGTCGCAGCTGGATAGCTGCTGTGCTCCGATTCGATTGCTCAATTTACAACATTTCAAATGTGATCTACAGATTGAAATTTTCAAATTCTCAGAAAATGCACCTAGAATTCCCAGATTTTTACAACAGAGGATCGGTCGCAGCTGGATAGCTGCTGTGCTCCGATTCGGGATTGCTCAATTTAGAAAATTTCAAATGTGATCTACAGATTGAAATTTTCAAATTCTCAGAAAATGCACCTAGAATTCCCAGATTTTTACAACAGAGGATCGGTCGCAGCTGGATAGCTGCTGTGCTCCGATTCGGGATTGCTCAATTTAGAAAATTTCAAATGTGATCTACAGATTGAAATTTTCAAATTCTCAGAAAATGCACCTAGAATTCCCAGATTTTTACAACAGAGGATCGGTCGCAGCTGGATAGCTGCTGTGCTCCGATTCGGGATTGCTCAATTCAGAAAATTTCAAATGTGATCTACAGATTGAAATTTTCAAATTCTCAGAAAATGCACCTAGAATTCCCAGATTTTTACAACAGAGGATCGGTCGCAGCTGGATAGCTGCTGTGCTCCGATTCGGGATTGCTCAATTCAGAAAATTTCAAATGTGATCTACAGATTGAAATTTTCAAATTCTCAGAAAATGCACCTAGAATTCCCAGATTTTTACAACAGAGGATCGGTCGCAGCTGGATAGCTGCTGTGCTCCGATTCGGGATTGCTCAATTTAGAAAATTTCAAATGTGATCTACAGATTGAAATTTTCAAATTCTCAGAAAATGCACCTAGAATTCCCAGATTTTTACAACAGAGAGGATCGGTCGCAGCTGGATAGCTGCTGTGTCTGATTCGGGATTGCTCAATTCAGAAAATTTCAAATGTGATCTACAGATTGAAATTTTCAAATTCTCAGAAAATGCACCTAGAATTCCCAGATTTTTACAACAGAGGATCGGTCGCAGCTGGATAGCTGCTGTGCTCGGATTCAGGATTGCTCAATTCAGAAACTTTCAAATGTGATCTACAGATTGAAATTTTCAAATTCTCAGAAAATGCACCTAGAATTCCCAGATTTTTACAACAGAGGATCGGTCGCAGCTGGATAGCTGCTGTGCTCCGATTCGGGATTGCTCAATTCAGAAAATTTCAAATGTGATCTACAGATTGAAATTTTCAAATTCTCAGAAAATGCACCTAGAATTCCCAGATTTTTACAACAGAGAGGATCGGTCGCAGCTGGATAGCTGCTGTGCTCCGATTCGGGATTGCTCAATTCAGAAAATTTCAAATGTGATCTACAGATTGAAATTTTCAAATTCTCAGAAAATGCACCTAGAATTCCCAGATTTTTACAACAGAGAGGATCGGTCGCAGCTGGATAGCTGCTGTGCTCCGATTCGGGATTGCTCAATTCAGAAACTTTCAAATGTGATCTACAGATTGAAATTTTCAAATTCTCAGAAAATGCACCTAGAATTCCCAGATTTTTACAACAGAGGATCGGTCGCAGCTGGATAGCTGCTGTGCTCCGATTCGGGATTGCTCAATTCAGAAACTTTCAAATGTGATCTACAGATTGAAATTTTCAAATTCTCAGAAAATGCACCTAGAATTCCCAGATTTTTACAACAGAGAGGATCGGTCGCAGCTGGATAGCTGCTGTGCTCCGATTCGGGATTGCTCAATTCAGAAAATTTCAAATGTGATCTACAGATTGAAATTTTCAAATTCTCAGAAAATGCACCTAGAATTCCCAGATTTTTACAACAGAGGATCGGTCGCAGCTGGATAGCTGCTGTGCTCCGATTCGGGATTGCTCAATTTAGAAAATTTCAAATGTGATCTACAGATTGAAATTTTCAAATTCTCAGAAAATGCACCTAGAATTCCCAGATTTTTACAACAGAGGATCGGTCGCAGCTGGATAGCTGCTGTGCTCCGATTCGGGATTGCTGAATTTAGAAAATTTCAAATGTGATCTACAGATTGAAATTTTCAAATTCTCAGAAAATGCACCTAGAATTCCCAGATTATTACAACAGAGGATCGGTCGCAGCTGGATAGCTGCTGTGCTCCAATTCGGGATTGCTCAATTCAGAAAATTTCAAATGTGATCTACAGATTGAAATTTTCAAATTCTCAGAAAATGCACCTAGAATTCCCAGATTTTTACAACAGAGGATCGGTCGCAGCTGGATAGCTGCTGTGCTCCGATTCGGGATTGCTCAATTCAGAAAATTTCAAATGTGATCTACAGATTGAAATTTTCAAATTCTCAGAAAATGCACCTAGAATTCCCAGATTTTTACAACAGAGGATCGGTCGCAGCTGGATAGCTGCTGTGCTCCGATTCGGGATTGCTCAATTTAGAAAATTTCAAATGTGATCTACAGATTGAAATTTTCAAATTCTCAGAAAATGCACCTAGAATTCCCAGATTTTTACAACAGAGGATCGGTCGCAGCTGGATAGCTGCTGTGCTCTGATTCGGGATTGCTCAATTTAGAAAATTTCAAATGTGATCTACAGATTGAAATTTTCAAATTCTCAGAAAATGCACCTAGAATTCCCAGATTTTTACAACAGAGGATCGGTCGCAGCTGGATAGCTGCTGTGCTCTGATTCGGGATTGCTCAATTCAGAAAATTTCAAATGTGATCTACAGATTGAAATTTTCAAATTCTCAGAAAATGCACCTAGAATTCCCAGACTTTACAACAGAGAGGATCGGTCGCAGCTGGATAGCTGCTGTGCTCCGATTCGGGATTGGTCAATTCAGAAAATTTCAAATGTGATCTACAGATTGAAATTTTCAAATTCTCAGAAAATGCACCTAGAATTCCCAGATTTTTACAACAGAGAGGATCGGTCGCAGCTGGATAGCTGCTGTGCTCCGATTCGGGATTGCTCAATTCAGAAACTTTCAAATGTGATCTACAGATTGAAATTTTCAAATTCTCAGAAAATGCACCTAGAATTCCCAGATTTTTACAACAGAGGATCGGTCGCAGCTGGATAGCTGCTGTGCTCCGATTCGGGATTGCTCAATTCAGAAAATTTCAAATGTGATCTACAGATTGAAATTTTCAAATTCTCAGAAAATGCACCTAGAATTCCCAGATTTTTACAACAGAGGATCGGTCGCAGCTGGATAGCTGCTGTGCTCCGATTCGGGATTGCTCAATTCAGAAAATTTCAAATGTGATCTACAGATTGAAATTTTCAAATTCTCAGAAAATGCACCTAGAATTCCCAGATTTTTACAACAGAGGATCGGTCGCAGCTGGATAGCTGCTGTGCTCCGATTCGGGATTGCTCAATTCAGAAAATTTCAAATGTGATCTACAGATTGAAATTTTCAAATTCTCAGAAAATGCACCTAGAATTCCCAGATTTTTACAACAGAGGATCGGTCGCAGCTGGATAGCTGCTGTGCTCGATTCGGGATTGCTCAATTCAGAAACTTTCAAATGTGATCTACAGATTGAAATTTTCAAATTCTCAGAAAATGCACCTAGAATTCCCAGATTTTTACAACAGAGGATCGGTCGCAGCTGGATAGCTGCTGTGCTCCGATTCGGGATTGCTCAATTCAGAAAATTTCAAATGTGATCTACAGATTGAAATTTTCAAATTCTCAGAAAATGCACCTAGAATTCCCAGATTTTTACAACAGAGAGGATCGGTCGCAGCTGGATAGCTGCTGTGCTCCGATTCGGGATTGCTCAATTCAGAAAATTTCAAATGTGATCTACAGATTGAAATTTTCAAATTCTCAGAAAATGCACCTAGAATTCCCAGATTTTTACAACAGAGGATCGGTCGCAGCTGGATAGCTGCTGTGCTCCGATTCGGGATTGCTCAATTTAGAAAATTCCAAATGTGATCTACAGATTGAAATTTTTCAAATTCTCAGAAAATGCACCTAGAATTCCCAGATTTTTACAACAGAGAGGATCGGTCGCAGCTGGATAGCTGCTGTGCTCCGATTCGGGATTGCTCAATTCAGAAACTTTCAAATGTGATCTACAGATTGGAAATTTTCAAATTCTCAGAAAATGCACCTAGAATTCCCAGATTTTTACAACAGAGAGGATCGGTCGCAGCTGGATAGCTGCTGTGCTCCGATTCGGGATTGTGCTCAATTCAGAAAATTTCAAATGTGATCTACAGATTGAAATTTTCAAATTCTCAGAAAATGCACCTAGAATTCCCAGATTTTTACAACAGAGGATCGGTCGCAGCTGGATAGCTGCTGTGCTCCGATTCGGGATTGCTCAATTCAGAAAATTTCAAATGTGATCTACAGATTGAAATTTTCAAATTCTCAGAAAATGTACCTAGAATTCCCAGATTTTTACAACAGAGGATCGGTCGCAGCTGGATAGCTGCTGTGCTCCGATTCGGGATTGCTCAATTCAGAAAATTTCAAATGTGATCTACAGATTGAAATTTTCAAATTCTCAGAAAATGCACCTAGAATTCCCAGATTTTTTACAACAGAGGATCGGTCGCAGCTGGATAGCTGCTGTGCTCTGATTCGGGATTGCTCAATTTAGAAAATTTCAAATGTGATCTACAGATTGAAATTTTCAAATTCCTCAGAAAATGCACCTAGAATTCCCAGATTTTTACAACAGAGAGGATCGGTCGCAGCTGGATAGCTGCTGTGCTCCGATTCGGGATTGCTCAATTCAGAAACTTTCAAATGTGATCTACAGATTGAAATTTTCAAATTCTCAGAAAATGCACCTAGAATTCCCAGATTTTTACAACAGAGAGGATCGGTCGCAGCTAGATAGCTGCTGTGCTCCGATTCGATTGCTCAATTCAGAAAATTTCAAATGTGATCTACAGATTGAAATTTTCAAATTCTCAGAAAATGCACCTAGAATTCCCAGATTTTTACAACAGAGGATCGGTCGCAGCTGGATAGCTGCTGTGCTCCGATTCGGGATTGCTCAATTTAGAAAATTCCAAATGTGATCTACAGATTGAAATTTTCAAATTCTCAGAAAATGCACCTAGAATTCCCAGATTTTTACAACAGAGAGATCGGTCGCAGCTGGATAGCTGCTGTGCTCCGATTCGGGATTGCTCAATTCAGAAAATTTCAAATGTGATCTACAGATTGAAATTTTCAAATTCCTCAGAAAATGCACCTAGAATTCCCAGATTTTTACAACAGAGGATCGGTCGCAGCTGGATAGCTGCTGTGCTCCGATTCGGGATTGCTCAATTTAGAAAATTTCAAATGTGATCTACAGATTGAAATTTTCAAATTCTCAGAAAATGCACCTAGAATTCCCAGATTTTTACAACAGAGAGGATCGGTCGCAGCTGGATAGCTGCTGTGCTCCGATTCGGGATTGCTCAATTCAGAAACTTTCAAATGTGATCTACAGATTGAAATTTTCAAATTCTCAGAAAATGCACCTAGAATTCCCAGATTTTTACAACAGAGGATCGGTCGCAGCTGGATAGCTGCTGTGCTCCGATTCGGGATTGCTCAATTCAGAAACTTTCAAATGTGATCTACAGATTGAAATTTTCAAATTCTCAGAAAATGCACCTAGAATTCCCAGATTTTTACAACAGAGAGGATCGGTCGCAGCTGGATAGCTGCTGTGCTCCGATTCGGGATTGCTCAATTTAGAAAATTCCAAATGTGATCAACAGATTGAAATTTTCAAATTCTCAGAAAATGCACCTAGAATTCCCAGATTTTTACAACAGAGGATCGGTCGCAGCTGGATAGCTGCTGTGCTCCGATTCGGGATTGCTCAATTTAGAAAATTTCAAATGTGATCTACAGATTGAAATTTTCAAATTCTCAGAAAATGCACCTAGAATTCCCAGATTTTTACAACAGAGAGGATCGGTCGCAGCTGGATAGCTGCTGTGCTCCGATTCGGGATTGCTCAATTTAGAAAATTTCAAATGTGATCTACAGATTGAAATTTTCAAATTCTCAGAAAATGCACCTAGAATTCCCAGATTTTTACAACAGAGAGGATCGGTCGCAGCTGGATAGCTGCTGTGCTCCGATTCGGGATTGCTCAATTCAGAAAATTTCAAATGTGATCTACAGATTGAAATTTTCAAATTCTCAGAAAATGCACCTAGAATTCCCAGATTTTTACAACAGAGAGGATCGGTCGCAGCTGGATAGCTGCTGTGCTCCGATTCGGGATTGCTCAATTCAGAAAATTTCAAATGTGATCTACAGATTGAAATTTTCAAATTCTCAGAAAATGCACCTAGAATTCCCAGATTTTACAACAGAGGATCGGTCGCAGCTGGATAGCTGCTGTGCTCCGATTCGGGATTGCTCAATTCAGAAAATTTCAAATGTGATCTACAGATTGAAATTTTCAAATTCTCAGAAAATGCACCTAGAATTCCCAGATTTTTACAACAGAGGATCGGTCGCAGCTGGATAGCTGCTGTGCTCCGATTCGGGATTGCTCAATTTAGAAAAATTTCAAATGTGATCTACAGATTGGAAATTTTCAAATTCCTCAGAAAATGCACCTTAGAATTCCCAGATTTTGGTACAACAGAGTAGGATCGGTCGCAGCTGGATAGCTGCTGTGCTCCGATCTGATTGCTCAATTCAGAAAATTTCAAATGTGATCTACAGATTGAAATTTTCAAATTCTCAGAAAATGCACCTAGAATTCCCAGATTTTTACAACAGAGGATCGGTCGCAGCTGGATAGCTGCTGTGTCTGATTCGGGATTGCTCAATTCAGAAAATTTCAAATGTGATCTACAGATTGAAATTTTCAAATTCTCAGAAAATGCACCTAAGAATTCCCAGATTTTTTACAACAGAGGATCGGTCGCAGCTGGATAGCTGCTGTGCTCCGATTCGGGATTGCTCAATTCAGAAAATTTCAAATGTGATCTACAGATTGAAATTTTCAAATTCTCAGAAAATGCACCTAGAATTCCCAGATTTTACAACAGAGAGGATCGGTCGCAGCTGGACAGCTGCTGTGCTTCCGATTCGGGATTAGCTCAATTCAAAAAAATTTCAAATGTGAACTACAGAATGGAATTTTCGTGTCACCAAACGCAACAGCCTGCATAAAACGGTGCAAATTTATTAAAAATTATTAGTCATCAACGAGTTATGTACTTAGCGTGTTGTCCTGCTGGCTGCTATACTCCAGTTTCGTGACCTCATACCGGGATTTTCTGTTTCCTAAAATTTTGGTAAGCAACCTGTAATAACCAATATGTTATAGAATAATAATTATTAGAACTTGATCAACCCTATCATCATTAAATGAATAAATGAATTTTTATAATAATAATAATAATAATAATAATATCAATATTAATAATTTAAAAAAATAATAATGCTGCCGAGATGTAGTACGTTCGTGCCGTGGCAGTGTGGAGGAAGGAAGACCACCTCCGTGCAAGCCGATGTCAACCCTCCGCGTGGAGGGTTTTTGTCATGGGAGAGATGCTGGCTGGCTGCAGCTCTCCTAAAGATTCTACTACAAATGGCCGGCGTCGAGAGGAATCCAGGACCCGCTCCAGAAGTGCTCATGCGCCACAGGCGGCAAGGATGTCACATGGAGGAAAACAAGCGTCCCAGTGCTTTGGATGCCAAAAGGTGGGTGCATCTCTCCTGTTCGGGTCTCAGTTCTGTGAGGCATCACAACTCTTTCTTCCATTGTGTTCTGTGCTCTGCCCCCAGGAACTCTGATTCCTCATTTACCAACCACCCTCTCTATTGTACATATTAACCTCAATGGCCTTCGTGCCAAGTTGTACAGACTCTCTCTTTTGCTCGTACTCATCATCCTGATGTCATAATAGTTCCTGGAAACCAAACTTTCTCCTTCTACTACCGCACGTCACCCTAACATTCCTGGCTACACTGCTTATCATGCTCCAAGGTCAGCTCTCGGCGGAGAAGAGTTTCCACTTTCGTATTATCAAATCTACCCTCTCATATCATACCAAACACACCAAAGGACGGTACTCTCGAGTACCTACCTATCCATCTCCCTCTTAAAAAAACCTCTATATCTCTTTTTAATATCTATATCCCTCCTACCACGTCCTGTCCCCAATCTTATGACCCTATTCCCTCACTCAAGCAGTTGTACGACTGTTTCCTTTCACCCTCTGTTGTCTTCACCCAGGCGACTTCAATGCTCATACATTCTGCTCGTCGCTTGAGCACTGACGCTAGAAGGAGAAGACGTCGAAGAATGGGCGGAGGGAGTGCGATCTGGTCATTCTCAGCGATGATCCAGCCCACTCGTCTCCCGGCCAGCAGCCGATCCTCTAGTCCAGACATCTCTCTTGTATCTTCTAATCTCTTAGCGCCTGCTCTTGGTCGACCGCTACAACTCTGTCCAGTGATCATATCCCCGTTTTTGTCCATGTCGATCTCTCGAATTCTCTTGCTCCTTATTCAGGTATCCGTCAAAGGTCTTATCTTAATCTTTGCCTTGCAGACTGGCGCTTGTTCAGGAGGTGGCACTTCGCCATGTGGCTGACTACCCATGGAATGGAAACGTGCACCAGAGATGAACGTCACTTGACCGACGCGATTCGCAAGGCAATGAAAGCCGCCATTCAGGAGAGACCGAGTTATGACCTTCTTTCCCAATGTCACTAGGGAAATCTTGGAGAAGATAAGGACAAGGGGATGCAAAGAGAGTCGTAGATCACCTGGATCCGACCATTGCTGAGCTGGATAGCGAGATTAAGCGAGATCTGGACAAGCACAAGAAGGAGTGTTGGGATAAATTCACGGAGAAAATGAATTTCAAAGGTGATGGAGCGTCAACTTGGAAAGTTCTAAAGAAGATCTCTGGCAAGAGCACCTCCACCGTATTCTCTACGATCGAGAGTTCGAGAATGGAGTCTTCAAATCGGGAAAGGAGGCTGCAACTGCTCTCGGAAAGAATTTTTTCATAACTCTCAGGCTAAGAGAGGGAAACAGAATCGAGTGACTGTAAGAAGGCTCTGTAAGTTGCCACTCATGAATGAAGTAAGCAGTGACGCCCGCGCAGATTGAAAAAGGTGGTAAAAGAGATAGCAACTCGAAGGCTGTAGGGCCGGATGGCATTAGTCCAGCGGTCTTGAAGAAGCTGCCGACTGAGATTATGCCAATCCTTGCTGACGTCATCAGCACATCCTTTCCGCACGTGCATCGTACCCCAAGACTGGAAAATGGCAAGCGTCGATCCACGTTGCCCAAGCCAGATAAATCGCCCATCGACGGCTAAGGGATACAGGCCATTAAGTCTTTTATCACCAATCACCAAAGGTCGCTGAGAAACTGGTCGTCAAGGGAGCTTGTCGAGCATAATAACAATCAGCAGCACCAGCATGGATTACACGCAAATTACACTCTACAACCACGGCGCTGCTGGAGATTGTGAGCTATGTTTTGGATATTTCAACGCCGCAAGCCTCAACGCACTGTTAGAGTAGCCCTGACCTCACGAAGGCATTTGACACTGTCAACTTGGGCATACTGTCTAAGAAGCTATTGAAGTCCACCATCCCGCCTTGGCAGAAGCGATGGATTACTGCACTCATCAAAGGGCGCCGAGCAAAAGTGCTGTTTCAGGGACATGTCTCTAATAGCGTCCCGATCGCTGCCGGTGTCCCTCAAGGAGGAGTCATATCGCATGCTCTGTTCAGTCTTTACCTGGAAGATTTGCCCGTCCCCCCAAGTGACAGCAAAGTCATTGCGTATGCGGATGATATCACCATCTTGTGCCGGGACAGGAACATTAATGTAGCTGCGCACGCAAGATCAATAGCCTACCTCATCGTTCTGAAGAGCTTTCTCGATGATATGATGCTCACTGTTTCTGCCGCTAAATCATCTGTATCAGTTTCTCCACTGACCCTAAGGAACACTGCGCTCACCCGTTGTGAATTGGGAAGACGCTCGTCTGCCTGCCGCACGTTTCCTAAGCTGCTCGGCCTAGTATTGGATCCTTCGTTGAGGTTCCACAAGAATACTGAGCAGAAACAGGCTACAGTGTAAGCAAAGCTCAACGTTCTACGAGCTCTGGGAGGAACGTCGTGGGAAATAACCAAGGAGACAATTTTGACGCTTCTAGGCAATATTGCAGCCGGCGTTAGAGTACGCTGCACCGGTATGGCAGCACATGATATCGGATTCATCGTGGACAAAAGATGCAGCGAGTTCAAAATGCTGCACTTCCGGATTTGCCACAGGGTGTGCTAAAAGCACCCCAGTGGAACATCTTCATGCTGAGGCCCGAGAGTTCTGCAGGTTAAGGAGCACTGCCAACTCCAAGCGCAGCAACTGGTTATTAACACATTGTCAAACAGCCTGACCACCCCATTAAGAAGGATCATAAATCCCGTGAGAGAGAGACATATCAAGAAGGCCTTTTGCGGATGCTCCCGAGAAAGTTAATATGCTAAAGATGGACGGACTCCCAACTGGATCGTCTGCGTCTTTTACGTGGGGAGCACACCAAGTTCGTCAGGGATCAATTGAGTAGGATGACCGTCAATCCCCATATTGGGGTCGTACCACCCATAATCAGCGACGCCGAAGATGGAACTCGGTAGGCGGGCCTAGAAGTACCCCACTTGCCTCGTTACGCTGCGGTCATTCCCCTATGCTGATGTCATACTTGCATAAAAGATCGACCTTTGATAAGCCGAACGAGTGCCCGGACTGTAGTAGCCGTGGCCACACAGCTGAACACCTATTCAGATACCCAAAGAGGCCTACCACTCTTACAACAATGGATTTGTGGACAAATCCGGTTTCAATCGCTTGTTTCTTGAACCTTTGACAAAAACCTTCCCTGCGGCTGCAAAGAAGAAGAAAGAAGATAAATAATAATTGCAACAACAACACCCTCTTTCGTGCATATACAAACATAGTCTTGCTCTTGGAACGCTTCCCGTCCGCATGGAATACTGCGGTGTAACCCCGCTTCTGAAAAAGGCACCAGCTGTTCAGGTCTCGAACTATCGGCCCATCAGTTTAACCTCATCCAGTATGCAAAGTTCTCCGAAATCATTATCAAAGATTGTGTTCTCTCCCATCTTGCGTCGAATGACCTCCTCAGCCCTGCGCAATATGGTTTTCTGCCGGGTAGATCAACGCTATCTCAGCTGGTATGCTCGTTGCTCGACTGGTGTTCGACTGTGAACGAAAGCTACCAAACTGATGTTGTGTACATAGACTATGATAAAGCCTTTGATACAGTCAGTCATCCAAAGCTACTTCACAAACTTGAAAATACGGCATTTTCTGGTGACATTTTAAAATGGTTGAATTCCTTTCTGACACCTCGTGACTTCATAGTCAAAATTGGCGACTTTTGTTCTCATCCTTGCCCAATCGTCAGCGGTGTTCCCCAGGGTAGTGTTCTGGGTCCTTTGCTTTTCCTCATTTATGTGAACGACATTTCTGACGGATTGTCGAGCACATGCAAGCTTTGCTGATGATCTGAAGATATATCGTCCCCTTCGCAACCCCCGCCATCGATTTTCACGAGCTTCAGTGTGACCTGAACCGGCTTTCTAACTGGTCCAAGCTATGGCAGCTAAAAATATCTGAAGAAAATGTAGCTTGTTCCATATAAATTTCCAACACGAGTGCTTTCTACGCTAAACGATGTTGCGCTTCCCGTACGCGAGACTGTCAGTGATCTTGGTGCTTATTGGCACCGACCTTAAGTGGGAATCCCACTGCAAAGGGGAAATCTCTAAGAAAGCTTCTCGTGTGGCAGATTGCATCTAAAGATCTCTGCAACACCCATGTCTCCGAACATTACAGGAAAGCATACGTTGTCTACTGCCGACCGCTCTTGGAATACTGGTACGCAGGTCTGGTCATCATCCTCTGTCGAAGATGATGAAGTAATTGAAAACGATGCAAGGCGGTACTCAAAACGAGTTTTTGTCAAAGTATTTCCTACGCGAGGAAGTACCAGACGCTATACGGCAAGGCTTGAAATGTTGGGGATCGAAACCCTACGATAGCCAGCGAACCGAGTTCGATTTACACTTATGTTATAAAATCGTTAACGGTCTTTGCGACATCCCATTTGAGAGTGTTTTCGTGTTCACCAGCCGCTGTACTCGCTCCCGCCAGCACGCTTTTCAGCTCGCACGTAGATTTACGTCGAAGTCCAACGTGCTGCATTCAACTGCATTTAGAAGTCATCCCAGGTTGGAACAAATTACCTCCAGAGATCATTGAGGCCGCGCATTTTCCGATTTTCAAAAGCAGGCTATCCCATTTCAACCTCAGGTCATTGCGTGGGGCATTGGCCGTGCTATATAAAGCTTTAAATTCAGGGTGCTCTTTATTCGTACAGTGTTTTCTTTGCCTACAATAATTTGTTTGCCTGCATGTCCAGGCTGTCTTGTTTAAACCTATCTCACATACATTTTGTACGTTTCTTTGTCGCCAGATAAAGCTATTGGATTGAATTGAACAAAGATTGAATCAATACATTAATAATAAATCACGAGGTTATACTGCTCTCATTGGGGCTCCATGATATATTTTGACCGAATCGGACCGACCGAATCGATTGATTTGAAAAATTATTTGATTGGAAATGTCCACTTCGAATCATTAGAAAAATCAAACATTCGAAAAATTCCAAAAAACGAAGTACTCGGAAAACCGAATATTCGAAAAAAGCCTGAAAATGAGTTCCCCGTTTCAGGATTTTTTTTTCAGGTATGTTTTAAAGTTCTTCTGCATTGAAACAACCTCGTGATTATTTGCTCGAAATAGCATGATATATGTTACGACCTATGAGTCCCAGCTCATGTCGCTGTTTGCCCTGGAATCCGCTAGACGCAAACGCAAACGTGTCCACAGGTAACGACTCAGGATCGTAAACTATCAATTAGTCTCTGTGGGTAGGAGAAGAACGGGTCAGGTCAATGCGGTACAGTCGTCGACTACGACTATTAAGTAAATGTAGCCGAACAAACCATAATATATGAAAAAGATACATATGGAGTACTGAGGAAGGCAATTTGCTTAACAAATCCGCAGCATCCCTAACAGCTATTGTTGATCATAAGTCTTTCAAAAAAATCGGTTCAAATCTAAAAAATACACGGATTCAAGCACCAGAACAGGCTTAACAGGAAATTTTCAAGAGAGGCGATTTTTCGCTCCGAGCAATTTAAATCAAAAATGGCTTCCACCGTATCTTCAGTATCTGATGACTACCTGTCACCAAATTTACTGTTCACAGCTTTCTATTCTATGATGGTCCAATAAATGGCAGCATGATTAGCATTGGAAAAATAGCGAATTTAGACACATTAATGAAATTTCGTTAGCTCGTTTCAGTCATACATAGAAATTTAGTCCTCAAGGTACCTTAACGTTTCAGAGAAGTAGAAAGAAATAATGGATCGAATATCGCTTGCAGTAGTTGAATTGCTTCAATATGAAAAGAGAAGAAACTATGGAAAGGAAAAATTCAAATTTTTGAGTACTAAATTAAGAAATTGAAAGAGGACAAAATCTGGGAGTTTTAGGTGCATTTTCTGAGAATTTGAAAAATTTGCATTTGTAGACCACATTTCAATTTTTTTTTAATAGAGGCGATTCGATTCGGAGCACAGCAGCTATTCAGCTGCAACCGATCCTCACTGCTGTAAAAATCACAGAATTTTAGATGCATTTTCTAAAAATTTGAATTTGTAAGATCACATTTCAATTTTTAAATTGAGCAATCACAGATAAGGGCACAGCAGCTATTCAGCTGCAACCGATCCTCACTGCTGTAAAAAATCTGGGAATTTTAGACGCATTTCCAAAAATTTGAATTTGTAGATCACGTTTCAATTTTTTTAAGATTGAGCAATCACGAATGGGAGCACAGCAGCTATTCAGCTGCAACCGATCCTAGCAGGCTGTGAAAATCTGGGAACTCTAGATGCATTTTCTGAAAATTTCAATCCTGTAGATCACATTTGAAATTTCCAATTCCATCAATTTCAAAACGATTTGTCATTTCAGGTGCAATTGGCGAATCTTGGAAAAATTGAAATCTGAAAGTAAAATTTCGAAAAGTCGAAGTTCACTTAAACTTCCAAGTTCTGAAGCCTGGGGTAATGAATCTCCAGGCACAACTTCAGCTTCTTTAATATCACAGGAAGCCCCGTATTGGAGGCTCATGGCGGTCGGTCGCGGCTGCCGCAACTCACCGCTGGACTTCCCGACTACGCGATCTGGAGGCGCGGCCGCGGTCAACGAAGGGCGGGGGCTGCCATACTGTAGTGACAGCTGGCAGTCTGTCCGCGAGTAACGGCGGCGAGCCCTTTTGGGTGCCCCGATTGTTTGGCCTCCGAGTAGAACTGAAATGACGAAGAAATCGAGAAAATGCCCTAAAAGTGCACCAAATCCCTTACTCTCACCTCACCTTTTTACTCTCACCGGAACTGTTCGTTGTGACAATGAAATCTTTCAAGGACCCGTCTTTTGCAATTCGCTACTCTCTGTTGCTCCGCTCATTCTTTCGGACCCTAACTAATACTGTTATGCATTAAATATTTTCCCATTTTTAATTAGCCCCATTTTTAACTGGTGACAACCACCGGTAACATGTTCATCCAATCGGACAACTAGTCCAGACCAGAAAATAATGCCACTAAAATAAGACGTTTTAGTGCGTTTCTCGAAGTTTCTTCGTAATTGTCGTAACACTTGGTTGCCAACGCATTGTATTGAGTGGAAAACTCGGGAACGAAAATCATCGTGAACACTGCCTTTAAGGCAATCGTTAGATAACAATGTTCAAAATGGGATAGTATTGCAACTGAGACAATTTAAACACAAAGTAATCTATGACCTCTCTACCGGAATTCTTCTTCTTCTTCTGCGGCCTCAAAGTGGTTTTCTGTCGTAGGTTGAGGAACTGGGCGGCGGCTTAACAGGATTCGTCCAAACGTCCATTGTGGTTGAGGAGGTAAGTCTCTTCGGGCACATAAACAAGTACGCCGTGTCGTGTCCGGGAGCACCACCCCAGGTCTAGGCATGCGTCTGGTCGGCTGCTGTCGATCCTTGTTGACGTATGATATGAGCAGAATAGTTACCACGGCGCAGCAGGCAAAGCACATCACAAGCTCGTCTGCGGAATTGAGACTCAGGCTCGCAAACCCGAGGGCGGCACTGCTCCTAAGATAGGGTTCACAGCCGCCTTCGTTAGATATCCTCGAACAAGATATGTACAATCTCAGGTCATTACAAAGGAACGAGTGAGCGTCCACTTTGATTAAAGGGTGTACTGATAATCTAATGTGACAGGATTTTCCAGCTTCTTATTGCTTTTTCTTTGTCCCAGAAGCGAGTGGCCTCAAGTATCTTGAGACAGAGGTCATTCAATTGTAAAAAAATTCCTCTGCAAAAAATTCATATTTTGTCCCCTTCTCCTTCTGCCATTGTTATGCATCTTTTTACTTTAACAAAGAATCTCATTCACGTACGTGTATATGTATGTTTCTTTATTTCCACAATTAAGTCGTTGAATGAATGAATGAATGAACAAACTGGGCGTGCTCCTCACGCAGAAGACGAAGCCTTTCCATCTTGGAGTCGGCCCATCTCTGTGCATCAACTTTACGAGGAGCATCGGCGAACGGCGTCCAAATCGACCTCTCTCTAATGGGCTTCATGATTCTCTTTGTCGGATGATTCCCGGTTGTCTCAGAACATTAATATAGCATCTGCTGTGCCTGGGTTCACAATGCTCCTTGACCGTATGTATGCAGGCCTCCGCGTGAAGATGTTCTATTGGGGGCTCCTTGCACAACCGGTAGCAATTCTAAGCGCAGCATTCTGTACACGCTGCAGCTTATTCCAGGAGCTGCCAGACACCAGGTGCTGCCACACTGGTGCCGCATGTTCCAGAGCCGGCTGAAATATTGCTCTGTATGAGTTCTCAATATAGTCCTCTCGGCTGCTTCCCCATGATGTTCCTCCGAGAACTCTCAAGATAATAAGCTTCTTCTTGACGACTGTATTGTTTCTGTTCCGCGTTTTTTATGGAACTTCAGTGACGGATCAAGAAGTCAGACCAAGCAGCTTGAGGAATTTTGCTGCTGGCAAATGGTCACCATCTCATTCGACATCTGGGTGGGCACTGTCTTGCCCAGTGTTTGTTGTGAACACTAAAACAGAAGATTTTGCAGCAGAGACTGCTTGAGCATCATATTATCGAGGAAGAGCTTCAACTCGACGAGATAGGCGCTTCGATCTTGTTAGCGGCTATTTGCAGGTCACGGTCCTGGCACATGTGATTATGTAGTAATGTCGTCGGCATACATAACAATCTTTACATCATTGGGAGGCTCGGGGATGTCCTGCTCAAGATACAGGCTAAATAGGGCAGGGGACAAACACTCCGCCTTGCGGAACACCGGCTGCTATTGGAATGCTATCGGATACGTGATTCTGGAACAGAACCTTAGCCCGGCGGCCTTTCGTGAAAGCTGCAATCCATCGCTTCTGAAATGATGGTAGCGAGGAGTTGAGCAGTTTCTCAGCCTGCAGTCCCAAGTGCGTGAGTCAAACGCTTTGCTCAGGTCGAGGGCGACGGCCACCGTTCTCAGAGGCTTTCTCATGTTGAACCTAGTAGTAGAGGCAAGTTTCCTGAACCCATGCTGATGCCTGCTGTCGCTCATTTTGATCAGCCAGGTCCGTCACGATCAGCTTTTCAGCTAATGAATTTGGCAACGGGCGATAACGGGCTTATTGGTCCGAAAGCCTTTGCCGTGCTTTGGGACTTGCCTGGCTCTGGCAACGGTATCACATTGGCTGTCTTCCAAGCAGGGTAGAGTGCAGGTCCGAAAAAGAAGTTTTGTGATATCTGCAAGCATCGGTAGAAGTTCGTTGGAAAGCTTCTTCAGGATGGCTGGGGAGATACCGTCAGGTCCGATAGCCTTCGAATTCCGCATTTCTTTGATAGCCTTATCTACTTGAGTGAGAGTAAAGGCCTCAGAAGCGTTCATGAGCGGCAACCGGATGAGCTCTCTAGCAGTGACTCTGTTTTGAACGCTTCGCTTGGTACGTGTGATGAAAAAATTCTTGCCGAGTGCGTAAGAATCCGCTTTCCCTGATTTGAAGACGTGCTCCTCGAACTCAATAGCGGAGCTCATCGGGGGAGCGGACTTGTCGGAAATTTTCCTCAACACTTTCCACGTCGTAGTTCCGTCCGCCTTGAAATTCAGCTTTTCAGTGAACTTCTCCCAGCACTCCTTCTTGTTCTTATCCAGATCCTTCTTGATCTCCTTATCCAGCACAGCTAGATGGTCTCCGGGTCTAGATGGTCTGCGGCTCTCTTCTCATCTCTGGTTCTTATCTTCTGCAGTATTTCCCTGCTGGCATTTGGGAAAAAGGTCTTGACACGACCCTCAGGAATTGCTGCTTTCATGGCCTTGCGGATGGCACTTGTTAGATGGCGCTCTTTCTGATGGACATCACCGTTCCATGGGTGGTCGACCGCATGGCGGAGTGCAACATCTCTGAACAGGGTCCAGTCTGCTAGGGCTAGAATCGATCAGTTTGATGACGAAAACCAGAGTAAGGGGCAAGAGAGTCAGAGAGATCAATATAGACAAGAACGGGAATGTGATCACTGGAGAGAGTTGTAAATGTGGACCACGTGCAAGCATTAGAAAGATTGGATGACACAAGAGAGATTCTATCAAAAAGGGGTCTTCCAAGCGAAAGAGGTTTGGTTCGAGTCAGAAACGTTCCAACAAAAAGGGAACAATAGGAAAGTGAAATGAAGAGAGTGTACAAAAAGTGAACAATATAATTTCAAGGCGATATTCTTGGTCGACTCTTCCAAACAGCGAAAACAAACCGTTGTGGTGTTCTACACGGAAGCACTTTAGGTTCCGAAAATGGATTCTGACTACGCAAGAACCATTAAAATGTATAATAATATGTAAACCTAATACTGTTAACTTATATGGGTCGAATTCCGGTCCGCAATTGCGTCTCGACACGCTTTGCGGCCGGGCGCTTTCGAGTCGGAAGAGTTTCCAGCGACGCAGCTGCGGATCTGTTGACTCTAGGTGGGTTTTAGAAAACTGGAAAACTAAACTAAAATTGAAGAAAACTGTCTAACAAAGCCATATCGTAGCGGCTTTGGAGCTGGAAACTCCGTTGAGCTCGAGCGCGTTGGAGCCCCAAAGCGTGTCGAGACGCAATTGCGGACTGGAATTTAACCTACATAAGCACAGTACTTACCATCAAAACAGAAGATGATTTCGAAAAAGACCTACACTGATGGTTAGCTTCAGATGTAAGGAGAAGCAGATTTATAGTTATAGAAATTGCAGCATCAAACGAGAATATCCCCATAAAATCTCATGGAACCAATAGAAGCCGTTTTCTGGAAAACACTAAACTCTTTCTCGTAAAAAACCACAACGGTTTGTTTTCGCTGTTTGGAAGAGTCGACCAAAGAATATCGCGCCTTGAAATTATATTGTTCACTTTTTGTACACTCTCTTCATTTCACTTTCCTATTGTTCCCTTTTGTTGGAACGTTTCTGACTCGAACCAAACCTCTTTCGCTTAGAAGGCCCCTTTTTGATAGGAATTGTTCACTTTTATCAGTATTACGCAGTAATATCCCATGTATGTAATTCATACCAAAACTAGCATACTTCATTACGCTTACTTATTTGGTGCATACATAGGCTGCTAATATACACCGACTTCTCGTCTTTGCGAAAGAGTTATAATTACAGAAATTTACATTAACCGCCTCTGGAGCACCTGAATAGTTCGATTCTTGATACATTATCGGCGATCCTTCTGCAAAGCTGCAGTGAACGCAAATACTTTACTTACTGTCAATATCTGCGCGAAAGATTCATAAAGCCCAGCAGAAGTAAAGACGACTTGTCTCGGGGACATCATCAGAAGCCAGAATGCACTTTTCACGACGTTTCGATGACAGGACTATCATGAACCAAGGGGGGCACGCAGCAAATGAACCAGAAATCAAATACACCACCTACAGAAAAAAAGCTAGTAATCGAAGTAGAATCATTTCATTCCCAGAAGTGAACTCATCTTTTCGGTTATCACAGCGCCCGGAGCGGTGGCTTTTCCGTCGAAACTCCCTTATCACTAGTTATGTTGATCAAGGCCCACCGCTTCGCTGGTGGAAATAATCGAAATCAACCAGGTCACTAGGGATGTACCAGAACTTATTTCTATAGAATTTTCATAACAACAATGATTGATAGCAGTATCGAGCATCTTTCGTGGAAGCTTTTGGTCTTTTGAATACAGAAATCTTGGAGGCCCCCCCTCCCGTCTGAGATAGTCACCCGATGACGTCATCAGAAGCCAGATGCACTTTTCACGACGTCCCGATGACGTCATCAGAAGCCAGAAGCACTCTTCACGACGTCCCGATGACGTCATCAGAAACCAGAAGCACTCTTCACGACGTCCCGATGACGTCATCAGAAGCCAGAAGCACTCTTCACGACGTCCCGATGGCGTCATCAGAAGCCACAAACACTTTTCACGACGTCCCGATGACGTCATCAGAAACCAGAAGCACTTTTCACGACGTCCCGATGACGTGTCAGAAGCCATAAGCACTTTTCACGACGTCCCGGTGACGTCATCAGAATGAAGCACTTTTCACGACGTCCCGATGACGTCATCAGAAGCCAGAAGCACTTTTCACGACGTCCCGATGACGTCATCAGAAGCCATAAACACTTTTCACGACGTCCCGATGACGTCATCAGAAGCCAGAAGCACTTTTCACGACGTCCCGATGAAGCGTCATCAGAAGCCAGAAGCACTTTTCACGACGTCCCGATGACGTCATCAGAAACCAGAAACACTTTTCATGACGTCCCGATGAAATCATCAGAAGCCAGAAGCACTTTTCGTCCCGATGACGTCGTCAGAATCCAGAAGCACTTTTCACGACGTCCCGATGACGTCATCAGAAACCAGAAGCGCTTTTCACGACGTCCCGATGGCGTCATCAGAAGCCAGAAGCACTTTTCACGACAACCCGATGACGTCATCAGAAGCCAGAAGCACCTTTCACGACGCCCCGATGACGTCGTCGAAAGCCAGAAGCACTTTTCACGACAACCCTATGACGTCATCAGAAGCCAGAAGCACTTTTCACGACCTCCCGATGACGTCATCAGAAGCCAGAAGCACTTTTCACGACGTCCCGATGCCGTCATCAGAAGCCAGAAGCCCTTTTCACGACGTCCCGATGACGTCATCAGAAGCCAGAAGCACTTTTCACGACGTCCCGATGACGTCATCAGAAGCCAGAAGCACTTTTCACGACGTCCCGATGACGTCATCAGAAGCCAGAAGCACTTTTCACGACGTCCCGATGACGTCATCAGAAGCCAGAAGCACTTTCACGACGTCCCGATGACGTCATCAGAAGCCAGAAGCACTTTCACGACGTCCCGATGACGTCATCAGAAGCCAGAAGCACTTTTCACGACGTCCCGATGAGGTCATCAGAAGCCAGAGGCACTTTTCACGACGTCCCGATGACGTCATCAGAAGCCAGAAGCACTTTTCACGACGTCCCGATGACGTCATCAGAAGCCAGAAGCACTTTTCACGACGTCCCGATGACGTCATCAGAAGCCGGAAGCACTCTCCACGACGTCCCGATGACGTCATCAGAAGCCAGAGGCACTTTTCACGACGTCCCGATGACGTCATCAGAAGCCAGAAGCACTTTTCACGACGTCCCGATGACGTCATCAGAAGCCAGAAGCACTTTTCACGACGTCCCGATGACGTCATCAGAAGCCAGAAGCACTTTTCACGACGTCCCGATGACGTCATCAGAAGCCAGAAGCACTTTTCACGACGTCCCGATGACGTCATCAGAAGCCAGAAGCACTTTTCACGACGTCCCGATGACGTCATCAGAAGACAGAAGCACTTTTCACGACGTCCCGATGACGTCATCAGAAGCCAGAAGCACTTTTCACGACGTCCCGATGACGTCATCAGAAGCCAGAAGCACTTTTCACGACGTCCCGATGACGTCATCAGAAGCCAGAAGCACTTTTCACGACGTCCCGATGACGTCATCAGAAGCCAGAAGCACTTTTCACGACGTCCCGATGACGTCATCAGAAGCCAGAAGCACTTTTCACGACGTCCCGATGACGTCATCAGAAGCCAGAAGCACTTTTCACGACGTCCCGATGACGTCATCAGAAGCCAGAAGCACTTTTCACGACGTCCCGATGACGTCATCAGAAGCCAGAAGCACTTTTCACGACGTCCCGATGACGTCATCAGAAGCCAGAAGCACTTTTCACGACGTCCCGATGACGTCATCAGAAGCCAGAAGCACTTTTCACGACGTCCCGATGACGTCATCAGAAGCCAGAAGCACTTTTCACGACGTCCCGATGACGTCATCAGAAGCCAGAAGCACTTTTCACGACGTCCCGATGACGTCATCAGAAGCCAGAAGCACTTTTCACGACGTCCCGATGACGTCATCAGAAGCCAGAAGCACTTTTCACGACGTCCCGATGACGTCATCAGAAGCCAGAAGCACTTTTCACGACGTCCCGATGAAGTCATCAGAAGCCAGAAGCACTTTTCACGACGTCCCGATGACGTCATCAGAAGCCAGAAGCACTTTTCACGACGTCCCGATGACGTCATCAGAAGCCAGAAGCACTTTTCACGACGTCCCGATGACGTCATCAGAAGCCAGAAGCACTTTTCACGACGTCCCGATGACGTCATCAGAAGCCAGAAGCACTTTTCACGACGTCCCGATGACGTCATCAGAAGCCAGAAGCACTTTTCACGACGTCCCGATGACGTCATCAGAAGCCAGAAGCACTTTTCACGACGTCCCGATGACGTCATCAGAAGCCAGAAGCACTTTTCACGACGTCCCGATGACGTCATCAGAAGCCAGAAGCACTTTTCACGACGTCCCGATGACGTCATCAGAAGCCAGAAGCACTTTTCACGACGTCCCGATGACGTCATCAGAAGCCAGAAGCACTTTTCACGACGTCCCGATGACGTCATCAGAAGCCAGAAGCACTTTTCACGACGTCCCGATGACGTCACCAGAAGCCAGAAGCACTTTTCATGACGCCCCGATGACGTCATCAGAAGCCAGAAGCACTTTTCACGACGTCCCGATGACGTCATCAGAAGCCAGAAGCACTTTTCACGACGTCCCGATGACGTCATCAGAAGCCAGAAGCACTTTTCACGACGTCCCGATGACGTCATCAGAAGCCAGAAGCACTTTTCACGACGTCCCGATGACGTCATCAGAAGCCAGAAGCCAGAAGCACTTTTCACGACGTCCCGATGACGTCTTCAGAAGCCAGAAGCACTTTTCACGACGTCCCGATGACGTCATCAGAAGCCAGAAGCACTTTTCACGACGTCCCGATGACGTCATCAGGAAGCCAGAAGC